>CAXAAD010000265.1:600000-1065000 GCA_963966675.1 Lasioglossum calceatum | reverse complement strand
TTTGGAAAACTACCATCATCCGTGCAAATCGGTCGACGATGGGATTCGCTGTAATTTGCAACATAGAATTATTACTGAGAGATTGTCATTGACAAAGCGTGGACACCGAAGGGGGACTACTTTGAAAATATGAATGATTTCAAAAATTATTTCAGATATACACAGGAAAATAGTAAAATGTTCATTTTGGGGAAATCAATTGTAATTAGAACTTTCGTCGGGTGGAAGCAGATGAACGTACGCAGAGTTGTACTAATTCAATTACATTGTAATTAAATTACGCAATTGAATTACATTATATTTCTAACTGAAGTAACTGAATTAATAATTCAAACCTTTTACAATTAATTTTTTCATTTACTAAGTATTTTTAATCAGATGTGTAATTGAAATACAATATAATTGAAATACAATATAATTAAAATACAGCTCTCCAAATTATAGCAAGGAACAATGAAGAAGTGCGGCAAATTTTTATGTTTTTCTTTCATTATACTTGTTTATAGTGTTTGTGCGGCGCGGCGTAATTTCTATTCCTTGTCCTCGTTCATAATACGTAACGCTATTTTATGTAATTTAATTACAAAGTATAATTGTACTGCAATTGCAATTACGAATTACATTGTAATAATAACAACGTGTATTATAATTGTACTCCAATTGCAATTACAAATTACATTGTAATAATAACAACATGTATTATAATTGTACTCCATTGCAATTACGAATTACATTGTAATTTAATTGAATGAAGATCTGAATTATAAATTACAATATGACTGAGTTACAATGTAATTCAATTACATCGTAATTATAATTCCTGGAGTAATCCAATTGTAATTCTGCACAACTCCGGACGTATGGGATCAATCAGTTATCAAACGGCACACGAATATTTACGAGAGAATGAAATGTTTTGCCTTTCTTTTATTTCCCATTTCACAGTCCAAACTGAACATAATTTCTAAAGGTCCTAAGAAATTGTAAATAGTACCTTATACATTTTATAGTTTGTTGTAAGTAGAACTGAAATGTAGTTCGATCTCTTTTTTGTTTAAATAAAATTTGTTATTCCGCACAATGTGTCTACTTCTGCGATCCTTTCTTTTATTTCACCTTATTAAATAATTATTTTTTGCAATTATTTTAATACATGATATTGGATACAGGATATTGTTTGATACGAAAGAGAATATAATACGGGTGCAGCGAATCAAACAATATAGTCTTTTCGTTTTGATCAAGGCCAAAGATGATGTAAGATCTTGTTCGGACTGAAAGTCGAAACGGGTTCTTGTCCGGACTGAAAGTCGATATAGGTGGTTGCCCGGATTGAAAGTCGAAACGGGTTCTTGTCCGGTCTGAAAGTCGGTATAGGTGGTTGCCCGGATTGAAAGTCGAAACGGATTCTTATCCAGGCTAAGCACTAGACTAGGGGGCAGCACTATAATGGGCACGGGCAAAACCCGAGCGTGAGCACTCTCATATACTCTCTGCTATTAAGGGGGTAGGATACCTAGAAATCTAACTAGAAGGAACTAGAATCTTACTAGATTTTGGTGTCGAAAAATGGGTTTCGTATCCACGGCTTTTTGCCCTTATTTCAGCAGATTTTGGGCTGGGTGTGGGCTCATTCTAAAGAGGAAGGTTAAATGCAGCGCGCCCAGCTTATTATGGAACGAGATTATGTTTATATCTAATATTATGAGTGTCCAAAGTAGAGGAAAAATCGAGAAAAAATACCCGCAGATTCCAATGTATTTTTTCTGCCACTAAAGACTTTTTTGACTGCTGTGATAAGCTGGGCGCGCCGCATTGAACTTTCCTCTTTGGAATGAGCCCACACCCAGCCCAAAATCTGCTCAAATAAGGACAAAAAGCCGTGGGTCGCAAACCCATTTTTTCGACCCAAAATCTAGTAATTTAGATTGTAACAAAAAAGGAACTACAATCTTACTAGTTTTCGACCCAAAATTTAGTAAGATTCTAGTTCCCTTCTAGTTAGATTTCTAAGTATCCTCAGAGAGGATATGAGAGTGCTCACGCCCGGGTCTGAGTTGCCACCACTTTTTGGCACGCTCACGTTTAGCACGGAACAGCTCCTATACCGAGGATAGAGCCCACTTTTACCACGAAACAGAGACCACACCGTTTTAACATGAAACAGAACCTTTACTAGCCTGTGGCATAAATCAGAACTAGCTTCAATCGATGCTTCGTGCGATATAACCATGTATCGGAAATTGCTCAAATTCGATGCGGTAATAATTCTAATAAATTTAATATTAATAAATAGCTTTATTAGAAAAACGCGTGCGGAATTTACATAAAAACTGTGATAAAAATAATAATTGCAATTAAAATCACAATAAACATAATAAAAATTAAAATTGCAATTACAATTAAAATCACAATAAAAATAGAATCACACACACACTTTAAATCAAAATAACTTTTTTAAGAATGGACCAAATGACTTCAATTTCTCTGTAAGGCTAGAAGAATTAGTTTAGTGAATGACGTCTAAAAAATATGTTGAAAAAATGCATTTGGTCGGAATTGCGAAAAAAATAGTGAAAATTGATTTTTACTACTTCTTTAGCTGGGCCAATAACGAAAGTTTAAAAGATGTGTTTGGTAAGCTCGTATAAATTATATGCGCTCTGAAAATTTTATTGAAATTGGTTAATTGCCATGCAATTGATCAAAAGTGGTAAAAAGTATATAAATATATTTTCCGAAGAAATTCTCACGAATAACTCCACTACATACAGTCCGATTTCTATCGGGTTTAGACTTTTCTTAATCGGAAGAATGCCACGAACTGGCTCGTGTCACTTCCTTGAGGAAATTATATGAAATAAACAAGTTTCGCATTCACTTGTTAGCGGTTTCATGCCGAGATACCTGGATGGCCGAGGGTTTGCCCGGTGATGTTTATTGCACCACTTGGACAAGGCTCCCGAGGCCCTCGTCGGTTCGTCGCTCTAGCACCGAGTAAGGACGAAAATGTATTTAAATATATTTTCCGAAGAAATTCTCACGAATAACTCCACTACATACAGTCCGATTTCTATCGGGTTTAGACTTTTCTTAATCGGAAGAATGCCACGAACTGGCTCGTGTCACTTCCGTGAGGAAATTATATGAAATAAACAAGTTTAGCATTCACTTGTTAGCGGTTTCATGCCGAGATACCTGGATGGCCGAGGGTTTGCCCGGTGATGTTTATTGCACCACTTGGACAAGGCTCCCGAGGCCCTCGTCGGTTCGTCGCTCTAGCACCGAGTAAGGACGAAAATGTATTTAAATATATTTTCCGAAGAAATTCTCACGAATAACTCCACTACATACAGTCCGATTTCTATCGGGTTTAGAGTTTAGACTTTTCTTAATCGGAAGAATGCCACGAACTGGCTCGTGTCACTTCCGTGAGGAAATTATATGAAATAAACAAGTTTAGCATTCACTGGTTAGCGGTTTCATGCCGAGGTACCTGGGTGGCCGGGGTTTGCCCGGTCGTGTTTATTGCACTACTATTGTGTTCTGGGCTCAGGCCTTTGTGCTCGACCCTCGTGCCTCGGTACGTGTTCATTGGAGCCTCGAGCCGGCCGTAAGTATTCGTGGATGTATTTAATATTCGAAAATTAAATACAAAAATTAAATACAATTTCTATTCGAAGCTTCTGCCGATTCTGTCAGAGTTGAAACTTGAAAGGCAACGAAAATGAACGCCTATAATATAGTGTCAGCTGGTTTGCTTAGGAAGGTTTCTTTTACATCTTATAATCTGTTTTTAGTAATGTCCACACTTCTGGCATATTTTCTAGATCCCAACAAGATTTAAGATTTTATTCCACTGACAATGAAACCGATGAGGGTTTCAGGGTTTTCTTAACTTTTCATTAAAAAGGTGTCGTAGGCCAAGAGTGGTTTCTAATATTGTTCTCAAGACATAAAGAGAGGGTCATGTAGTCGTATACAGTCTGCTGGTATTTTGCCGAGACCTGCGGTATAGACAACGGACCATAATAGCGGTGCGCTCGACTCGCTTCTACCTGAAACGGGGATACACGGCGTCCTTTACCAGCTCATTGTGTCGCCAATTTTTAAATCACCAGTCTAGGGCTCAGTTTAATGGGGAAACTGCAAGGAATATAACCATATATTTTTTCAAAATTTAAATCACTCTGGCACCCACCGAAAAAAACGTACAAAAAGAGTTTGTTTAAATTTTTCGGCATTATAAAGTTGATTATCGATGTTGAAAATATTATTTTATAATAGCCCAATTCTTTCCGAATGAAAACAGACAAACAGTTCCTGAGATAAAAATTCGTAAGTGAGGCCCGTTCTCGCCAAAATGGGCAAAAATTGTAAAAATTTCGAAGGCCTGTCATTTCTAATAAAATTCGAAATCGGCAAAATGATGACTTAAAGTCCCCCTAATTTCAAATGGCTACAACATACACCCGTCACCCGTCTCTCAATTTACGCGGCACTTTTTTACGCGAGTATTTGTTTTACGCGCCAAATTTACCTCAATTTACGCGGAACTTTTACCTTTTACGCGGAAGGGAAGGAAAACATTAGTAGTGTGGCCCCTGGAACCTTATCAAGTATACGGATTCAATTTACACGATTTTTTATTCAATCCACTAATCCACGTGGAACGGATATTCGCGTAAATTGAGGGACATGCTTATCCTGAAAAACCCTTTCGGTTCTTCGTAAAATAGTTTGTCGAAATAAAAGTTCTTCATAACTGTTCTAGGATCCGAAATCGATATTGAACAGTTTTCGAAGTCTCGTTCTGAATAATTCCTTTACATTCTATAATTACAATCAAACAAAAAAAAAACATTGTACTCCAAATACATTAAATTTCAATTACAGTGTAATTCAACTACATTCACGATTAGCGTAATTACTAGCAATCAAATTGATTAAACGGTTTGAATTATGTCATACAAATAGAGTATAATCTATCCTATGCAGAATATTAAATTAATTTATATTTTTATGCTAAGTTTTGCAGAAAACCACGCGAAATATAAATTAATTTGAGAGTAAAATGTGTTTTAACTCTCGGGAACTTTTCTCTAAGTTGTATGTATATTAAATCTAGAAGTAGATAGAGAGAGGGAGAGACAGATTGTTTTTTTAAAACTATTAACTTCTCTTGAGATCTGATCCTCTCTGGCATGGAAGGGGGAAATCCGCTCTACTATCGGTGTAGGATCTGATCCAGGCTAAGCGTCCGCTCTACTATTGGTGTAGGATCTGATCCAGGCTAAGCGTCCGCTCTACTATCGGTGTAGGATCTGATCCAGGCTAAGCGTCCGCTCTACTATCGGTGTAGGATCTGATCCAGGCTAAGAGTGGGAGGGGGAAATCCGCTCTACTATTGGTATAGGATCTGATCCAGGCTAGGATTTTGTGTGGGGGCAGCACTATACCGGTTGCATCGAAAACCCGGGCGTGAGCACTCTCATATCCTCTCTGGATAGTACCCCCCTTAAGGGGGTAGGATACTGAATACTGTAACTAGAAAATGAGTATGACCAACCTCTGTGCAAAAAAAGAGTTTGGTAACACTGAGAAACACGATGAACACCAGATGGCGTTGCTTGCTATTTCGAAATTCTATTCAGCTGGGTCAGATAGCACTAGACGTTCTATTGTACTCTCCTGACTAGGCGCCATCTCGTCTAAACCGGCCGAACTAAAATTGGCTCTAGCTCGTTCTGGATGAATGTAATATGGGGAAATCTCTGCTAATGTGAATGCAATCACGGGAATACGTTTGTTGTTCTTATTTGAGCAAATTTTGGGCTGGGTGAGGGCTCAATCTAAAGAGGAAGGTCCATCACATCCGGGACTGGTTATTACAGCAGTCAGAAAAGTCTTTAGTGTCCGAAAAATACATTGGAATCTGCGGGTATTTTTTCTCGATTTTTCCTCCACTTTGGACACTCATATTATTATATATAAGCATAATCTCGTTAGCCTCATGACCAGCCCCGGATGTGATGGACCTTCCTCTTTAGATTGAGCCCTCACCCAGCCCAAAATTTGCTCAAATAAGGACAACAAACGCTTTCCCGCAAACCCTTATTTCCACCCTTATTCTAGTAAGATTCTAGTAAGTTTCTAGTTACAATTCTGAGTATCCTACCCCCTTAAAGACTGCCAGCCTTACGGGAGTTGGTGTGGCACGAATATTTCGGTGTTCTCTTACGCCCTCTAGGATAGATTCTGACTGGAGTGCGAACTAGATGGCCACCGACGGCATTTCATCGGTGCAGCAGACCACTGTTTCGTGTTACGTTCTTCAACGAACGTGTTCGAGATAAACTGATATTTCAGACGATGTTATGGTGTTTATTTTTTAGGTTTAAAATATTAGCATCACAAAACTAATATCAAAGACAAAAAATTCCTTGAAATATCCTATGTAAGTGCATTATTTTAGGAGAATGAACAATTCCTACTTCAAATTTTATATGAGCTACCTAAATTTGTAATATCGAAAAATTGGGTTGGAACGAAAGTTCGTAGCGTTTTTAAATTAAAACTCCAACATGAAATTATGATATTTATACATAGACTTGTTCAATAACTAACATATTTTCCATTCTCTTCTATTACTTGTTGCCATTTTATAAGTGACTTACCATGTTATTCAATAAACCTATGAATACACTTCTTAATTTTATCTTTGAATTTTGATTTAAAAAGGCTACGAACTTTCGTTCCAACTTAATATTTCATAAACGGGTATTATTTCCTTACACTTTTTTTATACATAATTGTTCCAAGAATCGATCTGTGGGCACAGAAACAAGCAAAAAAACGGAATAACTTTTATTTGACGCATGCTGTTTCGAATAATGAGTTCGATTAAAAGAATTAAGTGGATTAATTAATATGTAGGATGGGTGGCTAGTGGATCGGTGATCAAGCTGGGGAAAAGAGGTTTAACGACGAAATCCAATAGTATTATGTGATGGAATATACAGGGTGAACATTATAAAGCGTTACAGACGAATATCTCGGAAAATATTGATTATACGCAAAAATGTTTGAGATGAAAGTTGTTCAGTAGAGGGGGGGACATCATGTGGTGGGATTTTTATTTTTCCCGATGAACATTCCAAGGTGAGGAGAAGGTCACCTTGATTTTTTTAAATGGAAAGACCTACTTTGTGCATCGTGAATCGATTGACTATCGAATTCTGAGTAAAAATGTATTGACCTCCACATGTCCTAAATCTAGTAGTTAACGAGATATTATCGAAAAAATTTTCTTTCTTCTTTGGATAATATCTCGTTAACTATTAGGTTTAGGATATATGAAGGTCAACACATTGACATTCAGAATTTGATACTCTCTCGATTTATGGTATGAGAAATAGGACATTCTATTTAAAAAAAAAAGTTGACCTTCACCTCACCTTGGAGTGTCCACCGGTAAAAATAAAAGCCCCAACGAATGATGCCCCCCTCGGGACTGAGCAACTTCCATCTTAAACATTTTTGCGTATAATCAATATTTTTGGAGATATTCGTCTGTAACGCTTTATAACGTTCACCCTGTATTTCTATGTACAAGTCGGATTGAGATCGGATTGACTGGCCTCGGTCTCATCGAGTTAAAAACATCTTTTGGAAAAGATGGGGGGCGGGGGTTCCACGTGGGCGTGCCAAAGCTTGTTCCTGCATTTCGTTTCGCTTAGCCTCTTCGCGAGGAAAAGTATACAGCCGTCCCCTCGCGAGGAGCGTAAGTGTTGGAACGTCTCGAAATTAGAATCGCTTACAAATTTTTATTGAATTGAAAATTTCAAATAACGAATGAATGATAAAAAAATTATTTACCACGCGTTAAATAAAAATAATGATGGTTATCTCTTTTCGACGCATGACGAATAATTTTTTATTCAAAGAGCGCCTCGCGAGCCGCTCGCCAGCTCATGAGCCGAAACTCAGCTCGGACGTATGGAAAGGGAACCCACGAACAATAAGTGTGTCAGTGTAGCACACGTTCACACGCACACTGTTGCAGTTGTCCCTAGTATGTATGTACCAGCCAGCGCAGGAGCCGGCTCACGAGCTGAAGAGAAATCTTGCGCTTTACGCATCGCCAGCCGTCGAGTTGGGCGTTGGGCATGCCTCTAACTTATCTGATTTGTGGCGTGTTTAGACTTGTTTTCATCAGCGAACCATTAACAATCGATTGATAACGTTTCCATGGCAGAATTATGAATCGTAACAAACATTTTATTGCTATTAATAAGTGATGGCGAAACGCTTACATTGTTGTTTCTAGGAGGCACACGACGCGACGTTCGATACGGTCGTGATTCAGCATCAGAGGCAACATTGTAACGCACAGCGTATTGGCAATTACTAACTGAAACCAATATTACTTAATATGAACGTTATCATAATGATATCATCACCTATCGGTTGAAAATGTTTTCCCGATCAAAATAAGCTCAAACACGGCATAAATCGGATAATAATACAGCCAGGTTGCAGTAAAAAATATCAGGCGAAGCAGCCATGCTTAAGGCGTACGAATCGTCAAGTCGGGGCACTGACGGACTCGAGGCTGTGAGGCTCGAGTCGGGTGCAGGGTTGCCAAGTTGCCATATTCTACTATACGCCAGGCCCCTTACCCTTCCGCCTCTCGCCCAGTATCGCACCATAGCTTGCCTTTGCACTCTTCCTACTAACGCTGGCGGACGAAGCACAGGCGGGCTACGCTGCGAAGATAGCGAGTGGCGGAAGGGTAAGGGGCCTGGCGAGAGAAGAATCGGGTGCGCGGTACATCAGACACATCGGGCGGATGACTCGAACAAGATCGCGCGAGCGAGTTATCACGATACTCGAGAATCAACTCTCCGTTCTTATGAAATAGATAATTATAATAATGGTATGTATTTGTTACATAACTTATAATGTGGTTTTTACTACATGTACTGGGATTTTTTTTATAACTACATTAGGTCTATTCGGCGCACATGTGCATGGTCATTATTTATAGTAAAATTTTAAAATAATGCACGTTTCACGCGAAAAAATTAGGTGACAATATTTACAATGTGATAATAAGTTATAACAACTTTTTAGTGGGCGATGTTTTTATTAACTGTTATGTAACCTACTTAACTATCATTAACCTTACACAAATTCTTAAAAGGTAATATATAATATACAATATAAAATAAAATCAAAATTCACTTAATATAAAATCATATAAAATAAAAAATTATTTAGAGCCTATAGATAATACAGAATAAAATATAAATACGAAATATAATATGTATAATGTTTATTTTTATATTTCGTTTTTAATTATTGCCATAATTTACCATATTGTTATACCTTCTAGGTGTATATATCGATACATATTTATGTTCATTCGGAGCAAATTCGTTAAAAAGCCAGAAATATTGTCTTTTAAGTTTTTCACGTGAAACGTGCATTATTTCAATTTTTAATACAAATAAAGAGCAGGCACACGTTTGCCGAATATACCTAATGTAATTATAAAAAACCAAATATATTAAAAATCACGTTATAAGTTAAGAAAGAAAACCATTATTACCATTATCTATTTCACAAGAACGCAGAGTACATATTTGAATCTCGGATATCGAACTTGATCGATTCTTTTCGAACCCGCCCGACGAATTCGGAGTCGAATCGACGGGCCGCCTGACTTTCTGCGACCCGACCCGGCCCTAACCCGAACATCGGGTGGTCCGCACATCCCTAATATTTTATATTAAATATTTTATGGTATATTAAATAACCTATTATAATAACTTGTATCATAGCGAGTTATGATCACACTTTAAATAAGTAAATATGGCTCAAATTATGACGTATGTAGACTCATTTTAATTAGAAAAATCTCACAAATACGTTGGTAGTTCCGTAAAAAAAGAATGAAAAATAAAAAACTGTCCTATGTACCTCAGTCCCTCTTTGTCGTTTACGCGCTGTCGTAACAAAAGTTCTGATATGTTGCTGGTCTAAAAATATGATCAATGCTATTTTTCAATTTCTCTAAAAAACCTGCATTTGTCGAATTTTTGCCTGTTTTTCACTTTGTGTAAATAACATTTTAACCAAAAGATCGGGAAAAAATCTCAAGTGTCAATTTCAATTAAATGCAATTATATGATTAAATTAATGCAAGTAAATGAGGAAAATTGACCGAAAATCGAATGGCGTAACGGCTGTTTAAATATTTCGAAGGTCATTTTTGAATACTTCGTTCAGCTAGGCCCTTCATTCCAAATTGTAATATTCCAATATTTCACTATCATTTTAAATATTTCAAGTACTATTTAAAACTATTAATGAGTTTCAACAACAAAATATTTTAAATAGAAAACTAAATTTTGACAAATAAAATAAGATTATAGCAAGAGCTTGCTATAAATGTCGAAAACTCGAGTCTGGCCAGAGACATCAAATTTTCAGGAGACACTATTCTGTGATGTCCTGTCGGAGAAAACAGAAAAAAAACGGAGAAAAGGGAAAGGAGTCTCGAGGGCTTCAGTGATTCAGTCGCCGTGGACTGTGGAGTGAAACATTGTACATAATATGATACGGGTCGGGTTGGGTATATCGGTGTGAGACTACTAATCAAAAACAACAAAACTTAATTATTTATAATTATTTTTTATAGGATTCTTCTGAACATATTTGGTGAATATTGTTTTTTTTATGAAAATGATACCAAATATGATATAATTCCGATGATATTTGCAAGAAGTTGCAAGAAATTTTCATATAGAGTCAAATAGAATTATTTTTTGAGAATATCTTTGTACGAAATACTGCCTCTAAATAACAGTGTATGAATAGGAGCCGTCGAAAATTAGTTTAATTAGTTAATAGTTTTATCTTGTTAATACCTCTACTTTAATAATTGCAGTCAATGCTGTCGAGCATTCCAATAAGTATCGGATAAATAAGTAAAAAAATTAATTTTCTGTTTCCTACTAAGGATTTCAATAAGAACGATTGAATTTCGTCATTGCATAACATAACAGAATATTGGTAATTGTTGACAAAAGGTCTGCGTCCTCCGATTTTGATGAAATTTTAATGTTATGCAGCAACACATTTTGAACAACTTTTTCCTTTTCCAATATAGGGGGGTCGCTTTTAGTTTTCGAGATATTTGCAAAAAACTATCGCTAATACTGTATTGAATTTTTCGTATTTCTGCACGCTCTGAAGCAACGTAAGGCTGTCCCGGCGCGGCGTTTGTTTACATTTTGCTTCTAAACACACTGTGGAGACGACAGAGAAAATAGGGTCTCACTCTCATAATATATTATTATATAACGAGAAAATTCAGAAGTTGTCCTCTTAAATTGGAAGCTCACCCTATATATGTATGACTAGATTGAGACCCTGTTTACTCTCTCATCTCCAAACCGTCAAAATGTAAACAAACGCCGCACCAGGACAGGGTTACGTTGCCACGGAGCGTGGAGCAATAAGAAAAATTCAATACAGTATTAGCGATAGTTTTTTGCAAATATTTCGAAAACTAAAAGCGACCTCCCTATATTGGAAAATGAAAAAGTTGTTCAAAATATCGAAATCTATAACATATTAAAATTTCATCAAAATCGGAGGACGCAGACCTTTTGTCAACAATTACCGAATATTTTTTAAGAATCACTATTTTATATATAATGCAATAGTGTTCAAATTACTTTTAAATTCTGATACATTTGTAGAATATTACGCATAGTAATTACTTTCATTTTTCCTACATCTATAAACTATCGATTATATTGTAAAACAATTATTACAATGGTGATACTAAGAAAAATAAGAATGCAATAAGAGAATTATATATAGTATTATCACAGACGAGATAAGGCAATTACAGAATGGGTAATGTCAGCATTCTACTATATCATTCTTCTTCTACTTGACGAATATCTCGTCGGTGGTGGAACTTTTAGCGATGTGGTATATCAGATCACTGTAACTTCCACGTTATCCCCGCGCCCGGTCGCGCCCGGTTACCTGCCACGCTGAATAGCACAGGCGCTGGCAGTCTTTAATAGTATCTCGTCGGTGACCACACCACCACCGACGAGATACTATTAAAGACTGCCAGCGCCTGTCACCGACGAGATACTATTAAAGACTGCCAGCCTTACGGGAGTTGGTGTTGGTGTGGCACGAATATTTCTGTAGGGATCATGGCGCTACCGTCGCCATTCCCCTAGGTCGCGCCTAGGAAGATTACCGATAGGGAGTTGGCAATCCTACTCCCGACCGACTCTCGAAGAGACGGTTACACTAGGCGTACCTAGTACAGTTCGAATTAATCTTTCCGATAGACAAGACGTATCGAACACACTTCCGAATATACGGCGTAGAGGCCTTGCCTCCTTGTATATAGTTTCCGTTGTACGTTACAACGGACGCGTTCAAGTTACTAAATAAATATTATAATCTCGTTCTCGTGAACCGTAATTATCGTGCAGTTTATTTGAATCCCGACCACGTGATTCCTTGATCAACGTAGAGTAGGCTACGTTCTTCGGTACCCTTCCCGAAGCTTCGGTATTCTCCCGTCGAGAATACCACACATCAATTCCTACAACTGGTGACCCCGACGTGATTCGAATCCGTCGACTGCCGTGATCTCGCCGATCACGAGAAGGAAGGACATCAGCACGTGGTTCTGGGACATCACGTGCCCGCAGCTAACCTGGCTGGCACGTGTCTTCGCCAAGGAGCATCGTGGATCCGGCCAAGCGGTGTGCAGCGTCACGCAGACGCCACGTCCACCCGAGGAGAACGCAGACGACCGCCATTTTTGCTGTTCGTCGCCGCACGAGGTTTGCTGCCGTGAAGCCGCCATCTTTACCGCTGCACGAGGCCTGCCGCCGTGAAGCCGCCATCTTTGCTGCTACACGAGGCCTGCTGCCGGTAGCCGCCATCCTGTACTTCGAAGGAGCCGTTCAACAGGTGGATTTCGAAGAGCAAGAGAAAGCGAGCGATTTCCGTAAGTGCGAGCGTTCAGCGTAATCGTTAACGCGGTATTTGTCACCGCGATTCCCGTTCGAGTCCGGAAATAGCGTCGCGCCGCTCATTTCGTGACGTATTTTGAAAGTACCGTCGCGCTCGCGCCATCGAGTCAGGAGTGTAGCATCACATTTTCGACGCGCGTACAATTTCGGCGTGGAAGTTCGAGACCTACCGCCGCGAATTCCGTTATATAGTACCGCGTACCCGCGCTAGTCTTCAAAATGGCAGCTCCGGGAGCTGATGGTCCGGGACCCGGCCCTGACGCCGGGGGAATCGGAGTTCGGAATGACATTCTAGATTCGATGATAGAGAGTAAGATCGATTCGTACCGCACCCCGAAAATCCCGTCGTTTTTTCGCGAAGACCTATCGGTATGGTTTCTACACGTGGAAGCATCGCTGTCGGCATCCCGCATAACAGCGCAGAAGACAATGGCCGACATCGCCGTGACCGCGCTGAAGTTCGAGGAAATAGTCGCGATCAAGGACATTCTCACCGCGGTTCCGCGGCCCCAGAACCTCTATGATCAGATAAAAGCGCGACTTATTTCGAATTTCTCCACGTCGCCCGAGGCGCGCCTGCGTCGACTTCTAAAGGGTGAAGTCTTGACCGACGGAAAACCCTCTCAAATTCTGATGCGCCTTCGTAATTTGAACGACGGATCATGTGGCGATGACATCATCCGCTCGATTTTCATGGAGCAGCTTCCCGCGCACGTGAGGGCAGTTCTGGCCATGTCAAAGGTTACCGATTCGCAGGAATTCGCCGAATTGGCTGACAAAGTTGTCGAGGCGTCCGGTTCCGTCGCGTATTCAGTTTCGTCCGTGTCGCCGCAAGAATTTCCGAGGCACGACGTCGGGGTGTCGAACACTGTCGCGTCCGCAGCCTATACCGCCCCTTCCCTGGGCTCACGAATGAGCGACCTCGAGTCCAAGATGGACCGCATAACGAAACAGTTAGCCGAGCTGACGAGCGCCGTGAACAGAAACTCCCGTGACAACCGCCGCAGAACTCCTTCCCGCGGAAGATCCCGTGCGCGTTCCAAATCCCGCGAATCTTCGGTGTGTCGCCTGCACCGAAAATTCGGAAAAGACGCTCGCCGCTGCATAAAACCCTGTTCGTGGCAGGCGGGAAACGAGTAGGCACTAGCCGCGCGGAGGCGAGCGCGCCGAGTGCGGAAACTCATCGCCTTCATGTGCGAGACCGCGATCTCGGCCTCAACTTTCTCATAGACACGGGAGCGGATCTCTCCTTGCTACCGGCCGATCGGACCGCCAAGAAACGCGCGACCGGTTTGAAATTGTACGCAGCGAACGAGACGACGATTGAGACGTTCGGTGAAAAACGACTCACTCTGAATCTGGGCCTTCGCCGCGCCTTCACGTGGAATTTCTGCGTCGCCGCGGTACCGTACCCGATTCTAGGCGCGGATTTTCTCAATCAACATGGCCTGTTGGTCGATCTGCGCCATCGTAAACTGATCGATCCATTGACACGAATTTCCGCCGTCTGCTCGACCAAAACCTTGCCCGTGTTCAGCGTGAAGTCAATCGATCCCACTGCGCCTTTCGCGGGGATACTTTCCGAATTTCCGGGAGTGTTAGGACCATCGCAGTCGAACTGCGATTCGCCGCGCGACGTATTACACTACATTGTAACCGAGGGTCCCCCCGTCGCTGAACGTGCGCGACGATTAACGCGCGACAAACTACAAGTGGCAAAAGCTGAATTTCAACGGCTCGTAGCTGAAGGAACTTGTCGTCCATCCAGCAGCCCATGGGCTAGCCCCATTCATCTTGTCCCTAAGAAGGATGGGGGTTGGAGGGTATGTGGTGATTACCGTCGCTTGAATTCCGTGACTGTTCCCGACATGTACCCAGTTCCGCATCTACATGACTACTCAGTCAACCTTCACGGGAAGACGATCTTCTCAAAGCTCGATCTTCACCGAGCGTACCAGCAGATTCCCGTCGCGCCGTCGGACGTTCCGAAAACCGCGGTAATAACACCTTTCGGGCTCTTCGAATATACCGTGATGCCTTTCGGTCTGCGCAATGCCGGGCAAACGTTTCAACGTTACATTTACCGTGCCCTCGGAGACCTCGAGTTCGTTTTCGCGTACATTGACGATATCCTTATCGCTTCCGAAAACCTCGAGGAGCATAAGCGTCACATCCGCACGGTCCTGCAACGCTTACAGGAACACGCATTGCGCCTGAATCTCGCCAAATGCGAATTTGGCAAGTCCCGACTCGAGTTTCTGGGACACGTTATCGATCGGAACGGTTCCGCACCAATTCCCGAAAAAGTTAAGGCCATTCAGGACTTTCCGAAGCCCAAAACAGTTACCGATTTGCGTAGATTTCTGGGCATGGTGAACTTTTACCGACGCGGTCTCCGCCGCGCCGCCGACGTGCAAGCGCCCTTGCACGAGTATCTTTGCGACTCGAAGAGGAATGACAAACGCGAGATAATCTGGACTTCTCAAGCTGAGGAAGCGTTCACACGAGTCAAATCTGACCTCGCGAACGCGACCTTGTTGAATCACCCCGCTCCCGATGCAGTAACGCGTCTCGTTACCGATGCGTCCGATTTCGGGATGGGGGCTTCTCTAGAACAAAGATTCCACGACTCTTGGAAGCCTTTGGCATTCTTCTCCCGCAAATTTACGCCAGCGCAACGCAACTACAGCGCGTACGATCGTGAATTAACTGCCGTGCACGAAGCGCTCAAATATTTTAGACATTTTCTAGAGGGTAGAAACTTTGTAATTGTGACGGATCACAAGCCGCTCGTGTACGCGTTCCGACAACGCGCGGAGAAAGCATCGCCTCGCCAACTACGGCAATTATCGTTCATTTCGCAGTTCACCACTCGTATCGAGCATCTCCCTGGCTCCGAAAACGTCGTCGCCGATTCGCTATCGCGTATAGATACATTGCATCTCGCCGCGGACATTTCATTGGAAGAACTCGCGAAATTGCAGGAATCCGACGATGAGCTTAAGAGTTTGCTGGCCTCTACCGATCACTCGTTGGCTTTACGGCGAATTCGGTGGGGACCCACACACATTGCGATTGTATGCGATCTTGAGGGAGAAGTATTGCGTCCATACATTCCGGGCCCGTCGCGCAAGGGCATTTTCGACAAATTTCACAATCCCGCGCACCCGAGCGCGAAAATTACCGATCGCGTGATCCGAAAGCGATACGTCTGGCCGCGAATGCACCACGACATCGCGAAATGGTCGAGAGAGTGCTTGGATTGCCAGCAATCTAAGATAACGCGCCACAACCATGTAAAGCCAGCAGAATTCGTTGCTCCCGACGAGCGCTTTAGTCACGTTCACATGGACATCGTCGGCCCGCTACCAATATCAGAAGGCTATCGTTACTGCCTGACCATGATAGACCGATTCTCGAGATGGCCAGAAGCAGTCCCGCTCGCGAATATCGAAGCTACGACCGTTTGTAGGGCGTTTGTAGATCACTGGATCTCACGGTTCGGCGCCCCTGAAACTCTTACGACCGACCAAGGTAGCCAATTCTAGTCAAGACTCTTTACCGCGCTACTGCAAATGTCCGGATGCCATCGAATACGGACAACCGCGTTTCATCCAGCCTCAAATGGCATGATCGAGCGATGGCACCGATGCCTCAAAACTGCAATTATGTGTCACGCGAACCCTACGTGGTCACGCGTGTTATCTACCGTAATGCTAGGTCTTCGAAACAACGTTATGGATACGGGCTCGTCGCCCGCCGAATATCTTTACGGCACCTCGTTGTGAATTCCGGGCGAGTTCGTACTCCCTGATGACGGTCCCGCGGACCCGCAAATGTTTATCGAAGAATTCCGAGAGCACATGCGCAGCGTTAAACCCGTTCCCGTAGGACAGCGTCATAAAAAGCGTGTTTTCTTGTTTAAAGACATCAACACCTGTTCACACGTATTCTTGCGCGCCGGTACGAACAAAAAGGCGCTTGAACGGCCATACTTAGGCCCGTACAAAGTGATAAGCCGCCCTACCGATCGCGTTCTGGAAATCGAAGTGAACGGAAAACCGCGTACCGTCTCCATCGAGAACGTAAAACCTGCGTATCATTTCCGAGAGGACGTTGAAACCTCTTCGAACGAATCCTCGGACGCGAACCAGCGGACCGCGCTGCGAACATACTCGCGGGCGAAAATCGTACAAACAGTCCCGCCGCGCTAGTCATAGGTAAGCGATAACCGCCGAATTAGTGATTAACGCATCGTACAATGTAAATAGTAAACACATAGTTTGTAAGGATATCCTGTATAGTAGATTTAGTGCGCACTCATTGTATATAGTCATATTTAGTTTATAAGATTATTGTATCCCCAGCGTGGCGAACTTGTTATATCGTTTTGTAACGTTCATAAGTTGCACGTACACACTCGGAGGGGAGTGTGTAGGGATCATGGCGCTACCGTCGCCATTCCCCTAGGTCGCGCCTAGGAAGATTACCGATAGGGAGTTGGCAATCCTACTCCCGACCGACTCTCGAAGAGACGGTTACACTAGGCGTACCTAGTACAGTTCGAATTAATCTTTCCGATAGACAAGACGTATCGAACACACTTCCGAATATACGGCGTAGAGGCCTTGCCTCCTTGTACATAGTTTCCGTTGTACGTTACAACGGACGCGTTCAAGTTACTAAATAAATATTATAATCTCGTTCTCGTGAACCGTAATTATCGTGCAGTTTATTTGAATCCCGACCACGTGATTCCTTGATCAACGTAGAGTAGGCTACGTTCTTCGGTACCCTTCCCGAAGCTTCGGTATTCTCCCGTCGAGAATACCACACATCAATTCCTACATTTCGGTGTTCTCTTACGCCCTCTAGGATAGATTCTGACTGGAGTGCGAACTAGATGGCCACCGACGGCATTTCATCGGTGCAGCAGACCACTGTTTCGTGTTACGTTCTTCAACGAACGTGTTCGAGATAAACTGATATTTCAGACGATGTTATGGTGTTTATTTTTTAGGTTTAAAATATTAGCATCACAAAACTAATATCAAAGACAAAAAATTCCTTGAAATATCCTATGTAAGTGCATTATTTTAGGAGAATGAACAATTCCTACTTCAAATTTTATATGAGCTACCTAAATTTGTAATATCGAAAAATTGGGTTGGAACGAAAGTTCGTAGCGTTTTTAAATTAAAACTCCAACATGAAATTATGATATTTATACATAGACTTGTTCAATAACTAACATATTTTCCATTCTCTTCTATTACTTTTTGACATTTTTTAAGTGACTTACCATGTTATTCAATAAACCTATGAATACACATCTTATAATTTTATCTTTGAATTTTGATTTAAAAAGGCTACGAACTTTCGTTCCAACTTAATATTTCATAAACGGGCATTATTTCCTTACACTTTTTTTATACATAATTGTTCCAAGAATCGATCTGTGGGAACAGAAACAAGCAAAAAAACGGAATAACTTTTATTTGACGCATATGTTGTTCCCAATAATAAAGAGTTCGATTAAAAGAATTAAGTGGATTAATTAATATGTAGGATGGGTGGCTCTAGTGGATCGGTGATTAAGCTGGGGAAAAGAGGTTTAACGACGAAATCCAAAAGTATTATGTGATGGAATATACAGGGTGAACATTATAAAGCGTTACAGACGAATATCTCGGAAAATATTGATTATACGCAAAAATGTTTGAGATAAAAGTGTCAGATACTGCATGCCTTTGCTAACTTATACCTGCTCTAGCAGTCTTCCTTACAACAAGGGCCACATGTACGACAGTAGTTCTCCAAACGCAGGGCTGTCCCCGACCATAAATCTCAACCATCCTCTCCAGTTCTTTCTCTCTCTTTCCGTCCTCCTATTACATACAACCGTATTCCTTGAGCCATCCTTGACTTAGACGAAAACCAGACGTCCTGACCAGCGACCATCCCTTACTTTAGCTCTCTACTTTCACTTTTCCTCTCCTACAACTCCCCTACAATTCCCCTACTCCAAACACATCCTTCTTCCCTTCTTTCCAGGATCCTCACTTCAGAAGTCATCTGAGCTTGAAACCGTCGACATCGTAAAGAGTAAAATAAAGACCAGTAACATTCTTCCAAACCTGTTCTTATTCATTTCGGGATCACGACAAAAGTTGTTCAGTAGCGAGGGGGACATCATATGGTGGGATTTTTATTTTTCCCGATGAACACTCCAAGGTGAGGAGAAGGTCTTTCTGCATCATGAATCGATTGACTATCGAATTCTGAGTAAAAATGTATTGACCTCCACATGTCCTAAATCTAGTAGTTAACGAGATATTATCGAAAAAATTTTCTTTCTTCTTTGGATAATATCTCGTTAACTATTAGGGTTAGGATATATGAAGGTCAACACTTTGATATTCAGAATTTGATACTCTCGATTTATGGTATGAGAAATAGGACATTCTATTTAAAAAAAAAAGTTGACCTTCACCTCACCTTGGAGTGTCCACCGGTAAAAATAAAAGCCCCAACGAATGATGCCCCCCTCGGGACTGAGCAACTTCCATCTTAAACATTTTTGCGTATAATCAATATTTTTGGAGATATTCGTCTGTAACGCTTTATAACGTTCACCCTGTATTTCTATGTACAAGTCGGATTGAGATCGGATTGACTGGCCTCGGTCTCATCGAGTTAAAAACATCTTTTGGAAAAGATGGGGGGCGGGGGTTCCACGTGGGCGTGCCAAAGCTTGTTCCTGCATTTCGTTTCGCTTAGCCTCTTCGCGAGGAAAAGTATACAGCCGTCCCCTCGCGAGGAGCGTAAGTGTTGGAACGTCTCGAAATTAGAATCGCTTACAAATTTTTATTGAATTGAAAATTTCAAATAGCGAATGAATGATAAAAAAATTATTTACCACGCGTTAAATAAAAATAATGATGGTTATCTCTTTTCGACGCATGACGAATAATTTTTTATTCAAAGAGCGCCTCGCGAGCCGCTCGCCAGCTCATGAGCCGAAACTCAGCTCGGACGTATGGAAAGGGAACACACGAACAATAAGTGTGTCAGTGTAGCACACGTTCACACGCACACTGTTACAGTTCTCCCTAGTACATATGTATCTACCAGCCAGCGCAGGAGCCGGCTCACGAGCTGAAGCGAAATCTTGCGCTTTACGCATCGCCAGCCGTCGAGTTGGGCGTTGAGCATGCCTCTAACTAACTTATCTGATTTGTGGCGTGTTTAGACTTGTTTTCATCAGCGAACCATTAACAATCGATTGATAACGTTTCCATGGCAGAATTATGAATCGTAACAAACATTTTATTGCTATTAATAAGTGATGGCGAAACGCTTACATTGTTGTTTCTAGGAGGCACACGACGCGACGTTCGATACGGTCGTGATTCAGCATCAGAGGCAACATTGTAAGGCACAGCGTATTGGCAATTACTAACTGAAACCAATATTACTTAATATGAACGTTATCATAATGATATCATCACCTATCGGTTGAAAATGTTTTCCCGATCAAAATAAGCTCAAACACGGCATAAATCGGATAATAATACAGCCAGGTTGCACTAAAAAATATCAGGCGAAGCAGTCATGCTTCGGGCGTACGAATCGTCAAGTCGGGGCACTGACGGACTCGAGGCTGTCGGCTGTGAGGCTCGAGCAGGCTCGAGTCGGGTGCAGGGTTGCCAAGTTGCCATATTCTACTATACGTCAGGCCCCTTACCCTTCCGCCTCTCGCCTAGTATCGCACCGTAGCTTGCCTTTGCACTCTTCCTACTAACGCTGGCGTACGAAGCACAGGCGGGCTACGCTGCGAAGATAGCGAGAGGCGGAGATACTCGAGAATCAACTCTCCGTTCTTATGAAATAGATAATTATAATAATGGTATGTATTTGTTACATAACTTATAATGTGATTTTTAATACATGTACTGGGATTTTTTTTATAACTACATTAGGTATATTCGGCGCACATGTGCATGGTCATTATTTATAGTAAAATTTTAAAATAATGCACGTTTCACGTGAAAAAATTAGATGACAATATTTACAATGTGATAATAAGTTTTAGATAACAACTTTTTAGTGGGAGATGATTTTATTAACTGTTATGTAGGTAATGTAACCTACTTAACTATCATTAACCTTACACAAATTCTTAAAAGGTAATATATAATATACAATATAAAATAAAATCAAAATTCACTTAAAATAAAATCATATAAAATAAAAAATTATGTAGAGCCTATAGATAATACAGAATAAAATATAAATACGAAATATAATATGTATAATGTTTATTTTTATATTTCGTTTTTAATTATTGCCATTGTTACGAGCCAGGGCCGCGAGCAGCACGAGTGGCCGGCGAAGTGTTGTTGCACTAGGAATATGGTATCAGTTTGTTAGTTAAAGGTACGCGGACGAACCCAATGCGAAATTGGGGAGCCGCTAGGATTATAGACAGCGAGGACGAACTTGACGCGAAGTCAGGGCAGTGATGCCAGAATCGTGGTACCGTGGTACTAAACCGTACCACAGCTTACCCCCACCATAGCCTACTATTGCCCCTACGTTCCTTTCCAGCGTACCTCTACTATGTGACATGGTGCGATGGTGCGTGTAACGCGCGAGCGCGTTGGAAAAGGAACGTAGGGGCAATAGTAGGCTATGGTGGGGGTATGCTGTGGTACGGTTTAGTACCACGGTACCACAGTTCTGGCATCACTGAGTCAGGGAGCCTCTAGGAATGGAGTCAAACGCAGACGAACCCGATGCGAAACCGGGGAGCTGCTAGGAAGTTGTAGAACGACGCGGACGAACCCAATGCGAAACTGGGGAGCCGCTAGGAGTTTGGGTAAAAGCACAGACGAACCTGATGCGAAATCAGGGAGCTGTTAGGATAGTTAGTAAGCCTCGTAACTAGTATAATTTAGTGATACAATCCGAGCGGTAAGATTGTATCATGTGGGGACGTTCAATTACTCGATTAGGATATTGGACGATAATTATGGGTTTAATGAATTTGCGTTAATTATCAAAGAACACAGATATATTCTGATTATAAGAATTAGTGTTACAATTGTGTAATTGTCGCGAATGAATTGAGTTTGGAATAGAAAGAATTGAAAGTAGAAGTGTATTACCTAAACTAGATGCACGGTGTTGACGCACTGGCAATGCGGGGGTCTCGGAGCAACCTTATCACTGCCTAATAGATTTTACACCGAACTCGCGGAATCTATACGGTTAACTTTTGATTCGAAGGGGAACTTTAGCCCGATCTCACTGGTAGTTGACTTCCGAGATGCAGCACGACGCGACACGATTCGTGATTACGACAGTACTAGCCCACGAGAGTAGAAATGCAAGGGCTTATATACTCCTGCAATGACAGGTGGTACTTGTCAGTACCCTTTCAGTGAACATTCGTATTTTGTCAACGACCAGTTGGTCGTGCGTATGTTTGGGCCCTAAACTAAACTAAACAGCTATGTAGATTTATCTAGGGTGGCTCTGTTCGTTTATCTAGGACGGTTCCTGCCAGAGATGATATTGAACACCTGTTCGTCATCCGTAACACCATAATTTACCATATTGTTATACCTTCTAGGTGTATATATCGATACATATTTATGTTCATTCGGAGCAAATTCGTTAAAAATCCAGAAATATTGTCTTTTAAGTTTTTCACGTGAAACGTGCATTATTTCAATTTTTAATACTGTAGGATCATTATATGTGCGTGTACGTATGGGTATGTATGTGTGTGTATGTGTGTGTACGCGCGTTCACGACAACCAATGACGCGTGTACGTACGTGTGTTGACAACGAGCGAAAAGACGTGTCCTGCGACGACACGCGAACGACGGTTGGGGAGAATTCAAATCTTCCTGGCCAGTGTGTG
This sequence comes from Lasioglossum calceatum, assembly GCA_963966675.1. NCBI lineage: Eukaryota > Metazoa > Arthropoda > Insecta > Hymenoptera > Halictidae > Lasioglossum > Lasioglossum calceatum. Next base: position 1,041,986 of record CAXAAD010000265.1, on the reverse strand, counting down.
AGCGAACGCCGAATGGCAAGCAGAGCAATCGAGCGAGTACTGTGAGGTAAAGTGACGCGCAATTTCGAAAAGCTGAGTCGAACGCGTGGCGAGTGTTGTAAGCGGAAAGCTGTGCCGCACAGTGTAATATTAACAATTTCATTTTTACGCGTAAAGCGTATCGTGAGATCCCAGGATCCCACAAATTTGGGGGCTCGTCCAACGAACCACTAACCTCTAAATACAACGAACTAGTGATTTTCGGAATACTGAAATTCAGTTTAACAATAAGTGGTGCTGAAAATCTGTAAAACGACGTATAGTCGACGTGAGATAACACCTGTGACAAAAGGAAAAACAGTGAGTGAGCATAGTTGCCTTCAACGTCAGCATGGAGTGTCTGGGAGAAATCGAGGCGGTGAAGGAAAAAATTCAATCGTCGTCCCCGGCAGCAATAAAAGCGTTGCACAGATTCATCTTCAAAGAAGATGGATACCGGAATAACCGTAGAAGATTGAGAATGTTCGAAGGATTTCCATTTGCCATTGGTTCGGACGAATACATTGCCCGAGTAGAATACGCAAGGCAGTTGAGCACGGGTGACCTTATATCGAGCTGTAATGTTTTGGGTCTCGACTTTGGAGGAACAAAGGAAGAGCTAATAGTGCGAGTGTGTAGCGTGCTAACAGATCTAGACAACCTAGCAAAACAAAAGAAAGAAGAAGAAGAAGATGAAGAAGAAAGCGAGGAAGAAAGCGAAGTAGAAGATGAAGAGGAAGGCGGGGAAAAAGGAGGAAAGCCTCGCAACAATGAGGGGGTGCGTGCAAACGACAACCCCACCCAAGTGCAAAAGAAAGACATCAGATTTGCGTTCAACTATAAGGATGTGGAAGAAATGCTGCGTACATTCGACGGCAGCAAGGTATACCCCGTGGAAAAATGGATAAAGGATTTCGAAGAAATTTCCGTAACATTTGGATGGACAGAGTTACAAAAACTAGTCTTTGCCAAGAGATCCTTATCAGGTCTAGCAAAACTATTCATCCGGAGTGAGCGCAACATTAGTTCATGGAGCAAATTAAAAAAAGCATTGAAGGTCGAGTTCGCTGACAAAACAAACAGCGCGGAAATCCACAAAATGCTAGCAGCAAGGAAGATGGCAGCACACGAAAGTGTACAAGAGTACTATTTGACCATGAAGGAATTGGCCTCGCGCGGTTCCGTGGAAGAAGAAGCAGTGGTTCAATACATCGTAGACGGCGTAGTGGATAACACTCCTAACAAGCTCATCTTATTGGGTGTCACCACTTCCGCGGCGCTGAAGGAGCGTATGGAAACGTACGAGGAATTGCGGAAGAAACAACGCGGGGGCTACTACCTCCACAAGAAGCCTGAGCAAGTGAGCAGGGACCACTTCGGAGGGAACCCAACGTTCGTAAGACAACCCAACAACAGTGATAGGGGAAATAGAGACGTAATCCGTTGTTTTATATGTGGGAAAAGAGGACATCAGTCCAATGATTGTAAAGATAAAGCGTTAGGGAGAAAATGTTTCAAATGTCAAGCTCATGGGCATATAGCGTCGTATTGCCCAAACGACAAAAGCGATAGCACGCAATTAGCTGCAGCGTCCAAAATAAATAATATTTCAATCGTACCTTCGAATAACATGATAAAAGAGATTAAAATCAACGGTATATGTGTAAACGCGCTGATTGATACGGGAAGTCAGCTTACTATAGTGCGAGAAAATATTTTTAACAAACTAGGTACTGCGCGCTTGAATACGGTAGAAATTAGTCTATCGGGGTTAGGAAAACATGTGATCCAGACATTAGGATATTTTTCGCCAGCGGTAACTATCGACAATTTCGATTATCCATGTAATATTTACGTAGTACCAGATAATGCAATATACTTGGATGCAATAGTAGGTAGAGATATCTTAAACCAAGCAGAGGTTAAAATCGATTCAAACGGTATTCATATGCAAAAAGTTGCACAAAAGATTTACTTTGCCGAAATAGATATTACAAACGACAATAGTCTCAATATAGAAGAAACGGCGGGAGTAGAACATCGCGAGAGCGTTGAAAGACTAATAACTAATTATAAGCCCAAAAAAGTTAAAAATACGGATGTTGAGATGGCAATAGTGCTAAAAGACGAAACACCGATATTCGCGAGACCGCGGCGATTGCCATTGCCAGAACGTAAAATTGTAGATGAACAAGTAGAGGAATGGATAAAAGAAGACATAGTTGAACCATGCTCATCAGATTTTTGTAGCCAAGTAGTTGTAGCGAAAAAGAAAGACGGTTCACCAAGAATATGCATAGACTATAGAAAGATTAACAAAGCGATAGTGAAAGATAGGCACCCCTTACCGGTAATAGAAGACCAGCTAGATAAGTTACACAACGCAAAAGTCTTCATTACCCTCGACATGAGGAACGGGTTTTTCCATGTGTCCATCAAACAAGACAGTAGAAAGTATACATCTTTCGTTACGCATAAAGGTCAATTCCAGTTTAAAAGAGTCCCTTTTGGTTTGTGTAACTCTCCGGCGGTTTTTCAGCGTTTTGTCAACCATGTGTTTAGAAAACTAATAAATGAGGGAATTTTAGTGGCATACATAGACGATTTCATAATCCCAGCAGAAAATGAGGATGAAGCGATTTCTAGGTTAAAGGTAGTTCTGCATACAGCTGAAGAATTTGGACTTGAACTAAACCTTAAAAAGTGTGCCTTCTTGAAACGAAAAGTAGAGTTTTTAGGGCATATAATAGAAAACGGTCGAATATACCCATCCTTAGAGAAAACGAAAGCAGTAGCCAAATTTCCAGAGCCCAAAACTATAAAGGAAATTCAGAGCTTTCTCGGGCTCACCGGGTATTTCAGAAAATTTATTTTTGATTTCGCGTCAATAGCCAGGCCTTTAAGCGATATGTTAAAGAAAGATGCCGTGTTTAATTTCGGAGATAAAGAAAAAGCTGCGTTCGTGACACTGAAAAGTCGTCTGTCTCAGGGTCCCGTTTTAAATATTTACAATCCAGAATACGAGACGGAGCTGCACACCGATGCAAGCAGTGAAGGCTATGGTGCCATTCTTCTACAAAGATCAGTAGACGATAATCAACTACACCCGGTGTATTATTTCAGCAAAAAGACGACACAGACGGAAAAAAGATATTCGAGTTATGAATTAGAAACACTAGCGGTAATAGAGGCATTAAAAAGATTACGTGTCTATCTTCTAGGGATCAAATTCAAAATTGTAACGGATTGCAAGGCGTTTGAAAAGACAATGAGTAAAAAAGATATTGCGACAAAAATAGCGAGGTGGGCTTTGTTATTACAGGAATACGACTACGAAATAGAGCATAGAGCAGGAGTGAAAATGAAACACGTAGATGCTTTAAGCAGGTACCCAATCATGATCGCGACGGTTAACGGCGTTGCACCGCACATTCAGCGAGCGCAAGACAATGATGAATCGGTCAAAACAATTAAAAACTTATTAAAAGAGAGACCGCACGACGATTACTTTGTGAAAAACGACATTCTGTATAAATTCAGCGAGGGTCGCGAATTATTAGTTGTACCCAAAGGCATGCAATCGGAAGTGGTCAAGCGAGCGCATGAGAAAGGTCATTTTGCGAGTAAAAGAACGGAAGAAGCGATTAGGCAAGAGTATTATATCCCGAAGCTTCAACAAAAGATAGAAAAATGTATTTCAAATTGCGTTCCATGTATTTTAATGAATAAGAAAAGCGGTAAGCGGGAAGGATATTTACACCCTTTATTTAAGGGAGAAGCTCCATTACAAACGTATCATCTTGATCACCTCGGACCACTAGAGTCGACCAGCAAAATGTATTCATATATTTTAGCGATTATAGATAGCTTTTCAAAATTTGTGTGGTTGTATCCGACTAAATCTACGACATCAGCCGAGGTAATCGCGAAATTGGAAATTCAAAAAGCGACTTTTGGAAACCCAGCGCATATTATTACAGATACGGGAACAGCATTCTCTTCAAATGAGTTCGCTAAGTATTGTGAAACAGAAGGCATAAAACATTCGCTCATTACGACCGGTTTACCACGTGCTAACGGACAGGTTGAGAGGTTGAATCGAACAATTGTTTCAGTGTTATCTAAGCTAAGCTCGGAAAATCCTGCCAAATGGTATAAACACACGAGCGATGTACAAAGAGTTATTAATAGTACTTTCCAAAGAAGCATAAACATGACACCATTTGAACTCTTAGTCGGAGTCAAAATGAAAACGAAAACAGATTCTGCGTTAAAGGAATTAATAGAAAACGAATTCATTACGATCTTTAATAGCGATAGGGAGCAGTTAAGGCAAGACGCGAAAAAACAGATCCTTAGAGTCCAACAGGAAAATAAAAAGACGTACAATCTGCGTAGAAAACCGGCGAAAGCGTACAGGGTAGGCGATATAGTTGCTATAAAGCGTACTCAAATGCAACCAGGCGGTAAACTTAAACCGAAGTACATAGGCCCGTACCGGGTGACGAAAGTAAAGAGCAACAATACGTACGATGTTATAAAAGAAGGGTACTGCGACGGTCCGAAAATAACAACGACATGTGCGGAGTATGTAAAACCGTGGGTGCAGGATGATCTATCATCCGGGGCGCATGATATGTAGGATGGCCGAACTGTAGGATCATTATATGTGCGTGTACGTATGGGTATGTATGTGTGTGTATGTGTGTGTACGCGCGTTCACGACAACCAATGACGCGTGTACGTACGTGTGTTGACAACGAGCGAAAAGACGTGTCCTGCGACGACACGCGAACGACGGTTGGGGAGAATTCAAATCTTCCTGGCCAGTGTGTGAGCGAACGCCGAATGGCAAGCAGAGCAATCGAGCGAGTACTGTGAGGTAAAGTGACGCGCAATTTCGAAAAGCTGAGTCGAACGCGTGGCGAGTGTTGTAAGCGGAAAGCTGTGCCGCACAGTGTAATATTAACAATTTCATTTTTACGCGTAAAGCGTATCGTGAGATCCCAGGATCCCACAATACAAATAAAGAGCAGGCACACGTTTGCCGAATATACCTAATATAGTTATAAAAAAACCAAGTATATTAAAAATCACGTTATAAGTTAAGAAAGAAAACCATTATTACCATTATCTATTTCACAAGAACGCAGAGTAGATATTTGAATCTCGGATATCGAACTTGATCGATTCTTTTCGAACCCGCCCGACGAATTCGGAGTCGAATCTACGGGCCGCCTGACTTTCTGCGACCCGACCCGGCCCGAACCCGAACATCGGGTGGTCCGCACATCCCTAATATTTTATATTAAATATTTTATGGTATATTAAATAACCTATTATAATAACTTGTATCATAGCGTGTTATGATCACACTTTAAATAAGTAAATATGGCTCAAATTATGACGTATTTAGACTTATTTTAATTAGAAGAATCTCACAAATACGTTGGTAGTTCCGTAAGAAAAGAATAAAAAATAAAAAACTGTCCTATGTACCTCAGTCCCTCTTTGTCGTTTACGCGCTGTCGTAACAAAAGTTCTGATATGTTGCTGGTCTAAAAATATAATCAATGCTATTTTTCAATTTCTCTAAAAAACCTGCATTTGTCGAATTTTTACCTGTTTTTCACTTTGTGTAAATAACATTTTAACCAAAAGATCGGGAAAAAATCTCAAGTGTCAATTTCAATTAAATGCAATTATATGATTAAATTAATGCAAGTAAATGAGGAAAATTGACCGAAAATCGAATGGCGTAACGGCTGTTTAAATATTTCGACGGTCATTTTTGAATACATCGTTCAGCTAGGCCCTTCATTCCAAATTGTAATATTCCAATATTTCACTATCATTTTAAATATTTCAAGTACTATTTAAAACTATTAATGAGTTTCAACAACAAAATATTTTAAATAGAAAACTAAATTTTGACAAATAAAATAAGATTATAGCAAGCTTGCTATAAATGTCGAAAACTCGAGTCTGGCCAGAGACATCAAATTTTCAGGAGACACTATTCTGTGATGTCCTGTCGGAGAAAACACAGAAAAAAAACGGAGAAAAGGGAAAGGAGTCTCGAGGGCTTCAGTGATTCAGTCGCCGTGGACTGTGGAGTGAAACATTGTACATAATATGATACGGGTCGGGTTGGGTATATCGGTGTGAGACTACTAATCAAAAACAACAAAACTTAATTATTTATAATTATTTTTTATAGGATTCTTCTGAACATATTTGGTGAATATTGTTTTTTTATGAAAATGATACCAAATATGATATAATTCCGATGATATTTGCTTGTGCAATGAACTACGTAAGTTTCGGACACAAAGAAGGACAGCGTCGGGAAAAAAGGAGACGCGGAGAGTCCTTATTCTTTAAAGATTTCGACTTCGACTTCGACTGCTAGCTCTTCGCCTCGTCGCACAATGTGCTGATAAGTGAATCATGTTTCAGGAAGTGGTTCAGTTCAGAATTAAATAAAATCATGTTACACGCACTTTTTAAACAGCGTCATGTTGCAAGAAATTTTCATATAGAGTCAAATAGAATTATTTTTTGAGAATATCTTTGTACGAAATACTGCCTCTAAATAACATTGTATGGATAGGAGCCGTCGAAAATTAGTTTAATTAGTTAATAGTTTTATCTTGTTACTACCTCTACTTTAATAATTGCAGTCAATGCTGTCGAGCATTGCAATAAGTATCGGATAAATAAGTGAAAAAATTAATTTTCTGTTTCCTACTAAGGATTTCAATAAGAACGATTGAATTTCGTCATTGCACAACATAACAGAATATTGGTAATTGTTGACAAAAGGTCTGCGTCCTCTGATTTTTATGAAATTTCAATATGTTATGCAGCAACACATTTTGAACAACTTTTTCCTTTACCAATATAGGGGGGTCGTTTTTAGTTTTCGATATATTTTCAAAAAACTATCGCTAATACTGTATTGAATTTTTCGTATTTCTGCACGCTCTGCGGCAACGTAAGGCTGTCCCGGCGCGGCGTTTGTTTACATTTTGCTTCTAAACAGGGTTGCCATATTTTATCCCCTCCGGCCCCTTACGCTTCAGCCTTCTCGCCCAGTTTCGCAGCGTACCTCTTCCCACTAACGCAGGCGACAGTGGCGACACACGACGAGTGGGAAGAGTAGGAGCAGGCAAGGAAAATAACGGGTGTACTTTTGTTCCACGCGACGCTACGGACGGCTTGGCTTGAGTGAAGTTGGTTTTCAAATTCAGTTTACAGCAGTTTACAGACTTTGGTGTGCAATAGTGCAATCTAGCAAGAATCAAAGTTTTAGAGTGCCGTTTGCAGTATTTTATACTACGCATTATTTAAAATTATTGAGAAAGCAGATTACATAACCAAAAATTCAATGTATAAATTACCTGCTTTCTCAATAATTTTAAATAATGCGTAGTATAAAATACTGCAAACGGCACTCTAAAACTTTGATTCTTGCTAGATTGCACACCAAAGTCTGTAAACTGCTGTAAACTGAATTCGAAAACCACTTCACTCAAGCCAAGCCGTCCGTAGCGTCGCGTGGAACAAAAGTACACCCGTTATTTTCCTTGCCTGCTCCTACTCTTCCCACTCGTCGTGTGTCGCCACTGTCGCCTGCGTTAGTGGGAAGAGGTACGCTGCGAAACTGGGCGAGAAGGCTGAAGCGTAAGGGGCCGGAGGGGATAAAATATGGCAACCCTGCTTCTAAACACGCTGTGGAGATGACAGAGAAAATAGGGTCACACTCTCATAATATATTATTATATAACGAGAAAATTCAGAAGTAGTCTTTTTAAATTGGAAGCTCACGCTATATACATATGTATGCCTAGATTGAGACCCTGTTTACTCTCTCATCTCCACAGCGTCAAAATGTAAACAAACGCTGCACCGGGACAGGGTTACGTTGCCACGGAGCGTGGAGCAATACGAAAAATTCAATACAGTATTAGCGATAGTTTTTTGCAAATATCTGGAAAACTAAAAGCGACCCCCCTATATTGGAAAATGAAAAAGTTGTTCAAAATATCGAAATCTATAACATATTAAAATTTCATCAAAATCGGAGGACGCAGACCTTTTGTCAACAATTACCGAATATTTTTTAAGAATCACTATTTTATATATAATGCAATAATGTTCAAATTACTTTTAAATTCTGATACATTTGTAGAATATTACGTATAGTAATTACTTTCATTTTTCCTACATCTATAAACTATCGATTATATTGTAAAACAATTATTACAATGGTGATACTAAGAAAAATAAGAATGCAATAAGAGAATTATATATAGTTAATACTATATAATTCACCGACGAGATAAGGCAATTACAGAATGGGTAATGTCAGCATTCTACTATATCATTCTTCTTCTACTTGACGAATATCTCGTCGGTGGTGGTACTTTTAGCGATGTGGTACATCAGATCACTGTAACTTCCACGTTATCCCCGCCACCGACGAGATACTATTACCACAGACTTAAGATACGTACAGACTGTGCATGCAATACATTTTTCACGCCGTGGTTCTGAATTACCGACCCTGTAGAAAATGCCCTAGTACGACAGCGGACTCTATCGAAATAGAACGGTCAGCTAGTGAACTACATGACGCTACAACTGGTTACAACACGTCAGATTTTACAGCGTTGTCAGCTTTAAAAGTGCAATGTTGCCGCATTATATTCATACAGTAATCGTCGATGCCCGCATCGAAAGCGTTCGAGCGGTTTCTTTTCTGCTTTGCGGAGCTGTCGAAATTCAGAGTCATATTGCTTCTTAATTTAAAGTATAGACTTTTCATTCGTAAATAATTTTATTAAACGATTATCTGAATATTCATTGACTTGTTAAAGAATCTTTTTAATGTTTTTAATTGTTTATGTAAATATAAAATTTTTAAATGCTTTGACATTTTTAATTCGTAGATTGTTTAACGCATTCACGTAACCTGATTATATATATATATATGTACGACGTTCACTTAAGTAATCTACAGAACACAAAAGTACAGTTTTCAAAATTATGTTTTGTACATATATTGGTAACAAATGTTAACATATCAACATAATTAATTTAAATTTGAATACGAAAGATATTATTTCCGATACGAAAGTATTAAGAAAGATGTAAACAATCATGCACTGCATGTGAACGCTATGGTATTTGTATATTAAAAATGACGAACAGATTAGAATACGCGTCGTCGATAGTGACAAATAAAATTTGTTCATGAACAATTAGTTTACTACATGATGTGAAGGGATATTTTTTCAGAAATTGCAGTTGGTCGGAATTGTAGAGAAAATACTAAAAGTTGCATTTTACAACTTTTTTATGTTAGCCTAGTATTGAAAATTTAAAAAATACGTTACGTAGATGGAATGGAGATAAAATAAACTGAAGAACTTGAGAGCGAGAGAGCGAGAGAGCGAGAGAGAGAGCGTCAGCTACTTTGCTTAGGCGGGGTTCTTTTACTAATGATATTTTGTCGCTATGTAATAAATAGATATTCCGTTTTTAGAAGCAATCCAACAAGATTTATGATTTTATTCCATTCAAACCGATGAGGGTTTCGGGATAATAGCGGTGTATTCAGGTATACCTGAAACGGGGGTATACCGCGTACTTTCCCAGCTCATTGTGACGCCAATTTTCAAATCGTCACCGTTTCCAAAGGCTTATTTTGAAGGGGAAACTTCAAGGAATATAACCATATTTTTTCAAAATTTAAATCATTCTGGTCCCTCATCGAAAAAAAATGTAAAAAAAGAGTTTGTTTAAATTTTTCGACATTGTAAAGTTGATTATCGAGATTGCAAAATTTATTTTATAATAGTCCAATCCTTTCTAAAGAAAACAAAAAAAATGTAGCTCAATCGGACAAACAGTTCCTGAGATAAAAATTTGTAAGCGGGGCCTGTCCTCGCCAAAGCGGGCAAAAATTGCAAATTTCGAAGGGCTGTTATTTCTAAAAAAATCGGAACCGGCGAAATGATGACTTAAACCCCCTCTAATTTCACATGGACTACAACATATTTCATTCAGAACAAAATCGACGATGGCGCCTGCAAAAAGTGGTCGATTTTATTGTGTTTAATATATGAGATTACAATATACCTTCAAACTAGTGGGTTATCAATTCATTTCAACAAAAAAATGATTTTATTAGTTTTGTTCATGTCATTAAATATCGTTCCAGTAGCTCTATAACTTTGGATTACATAGCAAGTATTATTAGTAACTCGAATTTTAAGTTACAATTGAAAAAAAATGTGTAACAAATATAAAAACTAAATAGTATGCCGTAATTCTACGTAATTACGTAATGTTCAAAAATGTTATAATTTAAATAAAATTTATACATATGAACGTATGCAGAAATAATCAAAGAAACACCATAAACTTGTGGAAGTTTGTTAATAGAATTAACAATGCAAGAAACATACTTGCATAACTATTGAATAACTGCATAGAAATATCAGACATTATTACATTAAGATTATAAAGTTGATTTGATGCGTAAGATAAATGCAAAATGAAAAACTATTGATATAAAATTATCCTTAATAAATAATTTTATTGTAATTTTGTAGTTCACAGAACCGAGATCACACTCTAAACAATAATATAAATGTACGTAAAGATATTAATGCTCATGAATCTATTACTTTACATTATGTAGTACTTCATAATTACTATAATTATCCTACTACATAATTTTGATCATTCAAATACACGCGCCATATACATTTGAAATCTTCAAATCCGTAGTAGAAATTGGGTATACAGAATATTCGGTATTTCGGTCGGTAGTTTCTGTGAACTACAAAATTACAATAAAATTATTTATTAAGGATAATTTTATATCAATAGTTTTTCATTTTGCATTTATCTTACGCATCAAATCAAAACGAACTACAAAATTACAATAAAATTATTTATTAAGGATAATTTTATATCAATAGTTTTTCATTTTGCATTTATCTTACGCATCAAATCAACTTTATAATCTTAATGTAATAATGTCTGATATTTCTATGCAGTTATTCAATAGTTATGCAAGTATGTTTCTTGCATTGTTAATTCTATTAACAAACTTCCACAAGTTTATGGTGTTTCTTTGATTATTTCTGCATACGTTCATATGTATAAATTTTATTTAAATTATAACATTTTTGAACATTACGTAATTACGTAGAATTACGGCATACTCCCAGACAACCAGGCTGCAGCGGGCAGCAATGTCGCGTTTTGGATGTCTGCTGCCGCGATGCTGCACGGCACCGGTCCTAGATTCTGCCTCGCCGTAAGAGGGCAACACAGTCGCACTAATGTTTCGACTGCCGTACAGACTTTGTACTAGGGGCTAGGGGGCTCTCGCCGTTGCAGTGCGGTGATACAGAGCTGGTCGGGCTGATGTGGAACTTCCACATTAAGATGTCGGTAAAGTAAATGTCCATTGTACAAATGTGTAGCAGCAGCATGCAGCAGCAGCAGCGCTCTTCTTTTTTAACGACAAAATTAATATTTATTTAAATTACATACTACACATACTATATATTAGGTCGTTTGGAAAGTAATTTCGTTTTTCGTGTAGGGATGGCAATGCTTCCGTTTGTCATTACTAGACTGCGGATATTTCTGCAAAATAAAAATCGAATACATCGACTGCAAGAAATAGAAACCAAATTGAATGTTATTTCTTCCGTAGAGGAGAAAACGAAATGATTTTCCGAACGACCTAATACATTAACATATTACAATAGGAGAGCTGCACAAAGCCTAAATAAAATCGATCTTAGAATTTTTATACAAAGAAACATTTATCAGTTACTTTTAAGGCTCGATAGGTTTAGAGTGTTGAAACGTCTTCATGCAAAAAAAAAGTGTCGTAGGAGGGAAAAGAAACTTTATACTTTTCGGCTCGAGCGTTTCGGGCTACCCGAGTGCTGCGGGCTGCCCAGGGGTTTCGGGCTGCCCTGGGCTGCCCACTGCCCGGGAGTGACTCGATCTCATCGCGTTCGCACGAACTTGTCCGCTTTTGTCCGAACGCGCTCGACGAAGTCGAGCCACTCGGGCCACCCGATGCACAGTGGAGTATTTGGCCTGAAAAAGTGGAATAAACTAGTTTAACGTTATTTATATGCTCAAGGTTATAATATTATACACTCCTCAAAAGAATTAAGGGATCACTCGTGCGAACCCGAAAAGTTGCTACAACTTTACATACTCATAACTCCGGCCAAAATTGCTGTATCGATATCGTTAAACAATGGTTTGAAAGCCTGAAACCTCTAGTTTCAGATTCTCTGTTTCAAATTTTTGATATATTGTTTTTTTACAAAGTTATAGCGAGATGAAGACAACATTGACGGTTAACAAAAATTTTGTGCAACTTTGTAACATCACACGGGGTTAAACAAATTTTTTTGATAAATCGTGTTAACATTATTTGAAAGGGCTATCTTTCCTGTGTAAAATGAGTGGTTGTTGAATAGTGTGCGATTTTTTTTATTCGAGTTATTCAACATTGAAGTAAATGTTGGCCTTTTAACTTTAACTGGCTACAGAAGGTGCAAAAATTATCGTAGAATCTTGTGGAAAAAAGCAATAGAAAGAGCGATTCTTTCTCTGCAAGGTACTTCTTTCGTTTTTTCAATTTCGTTAACATTTCGATATACCAGGTGTTTCTGAAAATATGCTTAAAATATGCATAATTTCCATTTTTCCTTCAACTCGCTATATCTCGGCGAGAAATGATCGCAATACCATGACCCGATAGTCAGATTGAAGCAGAGATTCTGCCGATTCGATTGAGTACCCCATGAACCCGCTGCTACCATGTTTTCCCTGTGCAAGCCGTGTTTGAAGTTAGTGATTCGCAGAAATTAGCGCTGCACCTACAGCGCCTGCCGGACTCCGAAGACAGTTGTTTTTCGCTACTTTTCGTCTGACGTTGTCGTGCGTCGCTGGGTGGGGATACGAATACCAAACGCACGCCACGCTTCAGCCGAGTGACAACATGACAAACTCGCGCTATTAGCCTCGCTTTCTGCGAATCACTAACTTCAAACACGGCTGCCACAGGGAAAACATGGTAGCAGCGGGTTCATGGGGTACTCAATCGAATCGGCAGAATCTCTGCTTCAATCTGACTATCGGGTCATGGTATTGCGATCATTTCTCGCCGAGATATAGCGAGTTGAAGGAAAAATGGAAATTATGCATATTTTAAGCATATTTTCAGAAACACCTGGTATATCGAAATGTTAACGAAATTGAAAAAACGAAAGAAGTACCTTGCAGAGAAAGAATCGCTCTTTCTATTGCTTTTTTCCACAAGATTCTACGATAATTTTTGCACCTTCTGTAGCCAGTTAAAGTTAAAAGGCCAACATTTACTTCAATGTTGAATAACTCGAATAAAAAAAATCGCACACTATTCAACAACCACTCATTTTACACAGGAAAGATAGCCCTTTCAAATAATGTTAACGCGATTTATCAAAAAAATTTGTTTAACCCCGTGTGATGTTACAAAGTTGCACAAAATTTTTGTTAACCGTCAATGTTGTCTTCATCTCGCTATAACTTTGTAAAAAAACAATATTTCAAAAATTTGAAACAGAGAATCTGAAACTAGAGGTTTCAGGCTTTCAAACCATTGTTTAACGATATCGATACAGCAATTTTGGCCGGAGTTATGATTATGTAAAGTTGTAGCAACTTTTCGTGTTCGCACAAGTGATCCCTTAATTTTTTTGAGGAGTGTATGTATATCGTTGGATTCGTCAATTTTTATATCCCCATTCCTTTTCAAGAGCTCATTTTACAGGTGAAACTTCAAGGAATATAACCATATTTTTTTCAAAATTTAAATCACTCTGACGGCTCATCGAAAAAGACGTAAAAAAAGAATTAGCTTAAATTCTTCGACTGCATACAGTCAATGGTGTCGTGGTTAAAAAATAATATTGCAATAGCCTAATCCTTTCCGAATGAAACCATAAAAAAGTGTAGCTCAATCGGCTTTAAACGAAGAAATGATTTCATTAGTGTTGATGACAAAAAAATTCGATTTTTTGCAAAATCCTAAGGTGGTTGACGAATTTTGAGATTTGAGACCAGATTTGAAATAAGCGTGGAAGAATCTACGGGAAATGATGTACAGCATGTTGCAAAAAAATCTGTTCCGCTCGTGGTATTGTGAAAATCAAAGTTTTATTGAAATTGTGCAGGTTTAACGAATTTGTCAAGGTTAAAAAACGTTCGTACCATCATTTCCTCACTTTTCCCATATTCTGCAAAGTTTGAGCTTTAATTTAAAAAAAAAATCATCGTTCTATCTCTTTTCTATCGAAAGTTCTTTGATTTTAGCACAGAATTCATCGGGTTGTCGCGCTGTGGCGACCCGGCAGTGACGATCCCTGTGCAGCGACCCTTGCAGCGACCCAAAAGCTGCAAGGGTCGCTGCAAGGACCGCTTCCAGGATCGCGCCGGAGTGCCTAAAAAAATATTTGTCGGCTCTGACCAGTCCTGCACCGGTTAGAGCAGCGCTCGGAATTGTTTAATCGCGAGGAGCTCGAATCGAAGCCTCCGCCTCCTCGACCCGGCCGCGCGTCTCGCTCCCCGTCGCGGCCCTAGTGCTCAGGCGCGTACCATTTTATAGGCGCTATTCGTGGCGCAACAGGACGACACTCATGTCAATAGGTTTCCGCATTACCATTGAGGTACATACTATTGCCAATGCATTTTTTTCGTTAGTGGTATCCCCTGTAGGCCTACTCCACTATGACGCACGATAAGTTCGGACAATAGCAGTAGAAAATTAATTAGAAAAATTAATTTGTAAGATAAATTTAAAAATTAGTTTTTAATTCTATTGTTCAAATTTTAATACCATCCGGGACATCTTGATGTTCGCGCACGTTTAAACGTGCTTGGCAAATTGTTAAAATCTACGGCGCGGAGGAAAGTTTGAACGTAGCTGTTCGCATTGCCGCGCCGACGCTTACATTGTAACTCATTTTAAAAATCAGTCGTTTGTCATTTGTCATTTTGCCTCTTTTATCCGAGTGGGAACGTAATGCGAACAGTCACGAATTGGTTATTGGAAGGTAAGGATCACGAGTTTTTGTAGAAAATCAGTGTTAGTAAGTGCGTTTGTTTTCGGACGTATAAATTCGGACGATAGACTTTCAAGCAGTATTAATAGTGAATCTTGTTGTACAGACAATATGCCTAAATCGTGCGACATAGTGGAGTAGGCCTAGAGGGGATACCACTAATAAAAAAAACGCATTGGCAATAGTACCTCAATGGTAATGCGGAAACCTATTGACATGAGTGTCGTCCTGTTGCGCCACGAATAGCGCCTATAATATGGTACGCACCTGAGCACTAGGGCCACGACGGGGAGCGAGACGCGCGGCCGGGTCGAGGAGGCGGAGGCTTCGATTCGAGCTCCTCGCGATTAAACAATTCCGAGCGCTGGGTTAGAGTTACAGGACTCATCAGTAGTAAAGCTATCCAGCAGGCCCTACCTGAGCCGCGCTGCGATATCGGAAGGCGGTTTAAGACTGTATATATAGAGATCGGTGACGGATCAGGTAGCAGCGAGAAAGGTCTTTGACTATCTGTCCATCTTGTGGCGAGTGTAGGAAATTAACTGCCACAAAAGGTTACAAAATTCATCGATCTATCTCATTTTTTTCGAAAGATGTTTCGATAGGAGAAGGGAGCGAGTTATCGCGATTCCCGAGATTCAACTCTTCCTTCGCACGAACTAGTCCGCTTTTGTCCGAACGCGCCCGACGAAGTCTTTATGCAAAATAAAAAATGTCAGCGTCGATTACAAGAAATAGAAACTAAATTGAATGGCATCTCTTCCCTTAATGATTTTAATAGAGGAGAAATTATTTATTGACATCTTCAATTTTAAAAATTTTCCAACAGCTATCAATTTCATCTACTCAATTTTGATATATGTAAATGCATAAAGATCCGCAGTGTAGTCATGAAAGATCGCGCAGCCGAATCGAGCCCGCCCGACTTTCTGCGACCCGACAGACTCGACGATTCGGGCGGCCCGCACACCCCTAATGGCTACATTTATTTTGAAACTAAAATATAGATGACAAACGAGTCAAATTTTATTTCATCTATAAGAAGGAACGCGTAACATTCATATTTATTACACTTTGTTAAAGGCGACATCACGCGCGAGTCGGCCTCGTCAGAAAACAACAATTTTGAATTAATTAAATTAATTTTTCTACGCCGCACAGTGGTCTAAATGGCCGATTTAGGAGTACAAAAGTCAAAAAACCAAACATAGAGTAGGCATTTACTACTATTTCATACATCAACACACATGTCTGTAGAAGTTAAAATCGACAATTTTACTTCTCAAATCAATTATTGTTAAGCGTGAAACGTTGAACGTAACAGTATGAAAAATAGCATCAAAATAAAGGACATCCTTTTCACCAGAGTTGGGCAGTATTTAAATCAAAACTATTTAAATACCGATTCGAATATGATACAAATTTTGTATTCGTTATTCGAAGGTTCGAAGACAAAAGTATCTTATGTAATCTTCTAACAAAAGTGACACGAGCCACTTCGTGGCGTTCTTCCGATTAAGAAAAGACTAAACCCGATAAAATTCGGACTATGTCTTGTGGTTTTACTCGTGAAAGTATCTTCGAAATTTGTATTTAAATACAGTCCTAATTCTATCGAGTTTAGTCTTTTCTTAATCGAAAGAACGCCACGAACTGGCTCGTGTCACTTCCGTGAGAAAATTATGAGAAATAAAAAAGTTTAGCATTCACTTGTTAGCAGTTTCATGCCGAGATACCTGGATGGCCGAGGGTTTTCCCGGTGGTGTTTATTGCTCCACTTGGACAAGGCTCCCGAGGCCCTCGTCGCTTCGTCGGTCTAGCACAGAGTAGGGACGAAAATGTATTTAAATATATTTTCCGAAGAAATTCTCACGAATAAATCCACTACATACAGTCCGATTTCTATCGGGTTTAGACTTTTCTTAATCGGAAGAATGCCACGAACTGGCTCGTGTCACTTCCGTGAGGAAATTGTAAGAAATAAACAAGTTTAGCATTCACTTGTTAGCGGTTTCATGCCGAGATACCTCGATGGCCGAGGGTTTGCCCGGTGGTGTTTATTGCACTACTATTGTGTTATGGGCTCAGGCCTTTGTGCTCGACCCTCGGGCCTCGGTACGTGTTCATTGGAGCCTCGAGCCGGCCGTAAGTATTCGTGGATGTATTTAATATTCGAAAATTAAATACAATTTCTATTCGAAGCTTCGAAGGGGCTCGACTACGTCGGGCGCGTTCGGACAAAAGCGGACTAGTTCGTGCGAACGCAGAGTTAAATCTCGGGAATCGCGATAACTCGCTCCCTTCTTCTATCGAAAGATCTTTCGAAAAAAATGAGATAGATCGATGAATTTTGTAACCTTTTGTGGCAGTTAATTTCCTACACTCGCCACAAGATGGACAGATAGTCAAAGACCTTTCTCGCTGCTACCTGATCCGTCACCGATCTCTATATATACAGTCTTAAACCGCCTTCCGATATCGCAGCGCGGCTCAGGTAGGGCCTGCTGGATAGCTTTACTACTGATGAGTCCTGTAACTCTAACCGGTCCAGGACTGATCAGAGCCGACAAATCTTTTTTTAGGCACTCCGGCGCGATCCTGGAAGCGGTCCTTGCAGCGACCCTTGCAGCGACCCTTGCAGCTTTTGGGTCGCTGCAAGGGTCGCTGCACAGGGATCGTCACTGCCGGGTCGCCACAGCGCGACAACCCGATGAATTCTGTGCTAAAATCAAAGAACTTTCGATAGAAAAGAGATAGAACGATGATTTTTTTTTTAAATTAAAGCTCAAACTTTGCAGAATATGGGAAAAGTGAGGAAATGATGGTACGAACGTTTTTTAACCTTGACAAATTCGTTAAACCTGCACAATTTCAATAAAACTTTGATTTTCACAATACCACGAGCGGAACAGATTTTTTTGCAACATGCTGTACATCATTTCCCGTAGATTCTTCCACGCTTATTTCAAATCTGGTCTCAAAATTTGTCTACCACTTCAGGATTTTGCAAAAATTCGAATTTTTTGTCACCAAAACTAATGAAATCATTTTTACGTTGAAATCCGATTGAGCTACACTTTTTTGATGGTTTTATTCGGAAAGGATTGTGCTATTGCAAAATTAATTTTTAACCTCGACCATCAACTGTATGGAGTCGAAAGACTGACTACAGCGGCCACACATACATACTACGTCTACGTAGCGTGCACCATCGAAGTCAACACATTGAGACTACAGACGTGCGGCTGTGGTAGGACTAGGCAGACCCAACCCAATAGGCCCGATTTCTTTCAGTGCCTTTCCCGGGGCTGTTCTCTATGGAGAGATTTATGACAGGTCATTACTATTGAGCTGGAAGTCGACACTTTCTCGGCCAACACGTGTTGACTGTAATTTTCAAATCACCAACTCCTCAAATCACTCGAGCCACTCTCGGGCCGCCTTATGTGTCACGGATAGACATCGGATCTTTATGCATTTATAGCAAAAGTGAGTAGATGAAATTGATAGTTATTCGAAAATTTTTTAAATTGAAAATGTCAATATATGATTTCTCCTCTATTAAAATGATTAATAGGGAAGAGATGGGCATTTGGCCTGAAAAAATGGAAAAAAGTCGATTTCTAAATTTTTGCGTATGTCATAAAATTTTTGTTGTCCCCGTAGTTAAAGGTCTGAAGAATAAAGCTGCAATATTGTTTTTTCTATTTGTGCTCCCGTGAAGTAGTAAACTTCATCGAAAGGCGCGCTTTGCGTTCTTAAACAGTCTCTAAAACAGCATCCGTTCATTGGCGATTTTCAAGTGTTTTAAGGACAATTGTGTAAATTCTTGTATTACAAAAGTTGTTCAGGAAAATATACAGAGCACTTTTGCACAGATTTCATTTTGTTACCATGTAAATTAGTATAGTTATTAATATTTGAACGTTGCCAATAATTCTCTGTAAGTTCTCTTACGATTACAAAACTTTATCGACGATTTTGTTATATTTCTGTGCGAGTCTGCGTGCTCTTTTTGGTCTCATTACATTCGGTAAAGATTTGTGATTATAAGCCAACAAAGTAGCTTGTTTTGAGAGCTTTCCAAAACACTATAATAAAATATTTTTTTCTTAAATATTTTTCAAGAGTCATGATAGTGAAAATATTCCACTATCGCCACGCTTTTTCATGGGTTCTCGATAATCTGAGGAAAAAATGTTTTCAACAAAAGAGGAACAGTATTCAGACATCTACAAATTTCAATATATGAAAGTTGCAAAAAATTTTGTTTTTACAAAAAATTGAGGCGAATTTGATTTTTTAAATGCTGAAATGTATTTTGGATTTCATAATGTTGTAGCTGATCTTAAGACGAATCCAACGATATATAATGTTATAACCTTGAGCATATAAATAACGTTAAACTAGTTTATTCCACTTTTTCAGGCCAAATACTCCACTGTGCATCGGGTGGCCCGAGTGGCTCGACTTCGTCGAGCGCGTTCGGACAAAAGCGGACAAGTTCGTGCGAACGCGATGAGATCGAGTCACTCCCGGGCAGTGGGCAGCCCAGGGCAGCCCGAAACCCCTGGGCAGCCCGCAGCACTCGGGTAGCCCGAAACGCTCGAGCCGAAAAGTATAAAGTTTCTTTTCCCTCCTACGACACTTTTTTTTTGCATGAAGACGTTTCAACACTCTAAACCTATCGAGCCTTAAAAGTAACTGATAAATGTTTCTTTGTATAAAAATTCTAAGATCGATTTTATTTAGGCTTTGTGCAGCTCTCCTATTGTAATATGTTAATGTATTAGGTCGTTCGGAAAATCATTTCGTTTTCTCCTCTACGGAAGAAATAACATTCAATTTGGTTTCTATTTCTTGCAGTCGATGTATTCGATTTTTATTTTGCAGAAATATCCGCAGTCTAGTAATGACAAACGGAAGCATTGCCATCCCTACACGAAAAACGAAATTACTTTCCAAACGACCTAATATATAGTAGTGTGTAGTATGTAATTTAAATAAATATTAATTTTGTCGGTAAAAAAGAAGAGCGCTGCTGCTGCTGCTACACATTTGTACAATGGACATTTACTTTACCGCCATCTATCACATTAGCGCGAGCTGCTCTTGTACGGCATTTGACACATTAGCGCGACCGTGTTGCCCTCTTACGGCGAGGCAGAATCTAGGACCGGTGCCGTGCAGCATCGCGGCAGCAGACATCCAAAACGCGACATTACTGCCGCGCAGTAGAGCTGCAGATCGGAGCAGTTGGTTATCTGGGTACAGTGTAATTCAACTACATTCACGATTAGCGTAATTACTAGCAATCAAATTGATTAAACGGTTTCAATTATGTCATACAAATAGAGTATAATCTATCCTATGCAGAATATTAAATTAATTTATATTTTTATGCTAAGTTTTGCAGAAAACCACGCGAAATATAAATTAATTTGAGAGTAAAATGTGTTTTAACTCTCGGGAACTTTTCTCTAAGTTGTATGTATATTAAATCTAGAAGTAGATAGAGAGAGGGAGAGACAGATTGTTTTTTTAAAACTATTAACTTCTCTTGAGATCTGATCCTCTCTGGCATGGAAGGGGGAAATCCGCTCTACTATCGGTGTAGGATCTGATCCAGGCTAAGCGTCCGCTCTACTATCGGTGTAGGATCTGATCCAGGCTAAGAGTGGGAGGGGGAAATCCGCTCTACTATTGGTATAGGATCTGATCCAGGCTAGGATCTTGTGTGGGGGCAGCACTATACCGGTTGCATCGAAAACCCGGGCGTGAGCACTCTCATATCCTCTCTGTCTGTACCTATCATACTGAACACTGTAACTAGAAAATCAGTATGACCAACCTCTGTGCAAAAAAAGAGTTTGGTAAACACGCCTTGCCTGATGAACACGAGATGGCGTTGCTTGCTATTTCGAAATTCTATTCAGCTGGGTCAGATAGCACTAAACGTTCTATTATACCCTCCTGACTAGGCGCCATCTCGTCTAAACCGGCCGAACTAAAATTGGCTCTAGCTCGTTCTGGATGAATGTAATATGGGGAAATCTCTGCTAATGTGAATGCAATCACGGGAATGCGTTTGTTGTCCTTATTTGAGCAAATTTTGGGCTGGGTGAGGGCTCAATCTAAAGAGGAAGGTCCATCACATCCGGGGCTGGTCATCACAGCAGTCAAAAAAGTCTTTGGTGGCAGAAAAATACATTGGAATTTGCGGGTATTTTTTCTCGATTTTTCCTCTACTTTGGACACTCATATTGTTATATATAAGCATAATCTCATTAGCCTCATGACCAGAGCACCCTGCACCGAACCTTCCTCTTTAGATTGAGCCCTCACCCAGCCCAAAATATGCTCAAATAAGGAAAACAAATCGATTCCCGCAAACCCTTATTTCCACCCTTATTCTAGTAAGTTTCTAGTTACAATTCTGAGTATCCTACCCCCTTAAAGACTGCCAGCGCCTGTGCTATTCAGCGTGGCAGGTAACCGGGCGCGACCGGGCGCGGGGATAACGTGGAAGTTACAGTGATCTGATATACCACATCGCTAAAAGTTCCACCACCGACGAGATATTCGTCAAGTAGAAGAAGAATGATATAGTAGAATGCTGACATTACCCATTCTGTAATTGCCTTATCTCGTCTGTGATAATACTATATATAATTCTCTTATTGCATTCTTATTTTTCTTAGTATCACCATTGTAATAATTGCTTTACAATATAATCGATAGTTTATAGATGTAGGAAAAATGAAAGTAATTACTATGCGTAATATTCTACAAATGTATCAGAATTTCAAAGTAATTTGAACATTATTGCATTATATATAAAATAGTGATTCTTAAAAAATATTCGGTAATTGTTGACAAAAGGTCTGCGTCCTCCGATTTTTATGAAATTTTAATATGTTATAGATTTCGATATTTTGAACAACTTTTTCATTTTCCAATATAGGGGGGTCGCTTTCAGTTTTCGAAATATTTGCAAAAAACTATCGCTAATACTGTATTGAATTTTTCTTATTGCTCCACGCTCCGTGGCAACGTAACCCTGTTCTGGTGCGGCGTTTGTTTACATTTTGACGGTTTGGAGATGAGAGAGTAAACAGAGTCTCAATCTAGTCATACATATACAGGGTGTCCCAAAATTCCTTCAACAGCCGGAAATGGAAGGTTCCTGAGATCATTTGAAGCAACATTTTCCTTTGCAAAAATATTATCCGCGGCTTTGTTTAGGAGTTATTAACGAAAAACACGGACCAATCGGAGCGCGACCTAGACGCGAGTTGACACAGCCGGCCCGGCGCGCCAACTGTCTATTGGCCGACTGTGTCAACTCGCGTCTAGATCGCGCTCCGATTGGTCCGTGTTTTTCGTTAATAACTCCTAAACAAAGCCGCGGATAACATTTTTGCAGAGGAAAATGTTGCTTCGAATAACGTCAGGATCCTCCCATTTCCGGCTGTTGAAGGAATTTTGGGACACCCTGTATAGTGTGAGCTTCCAATTTAAGAGGACTACTTCTGAATTTTCTCGTTATATAATAATATATTATGAGAGTGAGACCCTATTTTCTCTGTCGTCTCCACAGCGTGTTTAGAAGCAAAATGTAAACAAACGCCACGCCGGGACAGCCTTACGTTGCCGCAGAGCGTGCAGAAATACGAAAAATTCAATACAGTATTAGCGATAGTTTTTTGCAAATATTTCGAAAACTAAAAGCGACCCCCCTATATTGGAAAAGGAAAAAGTTGTTCAAAATGTGTTGCTGCATAACATTAAAATTTCATCAAAATCGGACGACGCAGACCTTCTGTCAACAATTACCAATATTCTGTTATGTTATGCAATGACGAAATTCAATCGTTCTTATTGAAATCCTTAGTAGGAAACAGAAAATTAATTTTTTTACTTTTTTATCCGATACTTATTGCAATGCTCGACAGCATTGACTGCAATTATTAAAGTAGAGATAGTAACAAGATAAAACTATTAACTAATTAAACTAATTTTCGACGGCTCCTATCCATACAATGTTATTTAGAGGCCTTTCCCTTTTCTCCGTTTTTTTTCTCTGTTTTCTCCGACAGGACATCACAGAATAGTGTCTCCTGAAAATTGAATGTCACTGGCCAGACTCGAGTTTTCGACATTTATAGCAAGCTTGCTATAATCTTATTTTATTTGCCAAAATTTAGTTTTCTATTTAAAATATTTTGTTGTTGAAACTCATTAATAGTTTTAAATAGTACTTGAAATATTTAAAATGATAGTGAAATATTGGAATATTACAATTTGGAATGAAGGGCCTAGCTGAACGAGGTAGACAAAAATGACCTTCGAAATATTTAAACAGCCGTTACGCCATTCGATTTTCGGTCAATTTTCCTCATTTACTTGCATTAATTTAATCATATAATTGCATTTAATGGAAATTGATACTTGAGATTTTTTCCCGATCTTTTGGTTAAAATGTTATTTACACAAAGTGAAAAACAGGCAAAAATTCGACAAATGCAGGTTTTTTAGAGAAATTGAAAAATAGCATTCATCATATTTTTAGACCAGCAACATATCAGAACTTTTGTTACGACAGCGCGTAAACGACAAAGAGGGACTGAGGTACGAGGCAGCCGACACAGTTCAAAAGGCCGATTACGTCAATGTACATAGGATAGTTTTTTATTTTTCATTCTTTTTTTACGGAACTACCAACGTATTTGTGAGATTCTTCCAATTAAAATGAGTCTAAATACGTCGTAATTTGAGCCATATTTACTTATTTAAAGTGTGATCATAACTCGCTATGATACAAGTTATTATAATAGGTTATTTAATATACCATAAAATATTTAATATGAAATATTAGGGATGTGCGGACCACCCGATGTTCGGGTTCGGGCCGGGTCGGGTCGCAGAAAGTCAGGCGGCCCGTCGCGTCGCGTCGATTCGACTCCGAATTCGTCGGGCGGGTTCGAAAAGAATCGATCAAGTTCGATATCCGAGATTCAAATATGTACTCTGCGTTCTTATGAAATAGACAATGGTAATAATGGTTTTCTTTCTTAACTTATAACGTGATTTTTAATATACTTGGTTTTTTATAACTACATTAGGTATATTCGGCAATCGTGTGCCTGCTCTTTATTTGTATTAAAAATTGAAATAATGCACGTTTCACGTGAAAAACTTAAAAGACAATATTTCTGGCTTTTTAACGAATTTGCTCCGAATGAACATAAATATGTATCGATATATACACCTAGAAGGTATAACAATATGGTAAATTATGGCAATAATTAAAAACGAAATATTAAAATAAACATACATATTATATTTCGTATTTATATTTTATTCTGTATTATCTATAGGCTCTACATAATTTTTTATTTTATATGATTTTATTTTAAGTGAATTTTGATTTTATTTTATATTGTATATTATATATTACCTTTTAAGAATTTGTGTAAGGTTAATGATAGTTAAGTAGGTTACATAACAGTTAATAAAAACATCGCCCACTAAAAAGTTGTTATAACTTATTATCACATTGTAAATATTGTCATCTAATTTTTTCTAATTATAAAAAAAATCCCAGTGTCACGTCTGGCGACGTGTTGCCATAGGTTATAAGCATAGTTAATAAGAGTAGGATATTGTAACAGTAATTATTAATAATATTCGTTAGATATAAGTAATCATACTCCACTCCGATCACCACATCCGATTCTCACGTCATACCATACCTTCATTCTTATCTTAACCCTTGTATAATAATCATATCTTAATGTATTCCCCGTAGCCGTATCACGTAGCATTCCCTGTAATCATTATTCGCACATCTCATAACATCCGACACATAGCGTAGACCATAAGACACCTATAAATTCGACCCTCCGATCCCAAAACCAGTTCAGTTCAGTTGAGTTGTTCAGTTCGATTCAGACAGTCAGTCTGACACTCTCGTCAAGACTCCAGCGAGGCTCGTCGCCTCCTGGATGTCCCGGTCAGGACTCCGACGAGTCCTCGTTCTCATCCACCTTCTTACGCGCTTCTAATTCATTGTAATCTTAATTCGTACGTTACAAATATAATCCCAGTATTAATTTAATAAGTGAGTCTCGCTTAGTTCACCTCCTTACATCCTCGCGGTTGTGATACTCTCCTTTCGATTCACGTTCTACCTGTTTCTGCGTTTCCAACTCGCACGTCTGAGCTTACCCAGGCTCGGTGCATTCCTCTGGTTTCAACAGGAAACGCAGAAGCCTCTCTTTCTTTCAATATATCAGTTCGACGCATTCTCTAACACGAGTATCACACGCCGCGCCGCGCCGGTCGTCATTATCAATCGCGGAAGCTCGCGCGCGTCAACGGACGCGAAACGGAGGACAGCAGCCACGGGGTATTTCCGTCAGCCGAGGACCAGCAGCTACGTGATCTTCCCAGAACGAGTGTGGATCATCGTTTTCCCTACAGCGGCCCAGCCGATTCGATTGCAGCCGTCAACGAGCAACGAGAGCAGTTCTCATCCGATTGTCCGATAAGTCGTTAAACATTTCCCTGCGAAGATTCGCGCCGTCCGAATTGTCTAGCTCTCGTCCGCCGCTTCGGGCGAATCTACTACCTGTAAGCGTTAAGTAGTATCCGCGTGTCCGCGAAAGTCGTGGTTCCCAGTCAGACGCCGGACGTACGTGCCGCGTGGACAAAAGGTTGTATCGCATTTGATCGTCCAGTAAGGGGAATGGGTCGCCGAACGATAATTTCGCGTAAGCCAGACTCCGGGACGTAACACCAGTACATGTATTAAAAATCACATTATAAGTTATGTAACAAATATATACCATTATTATAATTATCTATTTCATAAGAACGGAGAGTTGATTCTCGAGTATCGTGATCAGGGATGCCAGATGCGAGTCTCGCCAGGCCCCTTACGTCTCCATCCCTCGCCGGCTCCCACAGGCGGAAGAGTGGGGGGGATAGCGGAGGCACCATCTAGGCGAGGGACGGAGACGTAAGGGGCCACTTGAGCCGTTGAGCCGCACCGTCTGGCTACACTGATCGTGATAGCTCGCTCGCGCGATCTTGGTCGAGTCATCCGCCCGATGTGTCTGATGTATCGCGCACCCGATTCTTCTCTCGCCAGGCCCCTTACCGTTCCGCCTCTCGCTATCTTCGCAGCGTAGCCCACCTGTGCTTCGTACGCCAGCGTTAGTAGGAAGAGTGCAAAGGCAAGCTACGGTGCGATACTCGGCGAGAGGCGGAAGGGTAAGGGGCCTGGCGTATAGTAGAATATGGCAACTTGGCAACGCTGCACCCGACTCGAGCCTCGAGCAGTGATGCCAGAATCGTGGGACGTGGTATTTTTCCCCTTCGCTCGCTCAGCCGACTCGGCTCCCCACTCTGACGTACCATCAGCTCCTTACGTTGCTTCTACTGCGCACGCGCTACACACAAGCGTACCAAGACGAATAGGCAGCTCACACGGACAGACTAGAAGTACGCTTGTGTGTAGCGCGTGCGCAGTAGAAGCAACGTAAGAAGCCGATGGTACGTCAGAGTAGGGGGTCGAGTCGGCTGAGCGAGCGAAGGGGAAAAATACCACGTCCCACGATTCTGGCATCACTGGCCTCGAGTCCGTCAGTGCCCCGACTTGACGATTCGTACTTTCGTACGCCCGAAGCATGACTGCTTCGCCTGATATTTTTTACTGCAACCTGGCTGTATTATTATCCGATTTATGCCGTGTTTGAGCTTATTTTGATCGGGAAAACATTTTCAACCGATAGGTGATGATATCATTATGATAACGTTCATATTAAGTAATATTGGTTTCAGTTAGTAATTGCCAATACGCTGTGCGTTACAATGTTGCCTCTGATGCTGAATCACGACCGTATTGAACGTCGCGTCGTGTGCCTCCTAGAAACAACAATGTAAGCGTTTCGCCATCACTTATTAATAGCAATAAAATGTTTGTTACAATTCATAATTCTGCCATGGAAACGTTATCAATCGATTGTTAATGGTTCGCTGATGAAAACAAGTCTAAACACGCCACAAATCAGATAAGTTAGAGGCATGCCCAACGCCCAACTCGACGGCTGGCGATGCGTAAATCGCAAGATTTCGCTTCAGCTCGTGGCCGGCTCCTGCGCTGGCTGGTAAATACATACTAGGGACAACTGCAACAGTGTGCGTGTGAATGTGTGCTACACTGACACACTTATTGTTCGTGGGTTCCCTTTCCATACATCCGAGCCGAGTTTCGGCTCATGAGCTGGCGAGCGGCTCGCGAGGCGCTCTTTGAATAAAAAATTATTCGTCATGCGTCGAAAAGAGACCATCATTATTTTTATTTAACGCGTGGTAAATAATTTTTTTATCATTCATTCGCTATTTGAAATTTTCAATTCAATAAAAATTTGTAAGCGATTCTAATTTCGAGACGTTCCAACACTTACGCTCTTCGCGAGGGGACGGCTGTATACTTTTCCTCGCGAAGAGGCTAAGCGAAACGAAATGCAGGAACAAGCTTTGGCACGTCCACGTGGAACCCCCGCCCCCCATTTTTTCCAAAAGACGTTTTTAACTCGATGAGACCGAGGTCAGTCAATCCGATCTCAATCCGACTTATACATAGAAATACAGGGTGAACATTATAAAGCGTTACAGACGAATATCTCAAAAAATATTGATTATACGCAAGAATGTTTAAGATGGAAGTTGTTCAGTACCGAGGGGGGCATCATTCGTTGGGGCTTTTATTTTTACCGGTGGACACTCCAAGGTGAAGTGAAGGTCAACTTTCTTTTTTTAAATAGAATGTCCTATTTCTCATACCATAAATCGAGAGAGTATCAAATTCTGAATATCAAAGTGTTGACCTTCATATATCCTAAACCTAATAGTTAACGAGATATTCTCCAAAGAAGAAAGAAAATTTTTTCGATAATATCTCGTTAACTACTAGATTTAGGACATGTGGAGGTCAATACATTTTTACTCAGAATTTGATACTCTCTCGATTTATGGTATGAGAAATAGGACATTCTATTTAAAAAAAGAAAGTTGACCTTCACCTCACCTTGGGGTGTCCACCGGTAAAAATAAAAGCCCCAACAAATGATGTCCCCCTCGCTACTGAACAACTTTTATCTTAAACATTTTTGCGTATAATCAATATTTTCCGAGATATTCGTCTGTAACGCTTTATAATGTTCACCCTGTATATTCCATCACATAATACTTTTGGATTTCGTCGTTAAACCTCTTTTTCCCAGCTTGATCACCGATCCACTAGCCACCCATCCTACATATTAATTAATCCACTTAATTCTTTTAGTCGAACTCTTTATTATTCAGAACAATCAGAACAGCATGCGTCAAATAAAAGTTATTCTGTTTTTTTGCTTGTTTCTGTTCCCACAGATCGATTCTTGGAACAATTATGTATAAAAAAGTGTAAGCAAATAATGCCCGTTTATGAAATATTAAGTTGGAACGAAAGTTCGTAGCCTTTTTAAATAAAAATTCAAAGATAAAATTAAAATGTGTATTCATAGGTTTATTGAATAACATGGTAAGTCACTTATAAAATGGCAACAAGTAATAGAAGAGAATGGAAAATATGTTAGTTATTGAACAAATCTATGTATAAACATCATAATTTCATGTTGGAGTTTTAATTTAAAAACGCTACGAACTTTCGTTTCAACCCAATTTTTCGATATTACAAATTTAGGTATCTCATATAAAATTTGAAGTAGGAATTGTTCATTTTCCTAAAATAATGCACTTACATTGGATATTTCAAGGAATTTTTTGTCTTTGATATTAGTTTTGTGATGCTAATATTTTAATCCTAAAAAATAAACACCATAACATCGTCTGAAATATCAGTTTATCTCGAACACGTTCGTTGAAGAACGTAACACGAAACAGTGGTCTGCTGCACCGATGAAATGCCGTCGGTGGCCTTCTAGTTCGCACTCCAGTCAGAATCTATCCTAGAGGGCGTAAGAGAACACCGAAATGTAGGGATCATGGCGCTACCGTCGCCATTCCCCTAGGTCGCGCCTAGGAAGATTACCGATAGGGAGTTGGCAATCCTACTCCCGACCGACTCTCGAAGAGACGGTTACACTAGGCGTACGGCGTACCTAGTACAGTCAGTGTTGTGAACTCGTACGGCTTTTACGGGCAACGTCGCGCATGCGCGACGATTCTAGCGTCACTGAAGTCCAAATTCGGGTACCTTGGTCGCCCCGCATAGCTTCGTAAAATCTTTTTTTTCGCTTTTCATATATGAACGTTTAACATGCGTATGTTATATTAAAATTTGATGTGCATGTACATATAATATATAAATATATTCTAATTATGTAATATACTTACTCTTTTCCTTTATTTTGGGAATAGGGAAGGGTACTAAAATAACTAATAGAGTACTAAACCAAATATATAATAAAAAATAAAGTAGGTATTTTATTTGGCAGCAGAAACTAGAGAATACCAGCATTTGCTGCTAGGATAAGGAGAACTGCCGAAACCTTATCAGTACTCACAGAACAAAAATTACACTTTCCATATAACAAAATGAGTATTGCCTATATTACAAATAATAAAAATAAAATGAATATTACACATATATATCTGATTAAATATAAATATTGCACAAATATAAATAAAAATTGCACTGGTCTCAAATAAGAATAAAACAATTAATAAATGAGGAAAAATAAAATATACATACTAAAGACTATCAGATGTGGAATTTTGTCTAGAATATAAATTTTCTGTATTATGCAGTTCGAGGTGACGCGAATCAATTTCAAAATTTCGTGTGGTCGTGCGTCGTCCGGTTTTCCCGGCAATAACAGTTCGCCCCAACTTGCCCCACAAGCAGCGGACTGTAGAACGCACATACGTTCCTGGATTTGCCGCGCATGCGCGAGTTTTCCCGTAAAAGCCGTACGAGTTCACAACACTGAGTACAGTTCGAATTAATCTTTCCGATAGACAAGACGTATCGAACACACTTCCGAATATACGGCGTAGAGGCCTTGCCTCCTTGTACATAGTTTCCGTTGTACGTTACAACGGACGCGTTAAAGTTACTAAATAAATATTATAATCTCGTTCTCGTGAACCGTAATCATCGTGGAGTTTATTTGAATCCCGACCACGTGATTCCTTGATCAACGTAGAGTAGGCTACGTTCTTCGGTACCCTTCCCGAAGCTTCGGTATTCTCCCGTCGAGAATACCACACATCAATTCCTACAGAAATATTCGTGCCACGCCAACTCCCGTAAGGCTGGCAGTCTTTAATAGTATCTCGTCGGTGACCTGGCACCTTATGGGACTTGGTGTCCATAGGAATCTGTAGTACCGACACCTTAAAATGCCAGTGATTTCAGCGTCCTCTACGCATTGAGAACGGTGAATTCGAGAACTAGAACCAATCCGACTCGGGTTCGACTGGTAAAACTTCTACAGCCAGTGCCGTATTAATCCAGCGCGGGGCCCGTAGCAAATGTAGCCAGGAGGCCCTATGGTTTGCACGATAATATAATAAAACCCAATGAATGACCTTTTTTGTAGCAAAAATATCTGCGAACGGTATGTCTACAGCGTCGTCAAGTCTAAAGTACGCAACGTTGTCCGATTACGAGTTTTCAACACATACGAAGATCATCGGAGAGTGCAATCGCGAAGAGGCTCTCTTCTGCCCGTTCGCCGTAAAGAGAGAGAATACGCTAATAAGAAAGAAATCTCCTTACGTTATGCCGAGAACTTGTGTATGTACTAATTGTAAGATACACGAGAGAATTTTGCATACGCAACAAATTAACCCTTCCGACCCGAAGGGCGTACGGTGTAGGTCCTCACGATCTATCGTATGCGGAAGAACGACGTATGGCGTACGGTGTACGTCCTGATGCAATATGCACATTCCAGTAGTGGACAAAAATTTAAAGGCACTCTAAAGAAGACGATAACTATTTTAATATTGTACTATACGATTTGAACTTTTTTGGAAAGCTAGAGCAATTAGTTTATTACAGGATGCGAAAAGAAATTTTTTCAAAAATTGCAGTTGATCGGAATTGTTGAAAAAATACTAAAAGTCGCAATTTTCAACTTTTTTATGTGGGCCTATATCGAAAATTTAAAAAACGAATTTTGTAGATCTGTGTCAATTACATGCACTGTGAAAGTTTCATCGAAATCGGTAGATGCGGGGAAAAACGACAGGCATTGAAAGCAGTGTCGTTTAAATACACGTAATGCAAATGGAGTATACAATTTTTTCTTCTTGCTAATAAATGCTCAAAACATGTGATTTATCGGTAACGTTGGGTGTTGACACTGAATGGTAACGGGGCGTTTGCGCACCGATACCGACGGTACCGGGGCGTTAGCGCACCGATACCGACGGACACCAAAATGCATTGGGTGTCCGGTCTATTCCTATATCTCGTCTGTGATAGTATCTCGTCGGTGGCTCTACTATCGGTGTAGGATCTGATCCAGGCTAGGATTTTGTGTGGGGGCAGCACTATACCGGTGGCATCGAAAACCCGGGCGTGAGCACTCTCATATCCTCTCTGGTATACAGGGTGTCCCAAAATTACCTTAGTTTAATGAAATGGGAGGTTCCCGAGATCATTTCAAGCGACATTTTCCTTTGCAAAAATGTTATCCGCGGCTTTGTTTAGGAGTTATTAACGAAAAACACGGACCAATGAGAGCGCGATCTAGGCGCGAGTTGGCACAGTCGGCCCGGCGCACCAACTGTTTATTGGCCGACTGTGCCAACTCGCGTCTAGGTCGCGCTCTGATTGGTCCGTATTTTTCGTTAATAACTCCTAAACAAAGCCGCGGATAACATTTTTGCAAAGGAAAATGTCGCTTGAAATGATCTCGGGAATCTCCCATTTCATTAAACTAAGGTAATTTTGGGACACCCTGTAGAGTGTGTTACGTCGTAGTGTGGTGGGATTTGGGGAATACGCTGGGTTCGGATGCCCGTGGAGCGCTAAAGCACTCTGCTCGTGGAAGGTTTTCTGAACAAACTCCTGTCAATATAGTTGCTATGTATTATAATAATTATTTATTTATTTGTATTATATTTGTCTATGTATTATAATATTTGTTTTTATGTGTGTAATAAATGATTTTTTGATTTTCGATTAATTGTTTTGTTTCGATTTTCTTTAATTTACCATTCCACAGTTAAATTCCGACTTCCAAACTGAACATAATTTCTACAAGTCCTAAGGAATTGTAAATTTGTACCTTTTATACATTTTATAGTTTGTTGTAAGTAGAGCTGAAATGTAGTTCGATCTCTATTTTGTTTAAATAAAATTAGTTATTCCGTATAATGTGTCTACTTCTGTGCGATCCTTTCTTTTATTTGACCTTATTAAATAATTAGTTTTTGCAGCTATTTTAATACAGGATATTTCCTTCAGTTCATGAAAGAGAAAAAATATTTGGATAAAAATTGTTTGATACGAAAGAGAATATAATACGGGTGCAGCGAATCAAACAATATAAACTTTTCGTTCTGATCAAGGCCAAAGATGATGTAGGATCTTGTACGGACTGAAAGTCGAAACTGAAAGCCGATATAGGTGGTTGCCCGGATTGAAAGTCGAAACAGGTTCTTGTCCGGACTAAAGGATGATGGCAGCCAAAAGTGGCATGGGCAAAACCCGAGCGTGAGCACTCTCATATACTCTCTGCTTTATTTAATAGTGTACTAGTTGTTGACTCTAAGATCTCAGAAATGTATCTCTTTCGTATTTGCCTCGTCCCGAGGTTTTATCTTCTTCCAGGTTCCTTTTCCTTAGCCAATAGGAAAATTCGGATCTTCCAGCTGGACGTTGATTCGTCGGGTGGGTCGTCTTTGGTTGCAGCTCGATGGTGATTGGTGGTGGAGGTGTCCAATAGCGCGCGCACGAGAGTGGGGTACGCGCGAGGGTGAAGGCCCGTCAAAACAAGGGTCGTGGGACCGAGCGAGAGAGAGGTCCGAGGGAGTTCCAAGGGGTCCTTGACATAGAATTTACGACTTCCCGTCCTTGACCGATTCCAGACTTCGACTGTCTATTTATGTGAAATCGGAGAAGCTCCTCCAAGAGATTACGTGACTTTACCCAAATTCCTCAATTAGTCTCGCCCCTCGAAATTTCGTCAAGGATCTCCGTGGAAATACCTCCTATTGTTTCCCTACATATTCTAAGACTAAACTATCGTGCCCGAATAAAATATATGTAAAATGAAATACACGGCTTTGACCTAATCGTTATGTTTTATATTCAAATTTCCCTCTCAACGCCATCAATCAAACCTATAGTGTGGTAACGTTATCGTAGCTATGTTCGCGTGATCAACGGGTCACGCTACAATTGATACATATCAGTGGTACAATGGCATCAAATGGCATTTGAAAATTTTCACCGAAATATGAGTGTATCGAGTAGGATTCTGTATAATAAAATTACTAGCTTACGTCCAGAACTTTCGAACAGTATTTCACCAGACATATTGGAAAAATGTTGCGAACAATCAGCACAACCGTTTTTAAAATGGTTCAACGAAAATGTGAATCGCATGAATGTTCTTTCAAACGAAGAGGTTCAATTGTAACGTATTCATTATCCATTTTATTTATTTACTACTTATACTTTAATTCATTAAATATCCTAAGCCGACTGTTTGTCTTATTTAATATTTTAGAAAAAACAAATTAGGAGAAACAAACGAATGGATGGATGGTCTTGAATTGGATTCTAAATTGGAAGAAGCAACCAAAGATTGCCCTGATTTATCAAGAATTGTTTCTTTCTACGATGTAGATATAAGTGACCTTTTTGCTGAATTTGAAATAGTAAAAAATTCATACAATGAAAATGAAAATTATATCCTTGCCTCGCAGAACGGAATTGAAAGTTTAAAGTACTGTTTCCGATAATGCACTTCTATTCAAATTAAATTGCCATTATTATGTTTAATTAAAATATTCCCATAGAACAATAATGGCAGGGCTCGATGATGAAATCGAGAAGGAATCGGAACTGTTGAACAAAGAATATATTGCAGAAAGCAAAGCTTATTCAGACTGTTCTATGATTTTAGATGATTTTGATATGAATAATCATGAGTTTTTTATGGAAGTTGAATGTCTCTTAAATCAATATGCAGATGCAGCAGAAAATGTAGGTAACTGTCATTAATTTGTTTCAGGTTCGTTGTAATATAAGTCATTTTATTTGCAGAAAGGAACACCATTGGTATGGACCCAAATGCCGTTGGAACTTTTCACTAAAAATATAAAACTATATTATCATTATTTAGGCATTCACATAAAAAAGCGATTTGGAAATGTTTTTAAAGAAGAACAGAAAAAAGATTCCAACTATGCTTCTTTGATTAATGAGAGTCAAGAAGTGCACGTAGATAATGAAAAACTACAGGAACTAACAATGTGCAAAACAAAGTAACTTGTTTTTTTTCTAACAATTATTGAATGAAATATTGATTATGCTTGTTAACTTTCTAAGTACATTATGGTTTATTTTATAGTTTGATTAATGTAAAGGTAGAAGAGGTTTCAGCCAAAATAAAACCAGAGTCGTATGCTGCGATGTTAGAATATGCACAGAAGATATACAATAATGGAAATTTAAAACTGCCTAAACCTTCTGAATTAAGGTAATCGAATATCATTTATATACCAGAAATTATCTTAATATATCAAGTACGTGTAACTAATTTATTTATGTGTAATTAGATCAGAAATTTCAAAATTAACCACAAAAAGAGATTTCTTGGAAGAAAGTGTATCTCTACTAGAACATCAATTGTCAGAAATCGTACCGCAGTTTGCGGAATTAGAAATGACTCAAATCTTAAAACAGGATGCGTATTCAAAAATCGAGCAAAGAAAAATTAAATTAGACAAAGTTAAAAACTTGCAGTTTCTTATAAAGGAGTGTGGTCATGTAAATGCTGATTTATTATTTATATTAATGCAAATACAGTTGTATCGTTTTATAGATATTTCAGAATTTGTGGCTGATACCTATCATTATATGACTTCAGAATACTCGTTGTCTTCCACAAGATGTGTTAGTAACTAAAATTATTTATTATTAGAAAATAACGTGAAACTATGTACCAATTAAAAGTTTCTTTTTCTTTTCCATAGGGAAGTATGCAACAGCAACAGGAAGAGTATTCTACGCTTGTATCGTCTTGCCCGGACACGTCTAATTCATTCGTCAAGCTTTTAGTTTCTATTTTGTGTGATGGTGATAATACGCAGCAATTAAATTCTGCATTAGATAAATACGATGAACTTATAAATGAAAACAAAGTGAAGAAGCAACTCATATTGAGGAGAGACATAAATTCAAAAATAGATCAGTTGGAAATATTGTAAGTATTATACATATACAGTGACGAGCAAAAGTGTAAACACACTTCGTTTGTTTTACATAAAATGTGATAAAACAAGCTATTTTCCAATTGAATGATAAAGATTCGGTAATAATAATTATATGGTGAATGTGATAAACAAAACATAACAGTTTATGTTTTATAATATTAACAATATATAGAATATTTCACAAAAATAAGGATCGGTAGCAATGTTTACAGTTTTGCACGTATCATCAGAAACGAATAAGATTGTACACATATGCTAGAGAAATGAAATTGTCAACAAACACTGATAGTCAACTGTCGTAAGACACGTTTAGACTAGTGTTTACGTAGTTATTCTTCAGTGTGAAAGTTACTTGACTCGCGAGAGGCAAGATGAAACCACTTAGTGCAGACCAGAGGAACAGTATAATTTCATTGTGCGATAAAGGTTTTTCATTACGGCAAATTGCAGTCGAATGTGGTGTAAGTCATACAAAAGTTGCAAAAATTAAGAAAACCTATGGTAGTGCGTCAACTTCTTCAAGAGACGGTAGACTGCGACTGGTTTCTGACAGAGCTGCAGGTGAAATTGCACATCGTCTTCGGTCTGAAAGTCAAAACTTCAAAAACCGCAGCTCAAGACATTGTAGTAAATGCAAGTGAATGGACCATTCGCCGTTCCTTAAAGAGAATCGGGTTGAAAGCGAAAGAAAAGAAACGCAAACCAGCTCTTTCAGTCAAAAATATTAAACTACGACAAAAATTTGCTCATACGTACAAAGAGTGGACAACAGAAGACTGGAAAAGGGTTATATGGTCTGACGAAACAAAAATTAATAGTTTTGAATCTGATGGAAGGTCCTGGTATTGGACTTCATCCAAAAATAGTAATCAAGCAAGTAGCATAATACAAACTATGAAGTTCGGGGTCAGTTTAATTTTGTGTTGGGGTTGTTTTACTTGTAAGGGTGTTGGTCCTTTAGTTCGGATAGAAGGTATCATGTGCAAAGAGCATTATTTAAATATTTTGCAAAATAATTTACTTTCTGTTGTTGATTCTATTGAATTTAATAAACATACTGCAAAGATAGTAAAAAACTGGCTAGGAAATCAAAAATTTACTGTGATGAAGTGGCCAGCATAAGGTCCGGATATGAACCCAATCGAAAATTTGTGGTCAATTGTGAAAAGAAGGCCAGCAAAATATGACAATCCACCTTCAGGTGTTTATGAATTGTGGAAAAGAACAGAACAGGAATGGTAGAATATTGAGCCGGAAATTATTAAAAATTTAATAGATAGTATGCCACGCACGCGAGAAGCAGTACAAAAAAGTAAAGGAAAATGGACAAAATATTAATTTAAAGCTTTATTTCGACGTGCACAATTAAAGTGCAAAACTGTAAACATTTTGCTACAAATCCTTATTTTTGTAAAATATTCTATATATTGTTAATATTATAAAACATAAACTGTTATGTTTTGTTTATCACATTCACCATATAATTATTATTACCTAATCTTTATCATTCAATTGGAAAATAGCTTGTATTATCACGTTTTATATAAAACAAACGAAGTGTGCTCGACACTTTTGCTCGTCACTGTATACAGGGTGTCCAAAACCATCCGTACAGGGGTGTTAACTTCTTAGATAAGCATATTCGGTAAAAATGTTTGCAATAAAAATTGCAGGGATTAATGGATGACATATGTCCTTGACCTTTTTAAATGGGAACCCCTACTTTTGACTGCGGATTCTGAAAGAGCTCGAAATTTCACGTTCAGATATGTACTTATGTCCTAGATTAAAGTAACTGCCAGAGGCCATAAAAAATACGTACTGACCTCCAAATAACCTTGAAAATGGATCCGAAGGTCAAATACAAGGTCATGGACAATGTCCTCCATTAATCCCTGCAACTTTTATTGCAAACATTTTTACCGAATATGCTTATCTGAGAAGTTAAAAACACCCCTGGGCAGGTGGTTTTGGACACCCTGTATAATATGTCCAAATAGAAATATAATGCGATAGTTATTGTAGGAATTGTAATTTTATTATTTAGAGAGAATGAGATAAGTCTGCAATATGCAAGTGAAATCCAAACTGGACCAACATATAGTTTCAAACCAATTTCATATGAAATAGAAACCTATTACAAGGAAGCTTTCGATCATTTACAAAATATACAAGCAGATTTAACGAAAATAAGAAGTCAAATGAAAGAACGAATGGTAAATTTATAAATATTAACGCAATATGGTATTACGTTCGCTAGAATAAAAAGCATTCTCTCTTGCAGAAGACTGACCTAGGTTTTGAACGAAACAGGCATTTGGTATGGCAACGATTTTTAGTTGATCCAGATACGTTAAAGCAGAAACATAAAGAAGGCATGCAAATAACAAATAAATCTTGTTTTCGGAGTACATCTGAGCCAGAATAAAACACGGTTTTTACGATTCTACTGTTAGTATTAAGAATAAGCGAAACGATCCAAGCCAGCACCACACAACACGAGCTGTGACTAGTGTATTGTACGTGCACATTGCAGAGTGTTGGACTATTGAGGAACATAATAAATAAGTTGATAGGCAATGGGTAAACACATGCACAGTTACACTTGTCAAAAGAGGAGGAGTCTTACATATACAGGGTCTGTCCGGAAAGTAATGCGACCACATTTAAAAAAAAAAATTTATTGAACATATGAGTACAAACCTTTACAATTCTTCAAAGTAGGACCCTTGGGCGTGGACATATTTTTTCCAGCGCGATTTCCATGCTTCGTATGCTCCCTGGAAGGCGTTTTCTGGAACCTCTCGTAGTACCCTCGTCGCAGCCTCTTTGACGCGTTCCACCCTTCAAAATGTCATCCTTTTAGCACGTTTTTAACTTTTGGAAACAAGAAGAAGTCGGCGGGAGACAAGTCAGGACTGTACGGGGGTTGAGGAAGTGTTGTGATGTTATTTTTTGTCAGATATTCGCGGACTTGCAGGCAGGCGTGGTCGGGCACGTTGTCGTGGAGAAGCACCCAGTTGGCGGCGATCTCTTTTCTGACGCAGTTGACCCTTTGTTTGAGTTTTTTGAGCACTTCCAACTAAAAAGTACCGTTTACTGTTTTCCCCGTAGTCTACGGAATAGTTTTCGTTGGAAGTGCTCGACGAGGCTGCGACGAGGGTACTACGAACGAGAGGTTCCAGAAGACGCCTTCCAGGGAGCATACGAAGCATGGAAATCGCGCTAGAAAAAATGTGTCGACGCCCAAGGGCCCTACTTTGGAGAATTTTGAAGGTTTGTACTGGTTTGTACTCATATGTTCAATAGATTTTTTCCGGACAGACCCTGTATTACTAGCTAGCTGGTTGCTCGCTGGTTGCTCGCCCGAAGCTGAGAAGCGCCAAATAAGGAATCCAGTTGCACAGCGCAGTTCTAGAATATATAGGCGATACGCCCTATGCGGCCGTTGAAATCACTACAAATCAGATACATATAACCGTACATTTTATACAATATTGTGTATTATATAGACAAGAACCAGTTTATTATTTTTATTAAAAATAGTAATAACATGCCACGTTAATTTTCATTGAATTAAACAGAATTTATCCTCGAACTTGTTGCAACTTCTTTATAATATATTAAATTTGTATTCTGAGAAGACATTATGACTGTCGCGGTTACTTCTAATTTTGAAAAAGAGATACGAAGCTTGCCATGTAAAAAAAGATAAAGCGTTTAAATACGGCAAATCATGCATCAAATTCTTTCACAATTGTTACGATATATGTATATACTTGTCATGGATTAAACTGTCTGTTGATGTCATCAAGATTGACTTATGAAGTACGTCGAAGGTCATTTTCGGTATTAAAGATGCGAAATAATGACTCAGAACTTGTTTAAAAATTCCCTAACGATTCATAGATTATCCTTAAAAATTTCTTAAAAATTTTAAATTGATAAATACTAAAGGAATAATTGAATGCAATGGTTCATACATCTTTTTTTTTTTACTTTATAATATTATATTTACATTTGTATAATTTTCGACAAGTTATACAGTTTACGATCACGTTCAACAAATACAACTATTCTAATAATTTTCATAGAATTGAACTCGTAGTATATACATATATATATAATCTCGAATACTGCGAGATGAAATTCATACAGACAAACTGCGAAGAATATGTTTGTGGTACCCCGCTGGTTTGTTGCTTCTATAACGGTAAAAGCGTGACAGATATAGTAGAAGCAAAACGGTCTGGAGGAAGGGAAACCTACACTATTCAATTTCTTGAAGCCATGATCGGTAGTGACTGTTAGTATCCGCTCGATTGTTAGTTTAGAAGCGTTGCAATACCGTTGCTTCATTTCTTTCTGAAATTTGCGTAAGAAAAATATAACTCGCGGTTGCGTGCAACCAGCGAGATTGAGAAACGATAAACAGAAACGATCAGGTGAGTCACCCTTTCATTATAACTCTTTAAAAGAGATGCGATCTTGCACAATGGACAAAATTCAAATCACAAATAATTCGATGAAATTTTGATAATAAAAAACAGAACGTTTTGAAGAATTATACTTTTTATCATTTATCACGAATAGATTCTATACGAGTTATTTTTAAATGCGAAAATCAGTACGAGTGATGACAGTAAATCGGGTTTCGAGGACTTGCAGGTTGTAAGATTCTGTCGTACCACTTTCTAATTAACGAGAAGGTATATCGCTGATTGCAGAATTTGATAAATTCGTTTAGTTATTTTTTCGATCTATTATATATAAGTGATTTAATTTTCATCAAAGGAGATACTTCTCTTATTCTTCGAATAATAATTTTCTCTCGTATTATCGAATGCTCTCGTTTATTATAAATGAATACTGGAAAACCCCGGGTTTAAAACACATATGACAATTGCCTATTACAGTCATCGATCATCGAGATTTCGGAATTTCCTCTTTCCTGTTTGTGCAAAGACAAATAATATTTGTTACGAGTTACGATAGGAAATCCACACGTATTCGTGCAAAAACCAGTTTGATAATTAAGATAACTTCGTTCGAGGAAATAACTACATACATACAATATACGCGCTACGCTTACATCATAAATGTAAATAATAGATATAATTGCATTGTATTGTTCGAATGCAACTGAACGTGTGACAATAATTGTCTGTCACGCCATTTATGACATTTATGTATATTGTATATATGTATATATATATATATACGTTTATAATTTTACAGAACCAACAAAAATGTTTTCGCATTGGTTCTACATTTTTTTCCTGTCATGCATAACTGCAAACATACAAGCTGAGTCGTATGTATATAACATTTTTATAAATGATTTATTTGAACGATTTAACGTTTAATACTAAATACATAGATCTACCAAAGAGTCCGGAATGTTCCTTTACAAATTTGTGAAACGATTACGATGATTAAAAATAAAAATCAACTGATATCTCAATAAAAGTCAACTGATATCTCAATATATGTATTTTTGTAATTTGTACAATAAAATGAAATCCAATCTCTTTGATTGCTGTGTGTTGTTTAGTATCAAAGTCTTTAAATTGTTTTATTGAAATCTATCGAAGAAATACTATTTTATTTAATATCTTCTACAGGTATTATAGCATAATTTCACCAAAAGTGGTCAGACCTGATTCAAAATATCATGTAGCAGTAAGCACAATTGGCATTTCAACACCGTCAACAATATACATCGAATTAAATGGTCAGCTGGACAACGGGGATATATACAATGTATCCCAAAGTGTTCAAGTACAGCCATATTCAACGAGAATCTTAAAGCTTGAGGTACATTTACTTAATTAATTGCTTCGGTGGAAAATATAATTGTAATTAATTAATTTTTTCAAATCTGTTAGATCGGAGATGTTATACCTGGAAAGTATGAACTAGTTGCGCGTGGTCTTTCAGGAATGGAGTTCTCTAATTCGAAACCTGTCGAATACGCTCATAAGAGTTATTCAGTTTTTATTCAAACAGATAGAGCAATTTACAAACCAGGGAATAAAGTGATGTTCAGATGCATTTTATTGAATTCAAGACTTAGACCTACTCTTGCCAGATTAATAGATATTTTCATAACGGTAAGTCATTTGAAATAAACGTCATATAAGAAATTCAATAAGACATAAAACCGTATTACGTATAAAATTTTATACAGGATGGAAAAAGTAACAGAATTAAACAATGGAATCGTCCATCCGTAACACACGGAATTTTTAATGCAGAAATTGAATTATCCGAGTCACCTGTGTTAGGTACTTGGAAAATTACTGCAAACGTCGGTGATCAAATATTTGAGAAAGAGTTCGAAGTCGCAGAGTACATCCTCCCCAATTTTGAAGTCAGCATAGTTGCTCCCAAACATTTCACATTTAAAGACTCGAAAATTACTGCAACGATCTATGCAAAGTAAGCAAATTTCAATATTGTATCAAATCTATACAGGCCTACCCTTTAAGTTATGTACACCATCGTTTAAGTTTGTCAGTACTTGGTGAGCTACATGTTCGCATATTCTTAAATCTGAAAAAATTCTTTTTACGTAAAAAAGTAAAGGTCACCTTGACTTTATTAAATGGCACCACATGTCTTTGGATATCATAGGATTGTTGCTGACGTCGAGACGAATTCAACAGTGTATTATCCTATGACCTTGAAATGATCTCAAACTCGAAAATTTGCTGCAAACGTAATTTTAATGGAAAATTATTTCTTACAAAATAAATCAAGTTACATCAGATGTTCGAACTGCGATCCATCTTCTATGATACAGAACTCCGCTCTTTGTATTAGATTTTTCGTTGTCGCCATACACATGTCACGTCCTAAGGTGGACGTATGTATTATAGATTGTAAACTTAAATTGATAGAGTTTAATTGAAGATAAAACGCAGTTGTGAACCTACCTGCATTCACCGGCTTCGGTTCGGGTAATTGAGGATTTGTTAAATTCTAAGTGACTTTGATTGTCTAATTGGAACGAAGAAATCGAAGTTGGGTAAACTCTTTTTACAAATGATTTGAAATCTTAATTTTGTATAAAAATTAACAAGAATATATTCTATTGAACAAATTTAGGATACATAATATTATTAAAATCTTATTATAACTTATTAGTAATTACCGCACGCAGTTTTCGCTTGGAGACGGTTCTATCGGATTAATGC
This sequence comes from Lasioglossum calceatum, assembly GCA_963966675.1. NCBI lineage: Eukaryota > Metazoa > Arthropoda > Insecta > Hymenoptera > Halictidae > Lasioglossum > Lasioglossum calceatum. The sequence continues at coordinate 999,145 of CAXAAD010000265.1, read as the reverse complement.
CTCCGCAGCGGGAATGATGATTATGATGTTGATGATAATTATTACTCCGGCGGGTTATCACGCCAATCCACTCTTTACTATTTTGTTACACTACCTTGATTTTGTTTTACTGAGGTTTGATTGAGGTATTCTTTTATAAAAGATTGACTAAACGTATTCAATTGAGATTGAACTGTGACTGAGCTCCTGATGAGGAGCTGTCCCTTTTATAGGTTGATCAATCCATTGTTCTCGTAGGTGAGTGTGTCTTTACCAATTCCGTTTAATCGTTTTCTCCTTAGCTTAGTCTCTTTCTTCTTAATCGTATGCATTGCATCTCTTATCTTCCTCTTAGCTGGATCATATTACTCTGCGCATCTTCTTAAATCAGGGGAACGCACCATTTTCTTAGACTTATTCGTCATGAGGTGGCTATGTCATCACCAATTCCTTTTAATCGTTTTCTTCTTAATTGGTCTCTTCTTAGTCACTTTCTTCTAAATCGTGCACATTGCATCGATCGGAGAAGAATCCATTGCTCATCAATTCTTCCGAAAATCCTCACACTCTTCAGTAATGAACAGGCTTCAGCGAATATTCGCTCACGATTTATATTTAAAACTGACACAATCATTTAATAAAATAAATCTCGCTATATTCTTAATTTGTTCAATGAAGATTTAAGCTAAAAATGAGTTTTCCTAATTCTAATATATTTTATTTCTCGTACAATATTATTAGAGCAAGTATAAAAAGAAATTCAGAAAATCTATGTCATGCTTGATTTTATCAATTATTATTAACGGCTGAACCACTGGATGTGACACACAATACGCCGTCCACATAATTTTCATAAAAATTTTGGGATCCTCTTTATTAGCAGCAGCTAACCACGCCAGAAATTCAAATCGCCGCTGTCCATCAGTAACACGCAGTTCTTGAACTAATGTCATTTTAAGTGGATGATATTTTTACGTAATTCTATTAATACTTGTGACCGACATATTCAATTCTTTTGCAACTTGTTGATAAGACGCGTGCGGATTGACTTCACAAGCCTGCATCACAATTGCATTGTTTTCATTTGTGAAATTTACCACATAAAAGCAATGATTTTGTAAGATAACGGAACGTTTCTCTAGAAGGACAAATCCTATTTGGAAATCGTTCTTTGTACAATCTTTCCCCCGTGCGTGCACTTTTTCCACATTCATTGAAAACAGATAACATATCACATCTTTCTGTATTTAAAACTTATTCATTCTGAAAGGTCAAATCGTGATACACTAAACTACGACTGAAGGAATACTGTCAATAAGCTGATTAGATCGATAACACAATGACAAACTGATGATTCTGAACCGTAAGTGATAAATACATACAAACATAATATGGGAAGCGACGGAAGGAAACATAAACCGAGACGTCCTAATTATGGCGACAACGAAAAATCTAATACAAAGAGCGGAGTTCTGTATCATAGAAGATGGGTCGCAGTTCGAACATCTTGATTTATTTTGTAAGAAATAATTTTTCATTAAACTTACGTTTGCAGCAAATTTTCGAGTTTGAGATCATTTCAAGGTCATAGGATAATACACTGTTGAATTCGTCTCGACGTCAGCAACAATCCTATGATATCCAAAAACATGTGGTGCCATCTAAAAAAGTCAAAGAGACCTTTACTTTTTTTACGTAAAAAGCATTTTTTCAGATTTAAGAATATGCGAACATGTAGCTGTCCAAATACTGACAAACTTTTGTCTAAAACATTTTTTAATTGCACTACCGAAAATGCCTAAAAAATGGTGACATAACTTAATGGGTAGGCCTGTATACTATATTTGCTTTTACAATATACAGGGTGTCCTACGCAACTGGAACAGGCTAAACGGTTGGGAATAGAAGAAGATGTTATAAGTAAAAGTTGAATGATATCGGACAGTGCATAATATGCAACTAATTGTATGCACTTTTGTGCATCGGTGCATCAGAAAAATGCAACTACACTTTTTTTTTTTTAAATGGAAGCCTATGTTTTTGACTGCACCAATCGATGCAGTTTCTTGTGCTCTACATACGTATGCCCTAAACTTATTCGTTAAGAAGTTATCGAAGCTAAAAGTTCACTGAATGATTTCGGTCACTCGGCAAGTGTTCCGGAGTACCTACATTATGTTCCATTATAATTCAGAGAACTTTTAGCTTCGATAACTTCCTTACAAATAAGTATAGGGCGTACGTATGTTAGTACTTTTATGTAGAGCACAAGATACTGCATCGATTGGTGCAGTCAAAAACATAGGCTTCCATTTTGAAAAAAAGTGCAGTTGCATTTATCTGATGCACCGATGCACAAAAGTGCATATAATTAGTTGCATATTATGCATTGTCCGATACCATTCAACTTTTACTTATAACATCTTCTATTCCCAACCGTTTAGCAGATACTGCCTGTTCCAGTCGCGTGGGACACCCTGTATTAGGGTGGAATTATTCCTGGTGAAATTTTTTTTGCGAGATTTTTTTCACGACGCCCCCTAAAATTGTGCCATTTGGTAAGAAAATAATTCCTGCAAAAGATGAAGTTGATCGGACGTCGGGAAGGTGTGCCGCATTAGGGTGGGCCTCAACTATACAGGGTGAAATTTTTTTTGCGAGATTCTTTTCACGACGTCCCCTAAAATTGTGCCGTTGGGTAATAAAATAATTCCTGTAAAAGATGAAGTTGATCGGATAAGAGGAAGACGTGCCGCATTGACGTTGAGTTGCGAAAAATAACAAATATCCCATTCCTACAAAATTTCATGTTTTTCGCAACTTCAACGTCAATGCGGCCCGTCTTCCCCCTATCCGATCAACTTCATCTTTTGCAGGAATTATTTTCTTAACCAATGGCACAATTTTAGGGGTTGTCGTGCCCAAAATTTCGTGGTCGAAAAATAAGGTCCTACCCTGTATATTCCGTCTGTGAGTTTTCTAAAAACATATTACCGATTGTTTCTAACAATTAGTTTAATAATACTTAATGCTCAAATGTTCATTATGTCCATAAAAATGTGATAAAAGCTTCAAGGTACAACTTGTTTAGGTATACTTACGGCAAGCCAGTGAAGGGCGAGGCAACGATTACAGTTTATCCTGATATTTTTTCTGGCGTGTTACAACCAATTTTTCAGCAGCCTGTACGAAAAGTGATACCCATCGATGGAAAAGTAGTAGTCGATTTTGATATTGAATCTGAACTGAAGTACGTAAAACGAAAGGTATTTTTCTCTACAGTCTTCTGAAATCTGACTTATTTAGTATACTTTTTTGCAGATTATCCGACGATTACGAAAGACCAGTTACGATTGATGTTGCAGTGGAAGAATCTCTAACTGGTAGAAGACAAAATACTTCTATGCAAGTAAGAGTACACAGGCATAAATACACAATGGAGTTAATAAAAACATCAGAATATTATAAACCTGGTTTAAAGTATACAGCATTTGTACGTACATGAGATTATGTTTATCGTATTGGTAAAGTCGTATGTATAATGGTTTTTAATGAACAAGACTTACAGGTGAAATTGACATATCATGATGGAACACCAGTTCAAGATGATAAAAATCCTGTCACAATAAAGTATGGATATACTTACAATCAATCCGCGTATACCATTATCGATAGAATGTTAGATAAAAATGGTATGGTACAATTGGATTTCTATCCATCGAAAACTAATGACAGCACTTCGCTTCCTTTAAATATTGAGGTGAAGTATTACAAAGCTTTCGAAAGATGAGAATAATTGATTTGTAACAAGTACGTGTACAAAATTTATATTTAACAGGCGCAGTATCTAAATTTACACGAGTGGTTTCCGTCAACAAATCAAGCTATGTCTCAGAACAATGAATACATACAAGCTATTTTGAAAACTGAAAACCCCACTGTATGTACATTTGCGTAACACATGAAATATGTCAATACGTGATCAATATGAACTATAATACTTCCTTTTGCAGGTGAATCATGATGTTGAAATTGAGGTAAACTCCACAATTCCATTAAAATATATTAATTATGAAGTATTCGGACGCGGTGATATATTGGATGCAGGTTCTATATATGTACAAAATAAATACACAACAACTTTTAAGTAAGTATTTCGTTATTTTTAATTTAGTTTAATTATTACTTATTCAAATTCACAAACTGTATAAAACATTAATTTGCTACAGGTTTTTAGCAACATATGTTATGGCGCCTACAGCACATGTAATTGTGTATTATCTAGGAACTGATGGAGAAGTGATTGCGGATGCTTTAGATGTAGACTTAGAAGGAGTACTTCAAAACTTTGTAAGTTAATTTTAAGTGTTGAATCACAATGAAAATGTTAATTGGGAGATTTTTGGGTTATTCCATGCCAAGTCACTTTTTGCAATCACCATCGTCGATCTTGTTCTAAATGAAATATGTTGTAGTCCATGTGAAATTAGGAGGGGTTTCAGTCATCATTTTGCCAGTTTCGATTTTTTTTAGAAATGACAGGCCTTCAAAGTTTTCAATTTTTGCCCATTTTGACGAAAACTGGCCTCACTTACGAATTTTTATCTCAGGAACTGTTTGTCCGATCGAGCTACATCTTTTTTTGTTTTATTCGGAAAGGATTGGGCTATTACAAAATAATTTTTTCAACCTCGACAATCAACTTGATAATGTCGAAAAATTAAAAAAAATTCTTTTTTTACGTTTTTTTCTATGAGGGGTCAGAGTGATTCAAATTTTTTAAAAAATATGGTTATATTCCTTGAAGTTTCCCCTTTAAAATGAGCCCTGGAAAAAGATGGAGCCATAAAAATTAGCGTCACAATGAGCTGGTAAAGTACGCCGTGTACCTCCTATTATGGTCCGTTGTCTATACCGCAGATCATGAGAAAATACCAGCAGACTGTATACGACTAAATAACCCTATTTATACCTCGAAAACAATATTAGTAACCACTCTTGGTCAACAACACCTTTTTAATCATGACTTCACTTATAGATATACTAGTTTTTATACGAATTTTATATGTTCTACAAAAAAGGGGTCGTTCCTCAATGGAGACCACGAGAAGGAGGTAGTTTTCTTCTATCGGAGAGGGATAAGGAGGGTTTATGGTAAGAAGTATGGATAGGATCATTATGGGGGGTGGACTTGAGGATTATTGAAAAAAATGTATAAGAAAAACTATTTTATTACACTAAAAACAGAGCCATCGTTATCGCACGAGCATGTTTTGCATAGCAGTTCTTTATTCGATAATGGGGTAAAGCTATGAAAGCTTCTAGTACCTGTAATTGGTAATGCTGTTGCAAAGCGAGCTTGTAGACAATCAGCATGTTTGTTATTGTAATCAAGAATGGTTACTAATATTGTTCTCGAGGTATAAATAGGGTTATTTAGTCGTTTATAGTGGTAGTAGTATTTATTAATTTCAGCCTTGCAGCCAAGAAATTGAACTTGGCTTACTGTTTTCTAAGTCATTCATCCCTCTATTCGTCATATAGTCTATGTTGATCTATCCCAATGTCTCCGCTAATCTTGCCTCTCCCTCTCTCCTTTTGATTATTTCTTTCCTTTTCTTCTCTATACTCCTAAACCATTCTACTGTTTCACCCACTCTTTTCTCCTCTACTATCTTTTCTATACTAATGTTAATTCTTTCTACCCCTTCACAGTCTTCTGCCAGGTGTTTTAGTTTCCCCAAGTGTCTCTCACATATCCCGCACATTCTCTCTTCTTCCTTTTCCAGTATTTATTCACTTTTTCCATATTTCCACATCTTGCTCTCGCCATCAGGCTTTGACTGTCTCCTTCTTCTTTCTCCTCTAGATACTTTGGTATCCTAGCTTCATATATGTACACATATATTTATACCTATCACAGAACTTATATTCCATTATTTTATTGTATTGCCACTGTCCCTGCATTTGTCTATCCTTCTCCTTCAGAGTCTCGATAATTCTCATAGTTTCTTTTCCCTCCCTTCTTTCTTTTTCTATTCCCGCTTGTCATTCAGGTACTCCACCCTCTCTTTGCTATTTCTTGTTATCTCCCACATCTTTTTTCTTTCCCTCAGGCATTCTTTCACCAGAACTCTTCCCTCCGATCCCTCCACTCTTTCCTTGAATCTTAGTGCTTTCTCTGCTGCTCTGATTCGTATCTTCTCTCTCATGGTTTCTCCCAGTACCTTGTAATCTGACGTTGTACTATCCAATTTTAGGCACCATTTGATATATTTTGCTTGTACTCTGTCCAGTTCCTCCCTTTCCTTCCACCCAAATATTTCTGCCCCATACATCATTATACCTCCTACCAGAACGTCCAACAGAATCATTCTTTTCCTAAATTCGTCCCTGAACAATCTTTCTCCTATGCCCCACACTTGCCCTAATACCATATTTGCTAGTTTCGCTCTTTCTTTGACATGCCCCTCTGCAATTTTACCCCCAAGTACTTCAATTCTTGCACTTCCTCAATTTCTTCTTCTCCCCACTTCCACTCCTTCTTCTTCCTGCTCCCCCTACCTTCACCAAACACCATCATCTTACTTTTGTGCATTTAATACCAGCTTTTTACTTCCCAGGTATGTCTTCAGCCTTTTTAGCATCATCTTCATATCTTCTTCTTTCTCCCCAATCATTACCACGTCATCCGCATAACTTAGTGTCCAGAATTTCTCCTTCCCCACTCTTGTTCCAGCTACCTGCACCTTTTTCATCTCTGGTTCCAGTTCTGATAGGAAGATTGAAAATAAGGTGGGACTAAGCACACACCCCTGCCGGACGCCCTTCTCTATCCAGAATTCCTTCGATACCATTCCTCTCACCCTGACTCCACTTGTCACCTCTTCGTATATTTCCTTTACTGTCTCTATTAGCCCATTCCTTACTCCTCTTCTTTCCATCCCTTCCCACAGCTTCTCTCCGTACACACTGTCAAAAGCCGCCTTTAGGTCCATGAAGAAAGCATAAATTTTCCCTCCCTTTTTCCGTATTTCCCTCTCTACTACGTGTTGCAGAATGACCACGTTGCCCATGGTTCCTCTCTTTTTCCGGAACCCTGCTTGTGTCTCACTTAGTATTCCCTTCTCTTCAATGTCTTCCATTATCCTCCGGTTTAGCACCCCCTATTTAGTCGTATACAGGGTGTCCCAAAATTCCTTCAACAGCCGGAAATGGGAGGTTCCTGAAATCATTTGAAGCAACATTTTCCTTTGCAAAAATGTTATCCGTGAGGACCGTGACTTTGTTTAGCAGTTATTAACGAAAGACACGGACCAATCAGAGTCTATTGGCCAACTGTACCAACTCGCGTCTAGGTCGCGATAGGTCTGATTGGTCTATGTTTTTCGTTAATAACTCCTAAACAAAGCCGCGGATAACATTTTTGCAAAGCAAAATGTTGCTTCAAATGATCTCAGGAACCTCCCATTTCCGGCTGTTGAAGGAATTTTGGGACACCCTGTATAGTCTGCTGGTATTTTCTCGTGACCGGCGGTATAGACAATAGACAACGGACCATAATAGCGGTGCGCTCGACTCGCCTCTAACTGAAACGGAGGTACACGGCGTACTTTACCAGCTCATTGTGACGCCAATTTTTATGGCTCCATCTTTTTCGAGGGCTCATTTTAAGGGGGTAGGACCCTCAGAAATCTAACTAGAAACTTACTAGAATCTTACTAGATTAAGGGTGGAAATAAGGGTTTGCGGGAATACGTTTGTTGTCCTTATTTGAGCAAATTTTGGGCTGGGTGAGGGCTCAATCTAAAGAGGAAGGTCCATCACATCCGGGACTGGTCATGACGCTAACGAGATTATGCTTATATATAATAATATGAGTGTCCAAAGTAAAGGAAAAATCGAGAAAAAATACCCGCAGATTCCAATGTATTTTTCGGACACTAAAGACTTTTCTGACTGCTGTGATGACCAGCCCCGGATGTGATGGACCTTCCTTTATCAAATGAACCTTTGTGCAGCTCAAAATATGCTCGTATAAGGACAACAAACGCCTTCCCGCAAACCCATTTTTTCGACCCAAAATCTAGTAAGATTCTAGTAACTAGAAAGGAACTAGATTTTGGGTCGAAAAAATGGGTTTGCGGGAATGCGTTTGTTGTCCTTATACGAGCATATTTTGAGCTGCACAAAGGTTCATTTGATAGAGGAAGGTCCATCACATCCGGGGCTGGTCATCACAGCAGTCAGAAAAGTCTTTAGTGTCCGAAAAATACATTGGAATCTGCGGGTATTTTTTCTCGATTTTTCCTCTACTTTGGACACTCATATTATTATATATAAGCATAATCTCGTTAGCGTCATGACCAGCCCCGGATGTGATGGACCTTCCTCTTTAGATTGAGCCCTCACCCAGCCCAAAATATGCTCAAATAAAGACAACAAACGGATTCCCGCAAACCCTTATTTCCACCCTTAATCTAGTAAGATTCTAGTAAGTTTCTAGTTAGATTTCTGAGGGAAACTGCACGGAATATAACCATATTTTTCAAAATTTAAATCACTCTGGCCCCTCATCGAAAAAAACGTAAAAAAAGAATTTGTTTAAATTTTCGACATTATAAAGTTGATTGTCGAGGTTGAAAAAATTATTTTGTAATAGCCCAATGCTTTCCGAATAAAACAAAAAAAAATGTAGCTGAATCGGACAAACAGTTCCTGAGATAAAAATTCGTAAGCGAGGCCCGTTTTCGCCAAAATGGGCAAAAATTGAAAACTTTGAAGGCCTGCCATTTCTAAGAAAATTCGAAACCGGCAAAGTGATGACTTAAACCCCTCCTAATTTCACATGGACTACAGCATATTTCATTTAGAACAAAATCGACGATGGTGCCTGCAAATAGTGATCGATTCGGATTTGACGCTTCTTTATTTTCCTTCGCTTTTTATTTAAGGTCGACATTAATGTGGCACCCGAAGAAGTTGGACCAGGAGAAAATGTCAATTTGATTATCACATCGAAACCAAATTCATATGTTGGTTTATTAGGTGTTGATCAAAGATCTATTTTATTAAAGACTGGCAATGATATTTCTCGTGTATGTACTTTTCTGATCGTTTAATGAATTCAAAGTTTATTATGGTTTGAAATATTATAATAATAACAACATATTTCAATGATTTGCAGGAACAAGTGTATAAAGAGTTAAAATCGTATGATATGGTACAAGACTCGCCGTACGCGGACTCAGTTTTTGATCGATATCTTTGGAGCCGTGGATCAGCTACAGCAAGCGACGTTTTTAGTGTATGTACATCCCTTACTTTCTGTGTATATTATATTTTAACTATTTTGCAGATATATACATTATCCGGTTTTGAACGAAACCATTTCTTTTTTTGTTTTAGGAGAATGGTGCTATTATTATGACAAATGGATATGTCCATGAAAATTTTCCAATTCGTAAGTAAATTCGGGCAAATATCTACGTGGTTTTATAAAATTGGTAACTAATATTACTTTACCCACCTTATTATATACGTGATCCCAAATATTTTTCTAATTTGGTAACAAATTGGTTAAAATGTTTTACTACTTCGTAACGTAGCATGAGAGTAATATCCTCAAAGTTCAGCATTCCGTATAATACTTACAATCAAATCAGTTTAGTTAATCAGAAAACGTATTTATCATTTAACATGGCTTATGTTTGTGTAGTATACTACAGGTCTGGTTTAGAGATCCCCCTTTCAGCCGCTGTTGGAGGTTCAATTGCATTCAAATCGTCAGAGAAGATGAAAGTACGCAAGAATTTTCCTGAAACTTGGCTTTGGCAAATGCTTGATGTTGGGTAAAGCCATTGAAATTATTACCTGCTGATAATACTTATCAATTCGTAACTTGTTAAGTAAAGTGAAAAGTTTCATTAACATGACATATTAACCATCACTTAAACATGTTTCATATATTTCACTAATGCTTAATTAAAATTAACTATGGATATAGAGAGGGGGTATTTAACAGGGTAGTTTCATGTAATTGACTCTGTGAGGTGATGGTTTAATTATAACACATTGTTTCATTCTACTAGTTAAATGTAATTTATTCTGCTAGTACATAACACTTCATTATTTCCATGTTTTGAGATTACATAAAAGTTGTCGCCGAACAAATCTCGCTTTTAAACATGTTCTGAACAGAATTTAATAAGACCTTTATTTTTTTGGTAGCGTTATATTTTTATTTTCTCTTGGTTCAGCTGATATAATACAATACAGAGAATTGGATTCCAGGACAACCGGGAATATTGGAAGGTAGAATAACAGGCTCGCCTCATGGTGCATCTACACTTCGGCCAGACATTGGTCCGCCTGTTACGCACAAACTAGCAACAAGACCACCATTGGCAGGTCCTTATGCCTTCTCTCGCATCCCACCTCCTGTCTGGAATAAGCCCCGTGTATTCCTAATGCATGAGATCTTAAACACCTGGCTTTTTACAAACTTCTCTTCAGGGTATTTATGTTATAAATACTGTCAGTTTACGAAGCTTTATATTGTATACATTTATACATGCTTTGTATACGTATATATTTAGGCAAACATCGTTCGTGCAATGTCGCTTTGTTTTGTACAGAACATTTCTTTGTAAATCAATGCTATGGGATGTTCTCGGTGTTCGTATACGACTGCTACACATTTACTTGTTTAATATTATACTTTCAATCTTTCATTCTTCCATGTTATACAAAGTAAATTTCTCAGTTTTTAATAAGGTGATTGAGTCTTTGTAAAATACAACTACATATTATGAAACATCCATCAAATCGTACATTTAGCTATAAATTATAGTGCTTTTAAATTAAAAAATCATTTTTTAACACAAAAACTAACTACGTAAACTGAAACCAGGTACGATGGGAAGAATGAGCTGAAAAGGAATGTACCTGATTCAATCACATCGTGGGTATTGACAGCATTTTCTCTGAATGATGTCGACGGGTTAGGCCTTATAGAACAACCACGAAAGGTAAATGTAGATTGGCAATACATATACCAGGTATGTAAATATGAAACCGGAATTTTTGTATAGAAAATACACGTTTATTGCATGACAATGATACAAAATATTTTATTCGAAGTATTGCCCATCGGTAACTACACATTTTTCCCACCTCTCTGACAATTTGTGGATGCCACGCCAAAAAAACTGTTCCTCTTTTGAGGCAAACCAGTCATCGAGCCATTTTCGTACATTTTCGTAAGATGTGAAGCGCTGCTCAGCAAGTGCGTGTCCCATCGATGCAAATAAGTAATAATCGGATGGAGCCAAGTCTGGTGAGTAAGCCGCATGAGAAAGTATTTCCCAACTAAACGCCTCAATCGTTTCCTTTACCGGATTTGCTGTGTGCGATGGTGCATTATCATGAAGCAAAATCACTTTGCGTTGCCTTTTTTGATATTCCGGTCGTTCTTCTCGCAAAGCTTGATTCAAATCGATCATTTGTTGTCGGTAGCGTTCAGTATTAACAGTTTCGTCAGGTTTTAGCAGCTCATAAAAGATCACACCCTTCTGATCCCACCAAACACAGAGCATTGTCTTCCGTCCATAGCGATTTGGCCTTGCAGTCGATGTCGACGGTTCGTCTGGAATTACCCATGATCTCTTACGCTTGGGATTCTCGAAATATATCGATGTCGACGGTTCGTCTGGAATTACCCATGATCTCTTACACTTGGGATTCTCGAAATATATCCACTTCTCATCGCCAGTCACAATTCAATGGAGAAATTACTTCCTTTTGTACCTGGCGAGCAGCATTTCACAAGTGGTTTTTCGGTTTTCCTGCTGTCTTTCATTCAGTTCATGTGGAACCCATTTTCCCATCTTCTGAATCTTTCCCATGGCTTTCAAACGTATGGAGACGGCTTCTCGTGTCACATTTAATTGATCCGCGAGTTGTTGTTGCATTTGAACGTCATCCTCATCCAACAATGCTTGCAAATAGCTTTCTTCTTACTTTTTCGGTGGTCTTCCACGTTTTTCGTTTGTCACATCAAAATTACCATTTTTGAACTTTTTAAACCACTCAAAGCACTGTGATTTACCAAGAGCATGCTCACCGTAAGCTTCGACAAGCATTCGATGCGATTCTGCAGCAGTTTTCTTCAAACGGAAACAGAAAATCAATGTTGTCCGCATATCGTAGTTTCCAGGCACAAAATTCGACATGTTCATCGTTATTAAAAACTATGCTGTTGTATGAAACTTGTATGGATGTGAGTTGAAAATCTTTACCAGATGTCAAAACAAGAAAATGGCGTCAATGACGCGGTTTGACGGTAACTACATTGACAGCTAGAGCCACCTATGGGCAAATTCCAGTTTCATATTTACATACCTGGTACAGTGACGAGCAAAAATGTAAATACACTTCGTTTGTTTTACGTAAAATGTGATAATACAAGCTATTTTTCAATTGAATGATAAAGATTCGGTAATAATAATTATATGGTGAATGTGATAAACAAAACATAACAGTTTATGTTTTATAATATTAACAATATATAGAATATTTCACAAAAATAAGGATCGGTAGCAATGTTTACAGTTTTGCACGTATCATCGGAAACGAATAAGATAGTACACAAATGCTAGAGAAATAAAATTGTCAACAAATACTGATAGTCAACTGTCGTAAGACACGTTTAGACTAGTGTTTAAGTAGTTATTCTTCAGTGTGAAAGTTACTTGACTCGCGAGAGGCAAGATGAAACCACTTAGTGCAGACCAGAGGAACAGTATAATTTCATTGTGCGATAAAGGTTTTTCATTACGGCAAATTGCAGTCGAATGTGGTGTAAGTCATACAAAAGTTGCAAAAATTAAGAAAACCTATGGTAGTGCGTCAACTTCTTCAAGAGACGGTAGACTGCGACTGGTTTCTGACAGAGCTGCAGGTGAAATTGCACATCGTCTTCGGTCTGAAAGTCAAAACTTCAAAAACCGCAGCTCAAGACATTGTAGTAAATGCAAGTGAATGGACCATTCGCCGTTCCTTAAAGAGAATCGGGTTGAAAGCGAAAGAAAAGAAACGCAAACCAGCTCTTTCAGTCAAAAATATTAAACTACGACAAAAATTTGCTCATACGTACAAAGAGTGGACAACAGAAGACTGGAAAAGGGTTATATGGTCTGACGAAACAAAAATTAATAGTTTTGAATCTGATGGAAGGTCCTGGTATTGGACTTCATCCAAAAATAGTAATCAAGCAAGTAGCATAATACAAACTATGAAGTTCGGGGTCAGTTTAATTTTGTGTTGGGGTTGTTTTACTTGTAAGGGTGTTGGTCCTTTAGTTCGGATAGAAGGTATCATGTGCAAAGAGCATTATTTAAATATTTTGCAAAATAATTTACTTTCTGTTGTTGATTCTATTGAATTTAATAAACATACTGCAAAGATAGTAAAAAACTGGCTAGGAAATCAAAAATTTACTGTGATGAAGTGGCCAGCATAAGGTCCGGATATGAACCCAATCGAAAATTTGTGGTCAATTGTGAAAAGAAGGCCAGCAAAATATGACAATCCACCTTCAGGTGTTTATGAATTGTGGAAAAGAACAGAACAGGAATGGTAGAATATTGAGCCGGAAATTATTAAAAATTTAATAGATAGTATGCCACGCACGCGAGAAGCAGTACAAAAAAGTAAAGGAAAATGGACAAAATATTAATTTAAAGCTTTATTTCGACGTGCACAATTAAAGTGCAAAACTGTAAACATTTTGCTACAAATCCTTATTTTTGTGAAATATTCTGTATATTGTTAATATTATCGAACATAAACTGTTATATTTTGTTTATCACATTCACCATACAATTATTATTACCTAATCTTTATCATTCAATTGGAAAATAGTGTGTTTACACTTTTGCTCGTCACTGTAAATAATACGCAGTTATATAAGCATTATGAAAACTAATCAAGAGAAACGATTTCTTTTTTCAGTTGAAAGTTTTCAGACCATTTTTCATTGCAATGGATCTCCCTTATTCGGTAATTCGTGGAGAAATTGTTGCAATACAAATTGTGGTATTCAACTACATGAATAAGAGTGTAGAAGCGGAAGTTGTATTGACGCACGAAGGTCAATTTGATTTTGCAGAAATTTCTAATGACGTGCACGATGTACCAAGTAAGGTTTACTTTAATCGATTTCATATGTTATGTTGTTGCATGTGATATATGTTACAGAATCAACACAAATACTGATTATATATTTCAGAACTAGAATTGTATCGTAAAAAGAAAGTCGAAGTAAAAGCTAATTCTGGTGCTAGTGTATCATTCATGATCATTCCAAGAGATCTGGGTTATATTACTATTAAAGCAACTGCGAATAGCATATTAGCTGGTGACAGTATTGAACGTAAACTACTTGTAAAAGTAATGTGTCTTTTGTATATTCTTTGTTCATAAGTTGTTATCAACTGAATATAGGATCAAATTTTTTATTGTACAGGCTGAAGGAGAAACACAGTTCTTTAATAAAGCTGCTTTCTTGGATCTTAGAGACACACCTAGTATAACAACGAATTTCACAATAGACATACCTAAAAATGCTGTACCAGGTTCTGAACATATTGAAATCTCTGCAGTAGGTAAGTTCTTTGAATAGAATTTCTTGCAATTCATGCAGTTGAATTTAGTTGATAATTTTTCAATCCGAATGGAGGGTGTTTACTAATAGTAATATAATAATAATAATATTTTATTCCCATTGCGGGGTACAAACGCGGACCTCCGCTCCGCTTACAAACTCCACATTTCTTATCTCCTAACGCTTTTATTTACTTTAAATTTAAAGAGAGAGAGAGAGAGAGAGAGAGAGAGAGAGAGCACACCGTTCACTTATTCCTCACACATTCACTCTCTGGACCCCCAGTTCCGCTGCTCATTCTTTCTCTCATCTCTTTCACTCTCTTCATCCATACCTCCCTTTCTCCTTCCTCCCCTAACACCTCTGCCACCACTTCTTGCCACCCTCTATCTCTCCCCCAATCCGTACATTCCTCTCATATACGCTCCCACGACTCTACCCCTCTCCCACATATCCTACAACTCCTTCTGTCTTCCTCCTCCCAATACCTTTCCCCTTTCATTTTACTCCCTAATCTATATCCCGCTACCAATTGCCACCTCTTTTCCTCCCAATTCTTCTTCAAGTACCCTGGTACACCTTCTCCTTTTACCATCTTATATCACCCACTGTACCTCGACTCCCTTATCCTTCTCCACCTTTCCTCCCTTTGGATACTTTTCTCCTTTCTTATCAGCTCTTCCCCCCTCAACCGTCCTTCATCCCTCAACTCCTTTACTTCCTCTTTTCTTCACCCCTTACTCTCGTAAAACCTCCTTCCTCGCTAAGTACCCCCTTTTCCTTCACTTAGCTTCCTCTCATATTCCCACGCCCTCATATCAGCCTTCCCTGCCAATAACTCCCTCTGTAATTCCTCTCTTATCATATACCCTGGCACGCTTCTTTCTACTCCCAAGACCCATCTTAAATACCTCTCTTGTACTCTCTCCATTTTCTCCCTCTCTTTCCATCCCCATAACCCATTACTGCCCACCCTAATCTATCAAACAACCATATTCTTCTTCCCCAGTCTTTTGCAAATTTCCTTTTTCCTATTCCCCACACTTGCCTCATAGCCACCGCCCCTTTCCTCACCCTCTCATCTACTTGTTCCTCTTGCCTCCCATTCGCCATCATCGCATATCCCAGATATTTAAACTTCTCCACTTCCTCTATTTCTTCGCCCTTCCACCACCACTTTACCCTCCCTCTCCTACCCCTCCCTTTTTACATCTCTTCTTTGTTTTCCCCACATTAACCTCGAGCTTTTTCTCGTCCACATATCTTTCCAGTCTCGCCACTAACCCTGTCATCCCATCTTCATCTTCCGCCAACACTGCTATGTCGTCCGCATACGCTAACGTGTACATCTTTTCTCCCCCCACCTTCATTCCCCCCATCTACCTTTTTTCAACTCCTCCTCCATATCTGCTATCAGCAACGTAAATAATATTAGACTCAATGGGCAACCCTGCCTTACCTCTTTAACCGTCCAGAAGCTCTTCCCTTCTTTTTTTCCCATCCTCAACTTACTCCTCGTTTCCCTCAGAACCTCCACACACCTCTTCACCAGCCCTTCTCTTACCCCCGCCTTCCTCATCGACCCTGCTAACACCTCTCTATCTACTGTATCAAATGCTGCCTTTATATCTACAAACAGCACTAGCATCTTCCCTCCCTTCTTAGCTATCTGCCTGTTTGTCACATAGTTTAGTGCAATATATGTTGTCCATTGTCCCCACCCCCTTCCTGAACCCCGTCTGATTTGGAGGGAGTACTGGAGGGTGTTTACTATTCCAATATTTTCTTATTAGGTGATATTTTGGGTCCCAGCATCTTAAATCTGGCAAATTTAATTAAGATGCCTTCTGGTTGCGGAGAACAGAATATGTTAAATTTTGTTCCGAATATAATGATACTAAATTATCTCAAAGTAAGTATATATATACAATAAGTCATTTTTCATGCAGTGTATTAAAAAATGTGGGACATCCACAAAAATATTAGTTAGAAAGAATTGATTAACTTTCAGATATTCATAGAAAATTAATCGACTTAGATAAAAGGGCAACAATTTTTTATTTTTTCTGAAATGTTATATCAGAGTACATAATTCCATTATTGCAAACAAGGCGCAATTCTAAAGCACATATTCATTAATATGTACTGTCAAATAGAAAATACACAAGTATATTGCGTATAAGAGAAAGAAAATCAATTATATATGTACATATATACTATATAGATATAAATATACATTTCCAGAATACAAATCAACTAACACAAGCAGTAGAAGGTAAAGCTTTGAGATATATGGAAATAGGTTATCAAAGAGAGTTGACTTACAAACATGATGATGGATCATTTAGTGCATTTGGCAAGTCCGATACCAACGGAAGTACATGGTATGCATTATAAAAATGGTTAATTTATCAAATTCCTAAAGCACAGCAATAGTACCTAATATCTATTATGTAGGTTCGAAAGAAAGTTCTTCCAGTTTTTAACTATTAAATTCAAATGCACATATCTCAGCTCAAACAGAACTTTATTAATCAAAATAAAGACCATTGCAATCAATGCACTTTTGCCAACGAGAAACAAGTTTTGTTATACCGGTTGAACAAAATTCTGGAGTCCTGGAGGCAACTCGTTGAATGCTGTTTCAGCATCTCGCTGGGATATGAAGCATTTCTCACGCAAGAAGTTGTCGAGATGCTTGAAAAAGTGGTAATCTTGGACGAATTGTAATGTGCGATGAAAAATGGATTCTTTATGACAATCGGCGACGATCGGCTCAGTGGCTAGACCACGACGAAGTCCCACAACACTTCCCAAAGCCACAGTTTCACCAAAAGAAGGTCATGGTGACAGTTTGGTGATCTGTGGCCGGTTTGATTTATCGCAGCTTCCTGAATCCTGGTGAAACCATTACAGCTGAAAAGTACTACCACCAAATCGACGAAATGCACGAAAAACTTCAACATTTGCGTCCAGTACTGGTCTACAGAAATGGTCCTATCTTTCTCCACGACAACGCCTGGCCACACGTCGTCCGACCGACCCTTCAAACGTTGAACGAATTAGACTACGAAACTCTACCTCATCCAACATACTCGCCAGATCTCTCGCCCACTGATTACCAGTTTTTCAAGCACCTCGATAACTTCTTGCGTGAGAAATGCTTCAAATCCCAGAGAGATTGTCGCCTCCAGGACTCCAGAATTTTATTCAACCAAAATAACAAAACTTGTTTCTCGTTGGCAAAACTGCATTGATTGCAATGGTCTTTATTTTGATTAATAAAGTTTTGTTTGAGCTGAGATATGTGCATTTGAATTTAATAGTTAAAAACCGCAAGAACTTTCTTTCCAACTTGATATTATTTCACTGCAATGTTATATTTTATTAGGCTTACAGCTTTTGTGGCAAAAGCATTCAAGCAGGCTATGGAATATATTCTAGTTGAAGATAGAATAATAGACGAAGCTCTACAATGGTTGTCAAATAATCAAGCTCCGAATGGAAGTTTCTCCGAAGTAGGAAAAGTTAGTCATCGTGACATGCAAGGTGGAGCTGCGAAAGGTCTCGCACTGACAGCTTATACCCTTATCGCTTTCCTTGAAAACAACGTAAGAGAGTTCATATTAACTCGCTCAGAATTCTAAAACTTAAATCAAATATTTATCTTATTCTTATAAAAAATTAGGATTATAATGAAAAATATCGCAACACAATAAACAAAGGGATTGACTACATTGTCCGTAACATGAACGACTTGGATGATATTTATGCACTGAGCATTTGCACGTACGCCTTAAATTTGGCGAAGCATCCATACGAAACTGCTGCATTTAATTTACTAGAATCCAAAGCTAGTGGAAAGGAAGATCTTAAATGGTGGAGTAAGCCTGTACCTAAGGATGATCAAAATCCATGGTTTTCTTTACCAAGATCCATTGATGTAGAAATGACTTCCTATGCTTTATTAACTTATCTCAGACGTAATCTAGTCACCGATTCCATAGCTCTAATGAAATGGCTTGTAAAACAAAGAAATGCCGAAGGTGGTTTTGCATCTACACAGGTAAATATTATAAGAACATCTGCTGTATACGTAAGCAGCGTACAAAATGTAAATGTAGTATTTGAAATTTAACGCTTACAAACAAATCTTTAGGATACTGTGATCGGAATACAAGCATTTGCAAAACTAGGTGAAAAACTAGCATCAAAGAATAATGCTATTTCAATAACATTTATGTATGAGGGAGGTGGACAGAGTCAGATGAATATCAATTCTGATAATTCTGTGATACTTCAAAAACACGGAGTAAGTTTAAATTGTAGGCATCATAATTTAAATGTATTTCAAATATTTTACACTTTCTTCAGCTTCCCAGGAAAACGCGATCGGTCAATATAACAGGTACTGGAAGTGGATTCGCCTTGGTTCAAATTTCATTTCAGTATAATTTAAATGTAACTGGAGCATGGCCGCTCTTTACTTTGGATCCTCAAGTCGACAAAAATTCCAACGCTAATCACTTGCAACTTTCAATTTGCTCTGGGTACGTTATATGTATTATACACTCCTTGAAAGAATTATGGGATCACCTTTGCGTACCCGAAAAATTGCTACCAGTTTACATGATCATAATTCTGGCCAAAATTGCTGTATCTAGTTCCAGATGCTCTGTTTCTAATTTTTGCTGTTTGTTTTTTACAAAGTTATAGCGAGATAAAGACAACATTGACAGTTAACAAAAATTTTGTGCAACGTTGTAACATCACATGGGGTGCAACAAATTTTTTTGATAAATCGCGTCAATATCATTTGGAAGGGCTATCTTTCCTGTGTAAAATGTGTGGTTGTTGATTATTGTGCGATTTTTTTTATTCGAGTTGTTCAACATTGAAGTAAATGTTGGCTTTTTAGCTTTAACTGGCTCCAGACAGCGAAAAAATTATCGTAGAATCTTGTGCAAAAAAGCAATAGAAAGAGCGTTTCTTTCTCTTCAAGGCAGTTCTTTTGTTTTTTCAATTTCATTAACATTTCGATATACCAGTTATTTCTGAAAATATACTTAAAATATGCACAGTTTCCATTTTTCCTTTAACTCGCTATATCTCGGCGAGGAATGATCGCAATACCATGATCCAAAAGTCAGATTGATGCAGAGATTCTGCCGATTCGATTGAGTACCCCGTGAACCCGCTGCGACAATTTTTTACCTATTATGGCAGCTGTGTTTGAAGTTAGTGATTCGCATCAATTACCGCTCCATCTACAGCGGCTGCCTGACATCCCTGAATACACTACCGCCGGCGTTGCATTACCCGAGACATACCACGTGGAGATTGCTCGGTCGTATTTATGCCTCTTTTGTGTGCGTGTGCGTGTGTGTGTGTGACACTGACTACTTAATTAAAAATTTTAATAACGTGTGTGACCACCTCGTTTATGAATAACAGCTCACACACACACACACAATCGCACAATAATCAGCAACCACACATTTTACACAAGAAAGATAACCCTTCCAAATGATAGAAACGCGATTTATCAAAAAAATTTGTTTCACTCTATGTGATATGTTACAAAGCTATACAAAATTTTTGTCGAACGTCAATATTGTCTTTATCTCGCTATAACATTGTAAAAAACCAACATAGCAGACAGAAATAGAGCATCTGAAACAAGAGGTTTCACGCTTTCAAACCATTGTTTAACGATATCGATACAGCAATTTTGGCCGGAGTTATGATCATGTAAACTGGTAGCAATTTTTCGAGTTCGCAGAGGCAAAAATGAGAGTTTGATCCTAGGCAAAAATTAAAAGCTACTATATTGTTTAAAATACCAATGCGATGCTAACTTTTTATTTCAATTTTCGTCGGATTTTATTCTTTGCATATGTTGTAGTCTCCAGTGACCTATAGAAGAATCTCGAAGGATCATTTGATATCTAAAAAACTTTTACGTAAAAAAAGGTAAACACCTTTTTTTTACACGGCTGTAAAATAAACAGCATTAAAGATATCGAAAAATCCTTCGAGAGATTCTTTCATAGGTCGCTAAAGACTACAACATATTCAACTTTGAACAAAATCCGAATCAGTACTCCGAAAAGTGTTCGACTTTGTGTGGAATGATCCACCGCATTCATTCCTACAAAATTTCTAAACTGTTGTGCATCTTCTATACAGGGTGTCCCAAAATTCCTTCAACAGCCGAAAATGGGAGGTTCCTGACGCCATTCTAAGCAACATTTTCCTTAACAATGATGGCCGCAGCGGCTTTGTTTAGGAGTTATTAACGAAAAACACGGACCAATCAGAGCGCGTCCTCGCCGCCGCGCCGGCAGGCGAGTGTCGGTGGTGCGCCGTGACATCGCAACGAACAAGAGTTTCTCGATTATGTAAACCCCCTCCGATTTCGATGAGCTTTGAGTATGTTGTCAAGACCATTATTATCTGAACAACATTTCTCTTTAGACTTTTTGGCGGTCGGCTTTAGTTTACGAGATAATCGTAAAGAAAGAGAAGAAGCAGAAACTTTTTGAATGAAAAACTCACGCATTCAGCCGTAAATCCATTTGCTGCTTCGAAATGTGTGTCACTGGGTCACTCGGTGACGAACTGCACAGATGTCTTCAGGTATACGACAGTACCGAAAGCTAAGGGATGTACGGCCAGGTCGACGAACTGCACAGCTGGTGATAGATTGTTGGTATACTAAAACCTAAGACCTAAGGCGTAAAGGATGCGCAGTCAAGTCGACGGTCCAGAATTTCACTTCCAGTTCCGAATCGATAAATAATTCGTATGTTTATTTCACACAGATGCGTTGAAATTTTACCACACTCACGATCACTGTTCACATTTGTCAACACATAATTATGCACTAATAACAATTGCCATATCCCTTGTAATGCTGCACAAATCACAACAATCAGGTAATGCGATCACTAGACTGCGGATCTTTATGCACAATGGATGTTGGCTGCTGCTGTTACAAGGGACAGGAACCAGACAGATATTTGATTCTAACTGTAATCATTTTAAAAAGTTGAAAATAATACACTGGTGTTTTTAAATTATTTTCATCTCTCTACTGTCTTAATATGCACCTACTTATTGTTGCTGCAAATGCATGAAATCCGCAGTCTAGTGATCGCATTACCTGATTGTTGTGATTTGTGCAGCATTACAAGGGATATGGCAATTGTTATTAGTGTATAATTATGTGTTGACAAATGTGAACAGTGATCGTGAGTGTGGTAAAATTTCAACGCATCTGTGTGAAATAAACATACGAATTATTTATCGATTCGGAACTGAAAGTGAAATTCTGGACCGTCGACTTGACTGCGCATCCTTTACGCCTTAGGTCTTAGGTTTTAGTATACCAACAATCTATCACCAGCTGTGCAGTTCGTCGACCTGGCCGTACATCCCTTAGCTTTCGGTACTGTCGTATACCTGAAGACATCTGTGCAGTTCGTCACCGAGTGACCCAGTGACACACATTTCGAAGCAGCAAATGGATTTACGGCTGAATGCGTGAGTTTTTCATTCAAAAAGTTTCTGCTTCTTCTCTTTCTTTACGATTATCTCGTAAACTAAAGCCGACCGCCAAAAAGTCTAAAGAGAAATGTTGTTCAGATAATAATGGTCTTGACAACATACTCAAAGCTCATCGAAATCGGAGGGGGTTTACATAATCGAGAAACTCTTGTTCGTTGCGATGTCACGGCGCACCACCGACACTCGCCTGCCGGCGCGGCGGCGAGGACGCGCTCTGATTGGTCCGTGTTTTTCGTTAATAATTCCTAAACAAAGCTGCGGCGGCCATCATTGTTAAGGAAAATGTTGCTTAGAATGGCGTCAGGAACCTCCCATTTTCAGCTGTTGAAGGAATTTTGGGACACCCTGTATGTAATTCTTGTATAAATGAGTACTCTCTTGAGATTACTATCCTTCTCTACGTTCGGTTCCAGTGGCGCACCTAGGGGGGGAGCCAGGGGGCCAAGTCCCCCCCAAGAAAAAAATGTTTACCTTCCAAAATTAAGGGGGTAGGATACCTAGAAATCTAACTAGAAGGAACTAGAATCTTACTAGATTTTGGGTCGAAAAATGGGTTTCGTATCCACGGCTTTTTGCCCTTATTTCAGCAGATTTTGGGCTGGGTGTGGGCTCATTCTAAAGAGGAAGGTTAAATGCAGCGCGCCCAGCTTATTATGGAACGAGATTATGTTTATATCTAATATTATGAGTGTCCAAAGTAGAGGAAAAATCGAGAAAAAATACCCGCAGATTCCAATGTATTTTTCTGCCACTAAAGACTTTTTTGACTGCTGTAATAAGCTGGGCGCGCCGCATTGAACTTTCCTCTTTGGAATGAGCCCACACCCAGCCCAAAATCTGCTCAAATAAGGACAAAAAGCCGTGGGTCGCAAACCCATTTTTTCGACCCAAAATCTAGTAATTTAGATTGTAACAAAAAAGGAACTACAATCTTACTAGTTTTCGACCCAAAATTTAGTAAGATTCTAGTTCCCTTCTAGTTAGATTTCTAGGTATCCTACCCCCTTAAAAACCGCGGAAGAGCCCTGGGTACCGTTGCCAGATATTTTGGCTAAAAAAAGAAAAAAGGTCATCACGCAAAACCTAGGGCTTGGTTCAACTCGGCCCCCCCCCCCAACATCACACCCTGGGTACGCCACTGTTTGGTTCGGTCTTTGAAGCTCAAAAGAATAGTGTCCGTCAATGAACTGTGCAAACGAACATCTCCAGGGCTTTTGCGACTATAGAGGATTTACTGTACCTGGAATTACGGTCTTAATATAACGTGTGTTTAAATAACACAGGTTTGTGCCAACAAAAGAAGCAAACGAGAGTAACATGGTTGTGATGGAAGTTAGTCTACCATCTGGTTTCACTGCAGACAGAGACTCGCTACCTAGTCTTGAAGTATCACAAAACGTTAAGCGTGTAGAAACTAAAGAAGGAGACACGGTTGTAGTACTATACTTTGATAAGGTATGACAAGTGCATTATTTGAATTATTTCAATCAATTTCAAAGTACATTAATGTAGGTATATGGATTGAGAAGTGGTTCCGTGTGAATGTGCATGAGGTCGAATGTTCACTGTCTTGAAACAGTTTGTTTTGGTAATCAGTTGTTCTCTAACCACGAACGCGAATTGACATATACGCCCAGTCAACAAGGCCGTCCCAAGGAACACACGAGCCCAGCGGGCGGAGGCCACCAAGCGGGCCGAACAGTGGCCGAACGTCGCTCGAAGCTAACCTAAGCACACGATGACTAGATTGTGGCCAAGTCACAAAAGATCGTGTGGGCTCGTAGTTTTCCCTCGACACGATCCCCGCAGTGATGCCAGAACCGTGGTACCGTGGTACTAAACCGTACCACAGCATACCCCCAC
Organism: Lasioglossum calceatum; assembly: GCA_963966675.1. NCBI lineage: Eukaryota > Metazoa > Arthropoda > Insecta > Hymenoptera > Halictidae > Lasioglossum > Lasioglossum calceatum. The sequence continues at coordinate 975,069 of CAXAAD010000265.1, read as the reverse complement.
CATAGCCTACTATTGCCCCTACGTTCCTTTCCAACGCGCCCGCGCGCTGCACTCACCAGCGTACCTCTACTATGTCCGTGTGCGCCTGCTTGTGCGGCATAGTAAAGGTACGCTGATGAGTGTAGCGCGCGGGCGCGTTGGAAAGGAACGTAGGGGCAATAGTAGGCTATGGTGGGGGTATGCTGTGGTACGGTTTAGTACCACGGTACCACGGTTCTGGCATCACTGGATCCCGGCCCAAGTAGTGTGCCCAGACGGGACACCTTTTTTCGCGCATGCGCGTCCGAAACAGTAACGTATCTATGATGAGACCGTGATGTTGCAGAGCCCTGAGGCAGCTATATCGGCGGGAATGTACTGGTATAATTGACGGGGCGCACAGTGGTCCAAATGGACGACTTAGGAGTGCAAAAGTCAAAGAACCAAACATGGAGTAGGCTTCATGGAGATCATATCAATTTCTTAAAATTCTGCATGGCGCTCAAGGTGCCGCATTTCCTCGAGAAGCGTACTTTACTGAGGCTGAAAACACCGCGCATGCGCGAAAAAAGGTGTCCCGTCTGGGCACACTGGGCCCAAGTCGTCCTCGTGACGACCCTGGCCGATCGGGCCGTTTTGAGAGGGCAGCACAGTCGCACTAATGTAGCGAATGCCGTTATTTATACAGGGCACTCTCTTCCTTTTTACTTATTTTGTACACACGCAAGGAGGGAAAACGAAATAATAAACCTAGACTGCGGATCTTCCCTTCGCCTCACTCAATCCTCGTCACGCACGCGCAACGTGTTTGGTCATCAGAGAGGGGGTACACAATTTGCGTGACTCCCCTCATCTGGGCACACTGCAAGAGCGGATTATGCAGCGCGACGAGTGTAGACGGACACGCTTCGTTGTAGGTTTCAGGGCCCACTACAAATATTACAACAAATAAAATCCATCATTTAATGAGGTTTATTATTTCGTTTTCCCTCCTTGCGTGTGTACAAAATAAGTAAAAAGGAAGAGAGCGCCCTGTATAAATAACGGCATTCGCCACATTAGTGCGACTGTGCTGCCCTCTTGAAACGGCCCGACCGGCCAGGATTGTGACGAGGACGACTTGGGCTCGGATCGTGTCGAAGGAAAACTACGAGCCCATACGATCTTTTGTGACCTGGTCAGAATCAAGGATTTTTGCTGACTGGGTACCATATTGACACATATTATATATCATTAAACGTTTTATCCTACATTAAGGGGGTAACGAGATTATGCTTATATATATAATGTATTTTTCTGCTACTAAAGACTTTTTTTTGACTGCTATGATGACCAGAGCCGGGTGTGATAAACCTTCCGCTATCACATGAACCTTTGTGCAGCTAAAAATATGCTCAAATAAGGACAAAAAACGTATGCCCGCAAACCCATTTTTTCGATCCAAAATCTAGTATGATTCTAGTTCCTTTCCAGTTACTTGAATCTTACTAGATTTTGGGTCGAAAAAATGGGTTTGCGGGAATCCGTTTGTTGTCCTTATTTGAGCATATTTTGGGCTGGGCGAGGGCTCAATCTAAAGCGGAAGGTTCAGCGCATGGTGCTCTGGTTATTACAGCAGTCAAAAAAGTCTTTGGTGGCAGAAAAATACATTGGAATCTGCGGGTATTTTTCCTCGATTTTTCTCCTACTTTGGACACTCATATTATTATATATAAGCATAATCTCGTTAGCCTCATGACCAGAGCACCATGCGCTGAACCTTCCTCTTTAGATTGAGTCCTCAACCAGCCCAAAATTTGCTCGTATAAGCACAAAAAGCGAAAATTGGCAAGCCCTTGTTTCGACCCAAAATCTAGTAATATTCTAGTTCCTTTCTAGTTAGATTTCTGAGTATCCTACCCCCAGTAAATAATACCAGAGAGGATATGAGAGTGCTCACGCCCGGGTCTGAGTTGCCACCACTTTTTGGCACGCTCACGCTTAGCACGGAACAGCTTCTACACCGAGGATAGAGCCCACTTTTACCACAAAACAGAGACCACACCATGCAGCAGCATGTTTTAGAATGAGACAGAACCAGGCTAAGCATCCGCTCTACCGTCGGTCTAGGATCTGATCCTGGCTAAGAGTGGGAGGGGGGAACCAGGGGAAACCGCTCTACCGTCGGTCTAGGATCTGATCCAGGCTAGGATTCGGAGCAATTCGGAGGCATCGAAAACCCGGACGTGAGCACTCTCATATCCTCTCTGATAATACATTACAGATGGACAGACGGGAATACTGCCCAACAGTGTCTGCATTCAGAACGCACAAGGTAGCAAAACAGAAACCAGTGCCAGTTACTATATATGACTATTATGATTCCTGTAAGTTACTTAATAAGTCTAAATCTTTGATGTATAATTTATAGCAATATTATCTCTAATTCTTGGATATTTTTTCTTTTCTTCTATTTAGCAAGGAAAGCGAGAGTATTTTATGAACCACGGAAAGCAACGCTTTGTGACTTATGCAAGGAAGAAGATTGTGAAGATTTATGTGTTTCACAGCTTGGTAAACAAAAAGATTCCTCTCAATCTGCTGCTTCGTATCTAACTATATGTACATACTTACAGTTATTACTTGTACTCTTCTCTGTTAAGTATTCTGAATATTTTTAGCTATAACTTTCCTAAAACGTTCTGTAGTTTCTTTTTTAAAAAAGAACCATGATACGGCTTTTAGTAAACACGCAACCAAAGTACATCACATGCAAAAATTCATGTACTTACTCTAATTATAGGTATATTTAGTACATTAACAAGGTTATGTATGAGCTTTAATCGAATTTGAATCTAGTGTTTGAAATTCTACAATGAATACTATTTGAATGTAGCTGGAAATACTCTACTTAACAGATCAAACGAATGAATCTTTGTTACATACTGACAATTTATCTTGCAGTAAATACACTGTATTGTTATCGATAATAAGTTGTTACTTGTTTACTTACAATTAAGCTTATAAGAAAGCTAGTACTTATTAAAGATGAACTTCTCTAAAACAAACGGGTGCAGTTTTATATTATACCACTATTCGCTATCTGTACAAAAAGAAATATTATATGTCCAAATAGAAATATAATGCGATAGTTGTTGTAGGAATTGTAATTTGGTGGCCGGCGAAGTGTAATTACAATAGGAATATGGTCTCAATTTGTTAGTTAAGGTACGCGGACGAACCCAATGAGAAATTGAAGAGCCGCTAAGATTATAGACAGCGAGGACGAACCTGACGCGAAGTCAGGGAGCCTCTAGGAATGGAGTCAAACGCTGACGAACCTGATGCGAAGTCAGGGAGCTGCTAGGAAAGTGAACTTCGTGAACGAACCCAATGCGAAATTGGGGAGTCTTTAGGAAAGACGCGCAGACGAACCCGATGCGAAACCGGGGAGCTGCTAAGATAGTTAGTAGGCCTCGTAACTAATATAATCTAATTGATACAACCCGAGCGGTAAGGTTGTATCGTGTGAGAACGTTCAACTACTAAAATTAGGATATTGGACGATAATTATGGGTTAAGTGATTTGCACGAAATTACCAAAGAACACAAATATGTTCTAATTATAAGTATCTGTGATACAATTGTGTTATTGTCGCGAATGAATAAGATGATATGAGAGAAGGAGATATTAGCTATGTTGACGCACTGGCAATGCTGTCTCTCAGAGCAACTTTAGGATGCTTCCTGCCAGAGACGATCTGGAAGAGATTCCTGTGAGAAGACGAACGAAATATATTCTCTATCCGTAACAATTATTTAGAGAGAATGAATTAAATCTGCAATATGTAAGTGAAATTCAAACTGGACCAACATATAGTTTCAAACCAATTTCATATGAAATAGAAACTTACTACAAGGTAGCTTTTGATCATTTACAAAATATACAAGCAGATTTAACGAAAATAAGAAGTCAAATGAAAGAACGAATGGAGTTTTGCCAACAAGAAACAAGTTTTGTTATTTCGGTTGGATAAAATTCTGGAGTCATGGAGGCGACAATCTCTCTGTGATTTGAAGCATTTCTCACGCAAGAAGTTGTCGAGGAGCTTGAAAAAGTGGTAATCGGTGGGCGAGAGATCTGGTGTAGGAAGCATAGGAAGTCGTTTCTACATCAATGGATCTTGGTAAAGAAAACCATGGATTTTTATCATCCTTAGGTACAGGCTTACTCCACCATTTAAGATCTTCTTTTCCACTAGCTTTGGATTCTAGTAAATAAAATGCAGCAGTTTCGTATGGATGCTTTGCCAAATTTAAGGCATACGTGCAAGTGCTCAGTGCATAAATATCATCCAAGTCGTTCATGTTACAGACAATGTAGTCAATCCCTTTGTTTATTGTGTTGCGATATTTTTCATTATAATCCTAATTTTTTATAAGAATAAGATAAATATTTGATTTAAGTTTTAGAATTCTAAGCGAGTTAATATGAACTCTCTTACGTTGTTTTCAAGGAAAGCGATAAGAGTATAAACTGTCAGCGCGAGACCTTTCGCAGCTCCATCTTGCATGTCACGAAGACTAACTTATCCTACTTCGGAGAAACTTCCATTCGGAGCTTGATTATTTGACAACCATTGTAGAGCTTCGTCTATTATTCTATCTTCAACTAGAATATATTCCATAGCCTGCTTGAATGCTTTTGCCACAAAAGCTGTAAGCCTAATAAAATATAACATTGCAGTGAAATAATATCAAGTTGGAAAGAAAGTTCTTGCAGTTTTTAACTATTAAATTCAAATGCACATATCTCAGCTCAAACAAAACTTTATTAATCAAAATAAAGACCATTGCAATCAATGCAGTTTTGCCAACGAGAAACAAGTTTTGTTATTTTGGTTGAATAAAATTCTGGAGTCCTGGAGGCGACAATCTCTCTGGTATTTAAAGCATTTCTCACGCAAGAAACAAGTTTTGTTATTTCGGTTGAATAAAATTCTGGAGTCCTGAAGGCGACAATCTCTCTGGGATTTAAAGCATTTCTCACCCAAGAAGTTGTCGAGGTGCTTGAAAAAGTGGTAATCGGTCGGCAAGAGATCTGGCGAGTATGGTGGATGAGGTAGAGTTTCATAGCCCAATTCGTTCGTGGCCGGGCGTTGTCGTGGAGAAGGATAGGACCATTCTGTAGACCAGTGGTGGACGCAAACGTTGAAGTTTTTCGTGCATTTTGACGATTTGGGGGCAGTACTTTTCAGCTGTAATGGTTTCACCAGGATTCAGGAAGCTGCGATGAATCAAACCGGCCACAGATCACCAAACTGTCACCACGACCTTCTTTTGGTGAAACTGTGGCCTTGGGAAGTGTTGTGGAGCTTCGTCGTGGTCTAGTCACTGAGCCGATCGTCACCGATTGTCAGAAAGAATCCATTTTTCATCACACGTTACAATTCGTCTGAGATGACCACTTTTTCAAGCATCTCGATGACTTCTTGCGTGAGAAATGCTTCAAATCCCAGAGAGATGCTGAAACGGCATTCAACGAGTTTGTCGCCTCCTGGACTCCAGAATTTTGTTCAACTGGAATAATAAAACTTGTTTCTTGTTGGCAAAAGTGCATTGATTGCAGTAGTCTTTATTTTGATTAATAAAGTTTTGTTTCGACTGTGATATGTGCATTTGAATTTAATAGTTAACAACCGCAAGAACTTTCTTGCCAACCTTGTATTTAATACAGCGGTTTCCAACCGTTATGCTATTATGCCTCCCTAAAAAAATTTTTCTTTCCGCGCCTCCCTATCTTTTAATCGATATAATAATATAGGCACGTTTTAACTTGAAACGGAAAATACTGAAAACTACAATTAACAGAATAATAACAAGGTTTTGGTATAACAATACGCGCGCGCGCGAACATGCATATTTATTTTTATATTAAATTACTAATTAAACTACATCCAATGCATCAAATATTAATGCGAGTGTTGTTGTTGTTTATTGGCACAAAGTTTATCAAATCTTGGGGGCAATGTGGAGAGTGCCACTCGTAACTCTTTTTCGACTATTAACCTGGTTCGATATTTGGTTTTCATTGCAGCCAGTGCCGAAAAGCCTGCTTCGCATAAATAATTAAGACGTTAAAAATGACAGAAGCACCTGCATTACTTTGCATTACAAAAATTCATACTCTCCACTAACAAGGAGAGCGCAAGGTCGAATGAGTCTCAGATTTGATTGAAACTTTGTACAGTTATAGATTTTGTTCTTCTGTTGACGTGTATACCCCATTATAGATGCAGATACTCAATAGTTTTTAAGATATTTATAATTAGAGGTTTTCATTACCATGAATATACAGGGTGAACATTATACAGCGTTCCAGGACGAATATCTCAGAAAATATTGATTATATACGCAAAAATGTTTCAGATAAAAGTTGTTCAGTACCGAGGGGAATATCATGTGGTGGGACTTTTAGTTTTACCAGTGGGCACTCCAAGGTGAGGTGAAGGTCACCTTTATTTTTTTAAATGGAACACCTACTTTCTCTATCATGAATCGATAGACTATCGAATTCTGAGTAAAAATGTATTGACCTCCATATGTCCTAAATCTAAATAGTTAACGAGATATTATCGAAACAATTCTCTTTCTTCTTTGGATAATATCTTGTTAACTGTTAGGTTTAGGACATATGAAGGTCAACACTTTAATACTCAGAATTTGATACTCTATCGATCTATGGCATAAAAAATAGGACATTCCATTTAAAAAAAAGAAAGTTGACCTTCACCTCACCTTAGAGTGTTCACTGGTAAAAATAAAAATCCCACCGCATGATGTCCTCCTCGGTACTCAACAACTTCCATCTGAAACATTATTGCGTATAATCAATATTTTCGGAGATATTCGTCTGTAACACTTTATAATGTTCACCCTGTATATATTCATGGTAATGAAAACCTTTAATTATAACTATCTTAAACACTATTGAGTATCTGCACCTATCATGGGGTATACACGTTAACAAGAGAACGAGATCTATAACTGTACAAACTTTCAATCAAATCTGAGACTCATCAATCTTACGCTCTCCTTGTGAGATTCACCCAAAATTGAATTATGGTTTCATTTTGAAACTTATTTTGCTTCAGTGAGCTATCGCATGATAATTCTATCAATTTTTCTTTTTCGATGATTGTTAGCTCAAATTCGTCTTCTTCATTGTCGATAAATGGATTCTGTATCCACAAAACCTTTGAGAAATCAAGGTCTTTGAAATCATTTGAAAAGTGCAGCACTAAACCATCCAAAAGTGTTCAATAAAAAGATTTTTGCTTGCTTCAATATTGGCTGTGTCCCAAGTGAAAACATATGCCAACTCATTCTTTTGTAAATTTGATTTCCATAACTCTAGCTTTTTAATGAATTGTAGATATTATGGTATGAACATTAATTTTTTATTAAAAATTTTGGCGCCTCCTCGGTTGGAAACCGCTGATTTAATATATTTTTACCTTAAATCGTACATAACCTAATCAAGTGAAATAAATATATGTAAATAATCTATTTATTTAGTCAGATTGTCACTCGTGACATATTCGGAAGTATCTAGATTTACTGATACATATTGAACTACGCAAATTATTAGAAACGAGTTAGACATTTATAAAACGAAGACGAACACATAAGCAGGATATTACTACATAAGTAAATAAATAGAATCCATATAAAGCATAATATAACCTTAAAGTCCGAGGTCCGAGTATGTAATGGTTTTTGTTGATGCAACCAATTTGATCAGAAATAATGGATAAAATGTTTATGAATACGTTACAAATAAGTCGGCGTTTAGCCCGCAAATCTCTAGTAACGTGTCAACACCAAAAGTAAGTACATAATAGATTTGAAAATATTTATAGTATAGACGGATACGTCATTTCATACTAACATTTTCATATTGCAGAATCTTGAAAAATTCTGAACTGTACGTGCATACTTGTAACAATTCTCGTATTTTACAACCATGCTTTTTATCAGTTGCAACACGATTTCAAGTAAATGACATGCAAAGACGTAAAATGTTTATTCAAACACAAGACACTCCAAATCCTAACAGTTTAAAGTTTCTACCTGGAGTTAAAGTGCTCGAACCGAGTCAAACAAAAGACTTCCCTAATGCCACCGATGCATATTGTTCACCACTGGCAAAAATGTTATTTCGCGTGGAAGGTGTAAAATCGGTTTTCTTTGGCCCTGATTTTATTACAATTACAAAAGTAGATGAGGATGTCGAATGGAAGCTATTAAAACCAGAAATATTTGCTGTTATCATGGATTTCTTTGCATCTGGTTTGCCTGTGTTGAATGAAGATCAACCTGCAGCAGATACTCGTAATTTCTTTTAGGCGTTTATTTTTGCAATTCGTTTGTGTCGATTATATATGTTCAACAACGTTATATTTATAGAAATTGCCGAGGATGATGACGAAATAGTGCAAATGATAAAAGAATTGTTAGATACTCGAATACGGCCAACAGTTCAAGAAGATGGTGGTGATATTGTATTCGTGGTTTGTATTTCATAATTGTCTGTAACTGAATAATTTGCAATATTGCTAAACAATGCTTCCAATACTAGGGGTTCGAAGAAGGAATAGTAAAATTGAAGATGCAAGGTTCTTGCACAAGCTGTCCAAGTTCCGTGGTCACTTTAAGAAATGGAGTTCAAAATATGATGCAATTCTATATTCCAGAAGTTCTTGGAGTAATTCAGGTAGAAGATGAAACCGATAAAATTGCAAAGAAAGAATTTGAAAAATTCGAAGAGAAACTTGTATCATCCGAACAGAAGAAAGAAAAATAGAATGGAAGTTTTATGTAGTTCGGTAATTACGCATGTACCAAGTTTAATGTAAATAAAAATACTAGATATGTATAGGTTTCAATATCTTTTTCCTTTTTTATTGTTTTATTTTTGTATAAAGTCGTTAACGGCTAGATACGGAAACTTGCCATACACGTATAGTATTGTCGGAATATCCGGCAAATAACGTTTGTCCATCAGTAGACCACGCTAAAGAGAGACAATGGGGTGGTTCCGCTTTGGTTGTTGTGGACACAACCTCTGGTTTCAGTTCTTCAACCATCTCTTTGGTTTCTAGATCCCATATCTTGATCCAAGGTCCAAATGCAGCGCAAAGCCAATAACGATTAGGACTGAAGCACAGAGCAGTTATGATGTCATTATGGTCTAACGTGTGCAGATGTTTTCCGTCATTTAGATCCCATAACATAGCTTTGCAATCCTACAATTTTTAAGGAGAAATTTCATTAATAAGTAGATCACGATTTATTATAACAAAAGATACAATGTTCTTTTCAAATACATACCTTTCCACCAGAAGCACAAAGCGAACCATCAGGGGAAACGGTAACTGTGTTAAGATATCCAGTGTGTCCACTGTGATTAATCTTCAACCTGCAGTTTGTTAAGTTCCAAACCTGAAAAGCATATTATAGCTAGAAACACGAACGACTATCAGCTTAAAAAAATCATACCAGACGAATTACATCAGTCCCATATCCGCAAACACTCACGAACATCATGTTCAATAAAAATATACATCATGTTGTATGTTTATTAAGTAATGGATTTTATATATAAAAAAAAGAACAACTTGCCTTGACAAGTTTATCCCAGCCAGCAGAAACAATTATGGGATTTGAATGATTCGGGGAGAACCGTACGCAACTGACCCAATCTGTGTGACCATCATCCTGAATAGTGTACTTACACTCTGCCAAAGTGTTCCATAATTTAATGGTCTTGTCTCGCGAGCCAGAAACAATTTGACGATTGTCCACAGAGAAAGCAACGCTTAAAACATCCTGTTAACACATATTCGATTACTTGATTTAATTAGATCATCTAAAATGGTATACCCGTGGACGTATCAAACATGATCAATACTTACAATACCACAGACTTAATCACCCACCTCTTCTACTTTTAAATATAAAAAAAAATATATAAAAAAAAGCTTCAGTATAGTTTCCATCACTCACGTAGTTTTATCTTCTGCCAGTGGCATTAGAAAAAAAAAATAAAAAAAAAAGCTTCCGTTTATATCACGACGAATGACAACTGTAGACCAGTAAAATGTCACACCTTGGTATGGTCTTCGAACCTTCGTGTAGTACGGCCTGCAGCCAAATCCCAAAGACGTAGCGTTTTGTCCCATGAACCGGACAGAGCATAATTACCATCAGAAGATAGTACTACATCACTAATAAAATGAGAGTGACCGTACAAACGTTTCTGTGGTATACCATAATTGGCTTCGTCACGTGTTAATTTCCATACGATTAAAGTTTTATCTGTGAACGAAATTAGAAAAATCCATTAAGTTAAAATGTCTATACGCTAATCATGGTAAATTTATACTTAAATATGATAGTACAAAATAGAAAAACATAAAGAAATCAGTATGAACTCGTTTATACATAAATTTATATATTTACGAGAAATATGTATCAGGATTAAATATTTCTGTATGCTATGCAATTAATAGCAAAGTATTAATATGCAAACAGTGCACAATCAGTAAATTATTACCATAAAACAAGACTATGTGTTACTGAACTTACCACGTGAAGACGACAATATCATATCCGGATATTTCGGATTTGTTGCAATTTGAGTAACCCAGCCATTATGTCCACGAAGCGTACCCCTTAGTTGAAGAGTTTCGGTCATCTTAGAAATATTTTTGGATATTCTATGTTGCGGATTACAACGGATTCCAACAACCTGCCTACACTCAACAGCGCATTAAACGAAAAGAACCACTTCACGACTTCACCCCTCCCTGTAAACGTGTGCGCGGCCATTGATCACATAACTCTAGATGTACATACTCTTACTTACCTACTCTGTGATCATAAAGGCTTCTCTACATCAAGGCTGATCAAGGCGACGCCTAGTGATGGGCACCATCGACTAAAAACTATCGATTTAGTCGATAGTAGCGAACTACTATTTTCAGTCGACTGATTTTTTAAACTATCGACTAAATTTAGTAGCGGTGGGGATACTATTTTCAGTCGACTGTTTTATACGTCGCCATCTTGAAATTTCAAATGTCAGTGTCAGACGATGAAACGAAAAGGTTAGAAATACATGATTATGACCAATTATGACAGGACGTGCAAATATGCAAGTAATGAAATATGTAATAGATATTTCAATACTTTAATTCATATTAGATGTTAAAGTCTTATGGCTATTTATGCGATATAAACTATATATGTGATATAAATAAATTGTGTACATTTATATTTATAACATAGTGTATGAATTTATTATTAAATAAAGACAGATTCAGACAAAATCATTCAAATACGAAATTTTCTATCTCTGTACTGTCCTACTATTTATTTAAATAGCGAACATCGAGAATAACAGTAAATACGAGAATAACCTGTAAAGCAATTCAGTCGACTGAAAACTATCGACTAAATTCAGTTACTGAATCAGCCATTATCGAGCTATTGGTTGAATTTTAACGGCGGGTGTTTTGAATAGATTTTATAAGATTTACTATCAAATACATTCACTCATTAGCGATATCGAATAATTCGGTGAATAAGCATGTGTATTTAGCATAAATAACAATTATTATACTACAAAAATTATACAATTTTTAAATAAAAATACTTATATATTACATTTATGGGAATAAAATATTAATCACAACCTAAAGAAAAAATAGTATTTTATAATTATATTTATCAATATTAGACATTTATTAAAACATAAATAATAATTTATACATTTTTAAATTATTGTATATATTTATTTACAATTTCAAAAAGAAATTTGAAATTACGGTGAAAAAAATGATTGTGAAAAATATGACGATCACGGGTTTAGTTGGATTTAGTAAAAAAGTAGATACGAATGCGTCAGTATCAGCGAATGTAGTTCTGATTTTTCACAAAATCGAATAGTTCTTAAATTTTGAACCAGTACTAAAAGAACTGGCTATCCCAGCCCTGTATTTAAATAGGTCTACTGAACTATCATTTATATAGCATTTTGTTGTAACCAGATTGATAAATTATTTTTTGATTATTATTAGTAATGCATGTATAGTGTATATAGTGTATGTATATAGCGTATTTAGTTTGTCTAGTGTGTATATAGTTTCAAGTGTATATAATACAATATGTACAGACAAAAGCGTTCAATAGTCTGGCAATATTTTGAGAAAAAGTCACCAACGATTGCAATATGTCTCTTGTGCAAAAGAGAATATAAAAGTTCAAACAACACTACTAATTTACATGAACATTTGAAGTGCAAACACTTTACAGTGCTTGAAGCCAATCGAAGTCCAAATGAAGAAGAAGCGGAGTTGATTGATGGAGATGTTACACCTGCAACATTAACGCAGGAAGTAACACCTGCGGCATCCACCCTGATAGCCAAGCGTGGCCGGGGCACGTGGCGAGCGGCGTGGTGCCGGGCAGGTGGCGGCCACATCGTCCCAAATCGCATGCTTTAGAGTGCTCGGCACTGCTCGGCACCGATTGTGGAGGGAATCTGGCGAGCATGCGCCAGCCCGCCATCGGCTCGCCAGCATAGGTCATAGTCGTAATCGCACGTGGCCGGAATCTCACGTCAGACCACGTGGCCGGCAGCTACTTCGGGCCACGTGGAGGGCACCAGAAGGCACCGCGTGGCTTCCACTGGATTTTGGGTGGGGCGGCGGATGCCGTTATACAGGGCAGCACCGTCGGTGAGGTTATGTCGGTAATGTCGGTGAAATGAATTTCTACACATCGTACAAATATGTAGCGGTCTTCCTTTTTACCGACAATTCCAAATACCGATTGCCGGTTATGAACGAATATTCTAAATATAAATAATAAACCCCATATATAATGTTAAATTTTATTTATTCTGTTATATATCTACATTATTTTTCCTAGACTGCGGATCTTTGTGCAAAATAAAAAAATTGTCTGCATCGATTGCAAGAATGCAAGAGATGGAAACTAATAAATTGAATGTTACACTTCTTCCCCCCTTTGCCCCGTACCATTTTCTTTGCAGTTACATTAAGGTTAAAACTACACATAAACCAATAAACTAGTAATATACATTAATTATCCACTAATACGCACAGTTACACGAATTAATATTCGGACGCTCTAAACAAGACGATAACTTTCTTAATATTGCGCTGTACGATTTGAATTTTTTTGGGAAGCTAGGGCAATTACTTTACTACAGGATGTGCAATTTTTTTTTAAAATAGCAATTGATCGGAATTGTGGAAAAAATACTAAGAGTTGTGTTTTACAACTTTTTAATGTGGGCCTATATTGAAAATTTAAAAAGTACGTTTCGTAGGTCTGTATAAATAATATGCACTGTGAAAGTTTCATCGAAATCGGTTGATGCGGGAGAAAACGACAGGTCTTGAAAGATGTAAGAATTCTTCGTTATAGGCTGCAAATCTGGGATTTTTACCATCTTTAAACGTTTGTAGCTCATTGCAACGTCAATCGATTTTGACGAAATTTTCGGAATATGTTTGGTCGACACAGATCTACAAATCGTATTTTTTAATTTTTCAATATAGGCCCACAAAAAACAGTTGTGAAATGCAACTCTTAGTATTTTTACTGCTATTCCGATCAATTGCAATTTTTGAAGAAATCTCTTTCCCATCTTGTAGTCAACTAATTGCTCTAGCTTCTCAAAAAAGTTCACATCGTATAGTACAATATTTAAAAAATTGTCGTCTTTTTTAGAACGTCCGATGCAGTTCGAGTCACTGCAGTTCGAGCGTGGGGTCTAACACAAAGTCCCAATTGTTTAGGGCAGTGTGGCCTTGGGTTGCATACCCTCGGCAAGTTTCACTCGTCACATCCTCATAAACATGACCTTTCCGAACGATAGCTGGATGGCCCAAACCCGCCATCGCCCGAGGACGGTTCTGTTTATTCTCATGCGTCCCTATTCAGGACGTCACGTACGCCCAGGTCCTACCATAAATCCTTCCGATCTTAAGGGTCGCCTCGACATCAGCACTTGACTTTGCTTAAAACACGTTGACGCTAACACGGCCAATTCTGGACCTGCTTCACGTTCTAGCTATTTTCATAGCTGCATGCTGCCGAATAATGCAAATTACGCCTCGTAAGCGAAAAAATAGGACTTTTGAGGCAGATAGCGCCCTAGATCGATCTTTTATCTAGCGTTTTCCTTGCAATCCTGGAAACGAGTCTACTCCCTTTTAATAAACTAAAGCAAGGATTTCACACCAAGGAGTATGTTCGGTTGCAGGTTGCTACGTTTCTAAAGTTTAGTACCTTAACGGTATTGAGAAGTACAAAAGGTCCAAAAACATGTGGCTACATCGGCTGTGCTTCCTTCGGCTGGCTAAAAATCACTTAGTTGGGAGGTATACATCTGGAAGGTCTTTAGCTGAATCTTTTATTACAGTCTCGCCTGTTGTGCCGCTTGTTCCTTCGCGCGGCGAAGGATGTTCCACCACCGGGCAAACCCTCGGCCATCCAGGTATCTCGGCATGAAACCGCTAACAAGTGAATGCTAAACTTGTTTATTTCTTATAATTTCCTCACGGAAGTGACACGAGCCATTTCGTGGCGTTCTTCCGATTAAGAAAAGTCTAAACCCGATAGAAATCGGACTGTATGTAGTGGATTTATTCGTGAGAATTTCTTCGGAAAAAATATTAAAATACATTTTCGCCCCTACTCTGTGCTAGAGCGACGAAGCGACGAGGGCCTCGGGAGCCTTGTCCAAGTGGTGCAATAAACACCACCGGGCAAACCCTCGGCCATCCAGGTATCTCGGCATGAAACCGCTAACAAGTGAATGCTAAACTTGTTATTTCTTATAATTTCCTCAAGGAAGTGACACGAGCCAGTTCGTGGCATTCTTCCGATTAAAAAAAGTCTAAACCCGATAGAAATCGGACTGTATGTAGTGGATTTATTCGTGAGCATTTCTTCGGAAAATATATTTAAATACATTACATGCCGAGATACCTGGGCGGCCGGAGTTTGCCCGGTCGTGTTTATTGCACCACTTGGCCAAGGCTCCCGAGGCCCTCGCCGCTTCGTCGCTCTAGCACAGAGTAGGGGCGAAAATGTATTTAAATATATTTTCCGAAGAAATTCTCACGAATAAATCCACTACAAACAGTCCGATTTCTATCGGGTTTAGACTTTTCTTAATCGGAAGAATGCCACGAACTGGCTCGTGTCACTTCCGTGAGGAAATTATAAGAAATAAACAAGTTTAGCATTCACTTGTTAGCGGTTTCATGCCGAGATACCTGGATGGCCGAGGGTTTGTCCGGTGGTGTTTATTGCACCACTTGGACAAAGCTCCCGAGGCCCTCGTCGGTCTAGCACAGAGTAGGGACGAAAATGTATTTAAATATATTTTCCGAAGAAATTCTCACGAATAAATCCACTACATACAGTCCGATTTCTATCGGGTTTAGACTTTTCTTAATCGGAAGAATGCCACGAACTGGCTCGTGTCACTTCCGTGAGGAAATTGTAAGAAATAAACAAGTTTCGCATTCACTTGTTAGCGGTTTCATGCCGAGATACCTCGATGGCCGAGGGTTTGCCCGGTGGTGTTTATTGCACTACTATTGTGTTATGGGCTCAGGCCTTTGTGCTCGACCCTCGGGCCTCGGTACGTGTTCATTGGAGCCTCGAGCCGGCCGTAAGTATTCGTGGATGTATTTAATATTCGAAAATTAAATACAAAAATCAAATACAATTTCTATTCGAAGCTTCGAATACACTCTCGGCGAATAGAAAAGTATTTAAATATTTTTCGAATATAAGATACTTTCGTATTCGAACCTTCGAATAAAGAATTCAAATATTGTATCTTATATTCGAATCCGTATTTAAATAGTTTTGTATTTAAATACTGCCCAACTCTGGGGGCAGCCTAAGCATTGGAAAAACCGAAAAATACCAGCATTTTTTCGGTTTCGGTAGAATATCGTTTATACCGAAATCGTTATTTTAACCTTCGCAAGGCAATGTGGGGTCTCAGACACCTTAGGTCCACAGTTTTGAAAAGAATTTTTATATTAATGCGTTATTCTTTGTCCCCAATATACAGGGTGTCCCAAAATTCCTTCAACAGCCGGAAATGGGAGGTTCTCCTGAGATCATTTGAAGCAACATTTTCCACACCCACAACATACCCACACAGTGTGTCTGAGAAGAAACGGTGGTAATTATATATAAGTAGGGCTTCTTCGATATTGATGAAATTTAAATATGTTGTTTTCCCTATATACATGTTACCGCCGCTCGATTTTAGTTTTCGAGATATACGCAAGAAACTATTACGCTTTGGAAATGAGAGAGAAAACAGGGTCTCCCTCTGGTCATAAATATAGGGTGAGCTTCCAATTTTGAAATCGGGCCGGCCCGATCACGCATACGAAAATCCAGTAAAAAAATTGAAAGCTCACCTTATATATGTATCACCGAATATATAGAACCCAAGACATGTTAACAAAAAAGAATTAACAGAAAATAGATTTTTCGGGTTATCCGCTCAGAAACACTGTGTGGGTATGTGTGGTGTCGTCGTAATATATTATAATATGTACTCATTCTTCATCATTGTATGATTTAAAAAGTTCACGCGGTACATATATAGGTTGTTCGACGATCGTAGTGATATATCTGTAGAAACAGTTGACGAGCGGTCGCATCTTAGAATATCCGCGAATTTTTTCGTAATTGTGTATTGAGCATGGTTTGACTAAAAATCAATTTGTGTTAGGGGCCCTCTGGACCATCTTAATCCCAAAAATCAATGGAAAAAATTATTAAAAAAATACAAAACATATTTCAGGATGAACCATTGAACCCGGTTTTTAAAAAACATTTTAGTCCAAATTTCGCTTCGATATCTTTTTTACATCAAAAGTTATACCTAAATGTATATCGCGCCGCGCCGAGAATCGATTTGAATCGAGCGCGCTATCTCCAGATTGCGGCTCATGCTGGCTCATACATTCGAAACTTCGGTAAAACGTGAATTTCGAAGGAACGCATCGAGTCAAATAGGCAGCTCACACGGACAGGCTAGAGGTACGCTTTTGTGTATAGCGCGCGTACAATCGAGCTGGCACTCACACGGGCAGAGTAGAGGTTCGTTCGTGTGTAGGGAGCAGGGTTACCATATTTTATCCCTTCCGGCCCCTTACCTTTCCGTCCCTCGCCTAGATGCTGCCTCCGCAATGAGTCGGTAGCATGCTACCGCTCTCATGAGTGGGGATAGCAGAGGCAGCATCTGGGCGAGGGACGGAAAGTCCCTAATCTTCTAAAGTCTCTAATGTTCTATTTCAGCGTAAATTATCGATCGTCCCGAAGATCACGACGACGATCGAGCCTCGAGCACCGATCGAGGAGGCAAGGGAAAACCGAAAAAAAAAGAAAATCGACAAAATTTCGGTTTTCCCGAGACTAGTACTCGGAATTATTTTTGCCGAATACTCACTGTATCATTTATCCATCAATAACGGAACAACGGAAAGCTACGGGATGAATGAAGCGGGAATCTACTAGATAGAAGCGGGCAAGCAATAGAAAAGCAATCGCGGATAACGGTAAATCGCAGGGATAAAATTGCTCGGTCCTCGAAGAAGGAAAAAAGAAAAATTCAAACGGCACTGCAGAGTCGAAAGAAGGGACCAGAAATAGGAAGAGGGCAATAAATAAAGGGATTATCGTCAACCGGCGTGCAAAGGCCCAGGCGGGTGGCCTTGACGGAAAACAGACAGGCTAGCGAAACGAAAACGAGAAAACTAAAATCAACACGTGTTAGGTAAAATACGAAGCACTAGAAGGGACACACGTGCTCTCTGTTAAGGGTGGAGAGCAGACATACCGATAACCGAAAACGGGAGATAATCGAATATCGAAGAAAAGGGGCTTTAAATAAAAAAATAAATGCCTTATATTATATAAAAAAAACTATAAAAACGCCACGGAGAAAAGTTATTGAGAATAGCTGTACATCTGTGGTTGTTTAACGAAATAGCGTACCCGCCAAAATAAGAAATAAACCACAGACGTCTGACTATTCTCTATAATTTTTCTCCGTGGCGTTTTCAATATAAGGCATTTATTTTGCTCAAGATTTAATCTTATCGCTGAATAGAGATAAGTATACGTTAATGTTAATATTGTGTCCTATAATATGGCAATTAGAATTATGATTTTAATTATGTTTGTTTCTTCTTCGAATATAGGAACGCAGTGGACCAGCTGTAGTCCATCCGAGGAATTTCCGAGTACCTCGAACCCACGACCAAAACCATAAAGGATAATTTATAAAAACCAGATAAGTTTGTCGTTACATTAATATTTTATTCTGCACTTTGCAATCATAACTTTAACTGTGTTTTTCTTTTTTTTTTAATTACAGAAAGTGGCAAAAGTCGACAGCGCGAACTGTATCAATCCTTTAAGTTGAAAATAAATGTAGACAATTAAAAAATGTTTTTGGTGAAACTTTTCATTAAAACCCGAAGCAATAAGTATTTACTGGAAAAAATGATTAGGTGCGGGATTCGATTCGGGGCCAGAAGATTCCCAGCCGTATAATTACAGTGTCCAACAAATTTCAACTTTTTTTATGTTCCCAATATACTGTTGGGTCCTTCTTATAGAGTTTTTTGCGCTGATTCCGAATCTGACCTTAATTTTTTTCCTATACGCACAGTTTTTGAGGAACATGGCTTTAAAAAGAAAACATATTTTTCAACTTTAAACAAATATTATGATGTTATTATAAAAGATATTTAATTGTTCTTTACAGCAAAAGATTCTGTAGACTTTCCCGAATCCAGTGATATATAATATTAATGCATTATGATTGTTTAAACATGTTTAAACAACGTTTAAAGACGGAGAGACACCACTTTTGCACCAATTTTTG
Organism: Lasioglossum calceatum; assembly: GCA_963966675.1. NCBI lineage: Eukaryota > Metazoa > Arthropoda > Insecta > Hymenoptera > Halictidae > Lasioglossum > Lasioglossum calceatum. Next base: position 956,084 of record CAXAAD010000265.1, on the reverse strand, counting down.
AGGATATTTTTCAATTTATCTCAAAAAATAAGGGTCCAGCGGAAAATCGAACTATACCACGCGATAGAGCAGACTTTTATCTTGAAAAACCCCCCCTTGAAGTTTTTGCGAAATCGACGTTTTTACCGAACTAGAAAGCAAAATATCTTCGCCCGACATGAGTTATCGCCAGTGACGCTCGGGACGGGATACGGCGCGGCGCAGCGACGGGATACGGAGCGGCGAACGACCGTTCTAGTGGTGAGCGCCACTGGCGATAACTCATGTCGGGCGAAGATATTTTGCTTTCTAGTTCGGTAAAAACGTCGATTTCGCAAAAACTTCAAGGGGGGGTTTTTCAAGATAAAAGTCTGCTCTATCGCGTGGTATAGTTCGATTTTCCGCTGGACCCTTATTTTTTGAGATAAATTGAAAAATATCCTCAAAAATTGGTGCAAAAGTGGTGTCTCTCCGTCTTTAAACGTTGTTTAAACATGTTTAAACAATCATAATGCATTAATATTATATATCACTGGATTCGGGAAAGTCTAAGGAATCTTTTGCTGTAAAGATCAATTCAATATCTTTTATAATAACATCACAATATTTGTTCCAAGTTGAAAAATATGTCATTCTTTGAAACTCCATTTTCTCAAAAACTGTACGTATAGGAGAACAATTATAAACAGATTCGGAATCAGCGCGAAAAACTCTATAAGAATCGCATTGTGGGAATCGAAATACTTTTGGCTGTTGGACAGTGTTATGGAAACATGTTTTAAGAAATGGAAAACCTCCAAACATTCGAAGAAAATGCATACTTTGTATTGAAGTTTTAGAGACACCAGTTTAATAAAAATATCTTAACAATTATTGAGTGTTTGCCACTATAATAGCTGCTTTGTTAATGACTACGCAATCTCTAAAAAATTATAGAAAAATGATGATCAGTTGCTTCAATAATATCTAAGTACTGAATTTTTATTAAACTGGTGTGAAATATGCATTTCCCTCGAATGTTTGGAGGTTTTCAATTTCTTAAAACATGTTTCCATAATCCGGAAGGCTTGAAGAAAATACACATTAATAGTCAGGATTAGAAACAACTAACGTAATAATATGAATTGTGGTCAACTGAAGACTGATATAAAATCGCCAGTTTGATGTTTTCCGATTCGTTTAAAAATCGATTTTGCAACCAAAAATTTTGAAAGAAATCTCAGTTGTTTATACCATTAGTTGTCTAGGCGCCGTTGTCTACACGATCTTATTGTTAGTGGGGGACGTTGGAGTGTGCGCATGGTGCTGGAATGGGATAGTGGAAGGGGAAAAGTAGGGGAGGAAGAGAGACTGCTGTTTACCGGCGCTGGTTCAGTTCCCAGTTCTCGTTCGGTTAGGTCGGTCGTGAATGTCGTGATACGCTCGGTGGTTACACTCGCGAGTACGGTCTGCGTTGCTGCACGGTGTGATTGCGTGATTTGCTTGTATTACGTGTACTACGTAGAAGGTAGGTGTTTGTTACACTAAATCGGTTTCATTTTGTCCAAATGCCTCCCACAATTTTCAAAACGTCGATTTCGCGAAAACCTTTCCATTGGTTAGGTCGCGCTCGGAATTGTTTAATCGCGAGGAGCTCGAATCGAAGCCTCCGCCTCCTCGACCCGGCCGCGCGTCTCGCTCCCCGTCGCGGCCCTAGTGCTCGGAGCTGCTCAGGCGCGTACCATTTTATAGGCGCTATTCGTGGCGCAACAGGACGACACTCATGTCAATAGGTTTCCGCATTACCATTGAGGTACATACTATTGCCAATGCGTTTTTTACGTTAGTGGTAACCCCTGTAGGCCTACTCCATTATGACGCACGATAATTTCGGACAATAGCAGTAGAAAATTAATTAGAAAAATAAATTTGTAAGATAAATTTAAAAAATAGTTTTTAATTCTATTGTTCAAATTTTAATACCATCCGGGACATCTTGATGTTCGCGCACGTTTAAACGTGCTTGGCAAATTGTTAAGATCTACGGCGCGGCGAGAAGTTTGAACGTAGCTGTTCGCATTGCCGCGCCGACGCTTACATTGTAACTCATTTTAAAAATCAGTCGTTTGTCATTTGTCATTTTGCCTCTTTTATCCCATTGGGAACGTAGTGTGAACAGTCACGAATTGGTTATTGAAAGGTAAGGATCACGAGTTTTTGTAGAAAATCCTTGTTAGTAAGTGCGTTTGTTTTCGGACTTATAAATTCGGGCGATAGACTTTCAAGCAGTATTAATAGTGAATCTTATTGTACATACAGACAATATGCCTAAATCGTGCGACATAGTGGAGTAGGCCTACAGGGGATACCACTAATAAAAAAAGCGCATTGGCAATAGTATCTCAATGGTAATGCGGAAACCTATTGACATGAGTGTCGTCCTGTTGCGCCTGACGCGCGGCCGGGTCGAGGAGGCGGAGGCTTCGATTCGAGCTCCTCGCGATTAAACAATTCCGAGCGCTGGGTTAGGTCCTAGGCAAAAACGGCGCATCTTAACTGAAATGATAAATAATATGAAGCGTAATAAAACAGCAATCATAGCTAGTGATGGCACTGTGCAGGACATATCCACCACCGCCTCTTCATTCGCGAATAATTCCAATGTGGAGCCTTCCCGTGAAGTCTCGGCATCATTACTTAACATTCAGAATTCAGAGACATTCCTAACATTCACAGACATGCCCGACACAGTCCGGAACTCTGTTGGCGCTGCGTCAGAACCATCGTTCCGCGATCGTTTAGCGTCTTGCTTTGTAAAGTATAATGTATCGCACGCACTCGGAAACAACCTACTAAAACTATTGCGAATGCCATTCGTGTTTTCATTCGAGTCTACCTAAGGATGTACGAACGCTCCTCGGCACACCATGCGCAAGTGCCGTCACGTATGATGTGCTACCGGGCAAATACATATGTTCATTTCGATGTAGAGTCCAAAATAGTAAAATCTTTATGTAGTTCTGTTGAAACGATTCCGGAACGTTTGGAATTAGATTTTCACGTGGATGGATGCAGTGTAGATCAATCCAAAATTAAATTTGTCAATTTATTGCTTTCAATAGATGATCGCGACAATTGCTGTATTTTACGCGGTGGCTGAATCTGCATTATTTCGTCTATTTGTCCGCATGAAAATACTTTTCAATCAGGCGTTAAACGGTTTCGGATCGTAAATCAATTTCATGATATTGTATTAAAGTCTTCTGATATAGAAATTTTTAAGTGGACCACTTTGAGCACTGAAACAGTCTCTGCTAGCCTGGGAAACGTCAGGGAAAATGTTTCCGAATGCTCGTTTGCTGCGACTGAATCGCAGCGGAACCAGGAAGCAATGCAGCGACATAGTGGAGTAGGCCTACTGGGGATACCACTGAAAAAAAACGCATTGTCAATAGTACCTCCAGGGTAATGGGGAAATCTATTGGAATCTGAGGAAAAATAGAATGTGCTGTCCAGGGAAGGAGGAGAAGTCAGCTGCGGCAACCGGGGAAGAGGACGACATCTAATTTGCTGTTGTGGTACGTATATCTATTTATGCCATTCTACGTACGCATACGTATATTGTACATTGCTGATTTTCTTTGTATTTTTTTAGTTGTCACGCCTATGCCAATACACGCTATAGCGGTGCGCTCGACTTGTCACTACCGAGGAAAAATAGAATGTGCTGTCCAATGAAGGAGGAGAAGGAAGCTGCGGCAACCGTGGAAGAGGAAGACCTCTCATTTGCTGTTGTGGTACGTATATCTATTTATGCCATTCTACGTACGTACACGTCTATTGTACATTGCTGATTTTCTTTGTATTTTTTTAGTTATCACGCCTATGCCAATACACGCTATAGCGGTGCGCTCGACTTGTCACTACCGAGGAAAAATAGAATGTGCTGTCCAATGAAGGAGGAGAAGGAAGCTGCGTCAACCGTGGAAGAGGAAGACCTCTCATTTGCTGTTGTGGTACGTATATCTATTTATGCCATTCTACGTACGTATACGTCTATTGTACATTGCTGATTTTCTTTGTATTTTTTTAGTTGTCACGCCTATGCCAATACACGCTATAGCGGTGCGCTCGACTTGTCACTACCGAGGAAAAATAGAATGTGCTGTCCAATGAAGGAGGAGAAGGAAGCTGCGTCAACCGTGGAAGAGGAAGACCTCTCATTTGCTGTTGTGGTACGTATATCTATTTATGCCATTCTACGTACGTATACGTCTATTGTACATTGCTGATTTTCTTTGTATTTTTTTAGTTGTCACGCCTATGCCAATACACGCTATAGCGGTGCGCTCGACTTGTCACTACCGAGGAAAAATAGAATGTGCTGTCCAATGAAGGAGGAGAAGGAAGCTGCGTCAACCGTGGAAGAGGAAGACCTCTCATTTGCTGTTGTGGTACGTATATCTATTTATGCCATTCTACGTACGTATACGTCTATTGTACATTGCTGATTTTCTTTGTATTTTTTTAGTTGTCACGCCTATGCCAATACACGCTATAGCGGTGCGCTCGACTTGTCACTACCGAGGAAAAATAGAATGTGCTGTCCAATGAAGGAGGAGAAGGAAGCTGCGTCAACCGTGGAAGAGGAAGACCTCTCATTTGCTGTTGTGGTACATATATCTATTTATGCCATTCTACGTACGTATACGTCTATTGTACATTGTTGATTTTCTTTGTATTTTTTTAGTTGTCACGCCTATGCCAATACACGCTATAGCGGTGCGCTCGACTTGTCACTACCGAGGAAAAATAGAATGTGCTGTCCAATGAAGGAGGAGAAGGAAGCTGCGTCAACCGTGGAAGAGGAAGACCTCTCATTTGCTGTTGTGGTACGTATATCTATTTATGCCATTCTACGTACGTATACGTCTATTGTACATTGCTGATTTTCTTTGTATTTTTTTAGTTGTCACGCCTATGCCAATACACGCTATAGCGGTGCGCTCGACTTGTCACTACCGAGGAAAAATAGAATGTGCTGTCCAATGAAGGAGGAGAAGGAAGCTGCGGCAACCGTGGAAGAGGAAGACCTCTCATTTGCTGTTGTGGTACGTATATCTATTTATGCCATTCTACGTACGTATACGTCTATTGTACATTGCTGATTTTCTTTGTATTTTTTTAGTTGTCACGCCTATGCCAATACACGCTATAGCGGTGCGCTCGACTTGTCACTACCGAGGAAAAATAGAATGTGCTGTCCAATGAAGGAGGAGAAGGAAGCTGCGGCAACCGTGGAAGAGGAAGACATCTAATTTGCTGTTGTGGTACGTATATCTATTTATGCCATTCTACGTACGCATACGTATATTGTACATTGCTGATTTTCTTTGTATTTTTTTAGTTGTCACGCCTATGCCAAAACATGCTGTGGGCCACAAGTTTGGGGAAGCAGAGTCAACAACGCGTGTAATAATCATAATATATAGATTTAGGTTCATGTAAAGATTGTAACTTTTTGGTCATTTCTAATAATAAAGCGTAGTATTAAGAAATTATAATATTTATTATTCCTTGTTCCATATTGTCCCTTATTTATTAATAAAATAAATGTCTCTATACAAAAAATATAAATTTTTTTTCTTTACCCTTATTTGCGACACTTTGTTTTTTTTTTGCATGGTTACATTTTAATCTCTTGCAATCGATGCAGAGAATTTTTATTTTGCACAAAGATCTAGGAAATATAATATAGATAAAAGACAAAAATCGGTAGTGTCGGTAAAAAGGAAAACTGCTACATATTTGTAGAATAGGAATTTACTTTGCCGACATCGGCCACATTAGTGCGATCCGCCCTTACCGACGGCGCTGCCCTGTATAGCGGCATCTCGCCGGTGGCGGCGCCACATTAGTGCGATCCGCCCTTACCGACGGCACTGCCCTGTATTGCGGCATCTCGCCGGTGGCGGCGCCACATTAGTGCGATCCCTGTATAGCGGCATTCGCCACATGTGCGACCGTGCTGCCATCTTGCGGAAAAACGGAAGCCAGGATAGAGTGGCTTGCAGGAGGTGCCTTCCACGTGCCCTCCACCCATTCGTTCGAGGTGGCGGCCACGTGCCATTACGACTATGACCTATGCTGGCGGCCACTGGCGAGCATTTGGCTATCAGGGCACTTCCAATGCAACTGTTACTATTTTAAATGAAGACTTACCCAGTAATACAGTGCAAAGACCTCAAGTAAAGGGTATAGCCGGATAAGCTAGTCAAAAATGCCCTTGAACCGAATTATATCGACGATGGGTCATTCGATAGGACACTCAGAAAAAACATACTGTGCAAAGTTTCAACCCTGTATCTCGATCCGGAGGGTAGTTATGGGGTAAAATCGAAAAATCAGTTTTTGGCCTATTTTCCCTAGTTAATGATGTTTAGAAATTCTGAAAAAAATCTGACACATGTCTAGAACCCAAACACATACTTTGCCATTGGTTTCAGATTTTTAAAGTGAAAATCCTGCTTGTAAAAAATCAAAAACCTCAAAAAATCGAAAAAATGCAGATTTCACATGGAAGTTCTAGAGTGTCCACATTTATATTTTTACAGTAGCAATATATTGTTATAGGTATTGTTCATGAATTTTTTCAGATTTTTTGGTTTGGTGCGCCGTTGTTAAAAAAAATAAAAACCGATTTTTTCGACGTTTTTTCCGCGAAGAACTAAGCTAACCTTTAAATTATTACGTTCTATTTATTCTGTAAGTCTATCAGGCACTGATAAACCTTGAACATTGTACAGGAGTAATTAAACAATGAAATCAGCTTCATTAGTATTTGTACTATGTCAGAGATTACATCTAAAAGTATTAACCAAATTCCCAACAGCTCGTTTGGCTCAGCGCGTTAGGCGTTCGACTGTTGACCTGCTTATACTAGGTTCGCGCCCGGCATACGTATACTTTTTTTTTATCTCGATTATTTCTTCTTTTTGTGTTTCTAAGTATATAATAATCAATGGTATTTTTGTAGATTTCTTTTAGAATCAATATTTAAATATTTAAAAAATATTTTAAGCTAAAATGCGCAAAAAATATTAGTCGTGTCTGACAAAGTCATAAAGCGAGTAAAGAAAAGAAAAGGTAATCGTAGTAAAGGTAAACAAGGGTAGAAGTTAATGAAACATCGAAAGTTTGTCATTCTAAATATGCTTTTATAGATTCGTTAGTTTACTTTGACCGGAACATCTGCTTTCACTGAAAATGTTAGGGAAGGAAAGTAACAGTGAAATATTTCATTAGCAACCCTGAGTGAGTGGTTCATACCCAACAATTGCTGTTCCGCATAAGAGACGAGGTACAAAAAGTGAATGCCACAAAAGAAGGAAATAACAATAGAACCATTTATACAACATTCTCTTTTTTTATTTCTAACTATACAATAAACAACAGTATTTTTGTAGAATTCTTTTAAAAGCAATATTTAAATATTTGAAAAATAATTGAAGGTAAAATAAGCAAAAAATATAATTTTGGAGCCATTATTGTTCCATCAATTTTTGGTTAGGCATCATCTTAATCGTGGCAGTACTCAACATTTTCAGCAGTAATTCTATATGTGTCTTCGAGTTTTAAATACTTTGTTATAGAGAAAAGAAAGAAATTCATGTTGTAGAAATGGCTCTATTGTTATTCACTTCTTTTGTATAATAAAATAATTTTGTATAGAAAAATAAAACATAGTTAAACACACAAAAAAAAGAAATAATCGAGATAAAAAAATGTATACATATGCCGGGCGCGAACCTAGTATAAGCAGGTCAACAGTCGAACGCCTAAGGGTACGCGTACAGTGGACCCGTTTTCGTCCGACGACCGACCTCAGCCCCAGGGGGGGCAATCTCCCATGTATAATGTATGGACCTTAGCACCGCCATCTATCCTAATTCCCTCAACTAAAACCTATATATATAGCTATACTATTTTATAACACATATACACTGATATACACATACACCAACATACACACACATATACCTACTGTACAGCACTGCACAGTACGATTACTTTAACGTTAGAAGTAAAAGGACATAACATGTTTTGTAACAATAGTTCATTTTAACAATATTTTATTATATAATAATACATATATACATAATACAGAATAATATTATAATGATATTAGATGTTTCAATTTTTATACTTGCTGCTGCACTCCACATCTGCACCTCACTATCCTTTAAAAAAATGTATTATTATGCACAAAGTAAAGTTCGAAAAATAAGTTCTAATGAAATAAGTTCACTGAGTGTCGCTCAATTTTGAAAAATTATTTCTACAATTGATTTGACACTCAGCAAACTTCCTTTTTTGAAGCTTATTAATCAAATTTTCAACACAACATGAAAGAATATAAAAACAATATAAAAATGTCTTCTATAAATTGAAAAATCGTAGTCCGCAACAATGGTCGAGACTCTGTGATTGACAATTGACAGTGATTTTGGAGGTTATAATCAAACACATGCAGTAAGAACTTCACGATCAAATAGTAGCGACCAATAGCGCCAGGGATTCAACATCAGTCATGTCCAATCATGGTTAATCACGTGATGTGCTGTGATCGTGGTGCCATCTATCCTAATTCCCTCAACTAAATCCAAGCAGTCCAAGGTCATACATAAGAGTTTTCTCCCCCTGCTCAGCCCACACAGACGAGCGTTCGGGAAGCATGTGTTGGTGTCTTTTCGTCCGCTTTCAACCGAAAATGTGCGTACAGTGGGCCCGACATCGGTCGAAATGGTCAAGGTCTGCAGGTAGTTCGACCTTTTCGAGCGCTTCGAGGAGGGTAACAATGGACAAACCCTATGGGGTCCCGACGTCTGAGGAAAATCAAATGATTTTGTTTTTCGTCCTACCGTCGGTCGAAATCTCTATAGTAGAAGTAATGATATTTTGTGATTTGTAACATAAAATAAAATATACAGGGTGTTCGCGCTATCACTAGTCAGCGTTTTTCTTGTAAATAGTAAATTTAGAAAAAAATGAAAGAGGTAGTACTGTTTTTTATGCGCAATACAATGGCGTATATAATTTTTTATGTTTATACTATTTTGTTAGATATGAAGGTGACCTTCAATTTTTTAAATGGAATCCTGTATATTTTTTTATATCCCATGAAAATGTGTGTTTAGACGAATTCATCTGTATACTGCACAGTAACCTTCAAGGTCATGCAAGCTCAGAAATGGAAGAAACATTTTGAATATTTGGGTTTGCAATTATGTAATTTTAGGATGTTATGAGTTGAGCTAACTGAAATACCACACGCGGAAGCCACTTTTCGCACCGAAGTTGTCGGATTTTCTTCAAAATGTAGGAGGACTTCCAATTATTTATCTTCAGAAAGAAGACATTTCCGATCATGACACTTATTCTGCAAAGACGCTGTTTCCGTCAAACGCTTTGTAAGCAAAACAAACTGATTTTCATTTGGCTGCACTCCGTCCGGATATTCTTCTAGGTATTTCAATTTACTTTGTCTTTTATTTCCATTGCAGTGGTGATACATGCGCACCATATCCGCCTTCTCGTCCATCGAATAATAATACATTACTATGCGATATTACTAATCGGTTCGGAATACTGAAATTGTCTCATCATAGAAAAAACTAGAAGTAAACATTCTGATAGTGAATGACAACATTATCTGATTCGGATGAATAAAGAATACTTGTAAACACATTGGTATGAAATATTCAAAATGTTTCTTCCATTTCTGAGCTTGCATGACCTTGAAGGTTACTGTGCAGTATACAGATGAATTCGTCTAAACACACATTTTCATGGGATATAAAAAAATATACAGCATTCCATTTAAAAAATTGAAGGTCACCTTCATATCTAACAAAATAGTATAAACGTAAAAAAAACAGTACTACTTTTTCCTCTTTCATTTTTTTCTAATATTTACTATTTACAAGAAAAACTGATGCTGTCGATCATTGTATAATCAAGAAATGAGAAAAAATTTTTTCCTTCAAATGTATGTCACAGTTGTTTCCAATGTCAGTGTTTGTGCTTAGGTTCTATTCCAATCTAAGATCGATGCATTAATACTGTAATGTATTTCAATACACATAGATTTTTAAAAATGACGTTACCACAATAAACGAATTATTGCCACGTCTTGGGGATTTTGCACCACTGTGCGACGTACGATAGCGTAGCAGGTTTGGGAACGTGCAATAAAGCATTTGGCGTGCAAATGGTCGGGTCATTATTGGGCGATCGACAGCGAAGCTATTTTTCAGAAAGCTGTTTTTAGCGCGTGCAATTCATAACTGTTTACTGCAAATTTAAAAATTACTTTACAGTCAATTCGTGTTGTCCGAGAAAGTGTCGATTCCAGCTCAATAGTAATGATCTATCATAAGCCTCTCCATAGAGAACAGCCCCGGGAACGGCACGTAAACAAATCGAACCTATCATCGCAAGGTCTGCCTATCCCCTCCACAGCCGCGCCCGTAGTCCCAATGTTTTGACTTCGACGTTGCACGGTACATAGTATGTGTGCCCGCTGCAGCCAATATTTTGTCGACAGCCGAAAATGCGTGTGAAACGAGGCCTGCCTCCTCCGCTCTGATTCAATCGGCCGCACATTCGTACCTTGAGCACGTCACCGTAGTTCTGCCTGGGAACCTTCTTCTCAGGCTCGCATCAATACAATGTCACCAGTTCGGACCCATACGAGATGGCGCCTTGCCACCCCCTACAATCGCGTAGTAGTGGGCGGTAACGGTTTAATATCTTAATCCACTGCTGTTCCGCTATCGCTCGTACGGGACAGTGTATGTTTTGGACTACTTGTTGGACATAAACAAATTGAAAATGTTTTTTCACTACGTGAAAAGGTGTCCCATCCCAATTTGGCCACCATGGAGGTGGAAGACAGGTAAAAGAGTCATTGCAAACGGTGTGCGGTTTGACGGGAAACCCCAAGATGAATAGCTGCAGCCCCCAACTGACCGTGGAGGTCTGCAAGGTTTATAACACATAATTGCTATTGAGGCATAGAAAGATGTCCTTTCTTCGTGGCTCCGACAATAAAGTAATAAAGAAGTAATGTATTTAAGAGAGGCTTTTTCTTAAAAATAGCAAGGAAGTCACGTCCGTAAAACAAGACACATTTTTCAACTTTAAACAAATATTGTGATGTTATTATAAAAGATATTGAATTGTTCTTTGCAGCGGAAGATTCTGTAGACTTTCCCGAATACAGTGATATCCAATATTAATATTATCCATTATGATCGCTTAAACATGTTTAAACAATGGTTTTGGAAAGAGCGAGACAAACGATTTTTTCGAATCCATATTTATTAAGCTTAAGATTTTTCAAACTAAGAAAATGAAAACACTATCCGAATACCCAAAATTTCATCGAAATCGGTTGAAGCATAAAACAGATATAGTAGTAGGCATTGAAAGATGTAAAGATACGAATCTTTGAATTTTTCTGCTTACGATTGCTCTAAATCGCAGTCTCTTATAATTGTTTTAATTTTTAATTGTTTTCGAGTATCCATATTTCCATGAGCGTTAAGTTACATACAATTAATGCACATGAATTTTTTTCAAATTTGGATATGTTGCAGTCTTTAGTAAAATATGAACGTATTTCAAAGAATTCCTTGAAATCTTGAAAATTGTTGGTTTTACGGACGTGTAGTATGAGGTATCACAAGTTTTTCATTAAGTTATAACGGCCAAACAAACAAAACGATGAAAATTAGTTTTGGGTGCTCATAGTGAAACCATAAGAGTATTTAATAAAAATTATTTCAGTTGAGAAAATATTTGTTTTCATAGTTCATTTTGCAATTGTTTTAAACAGGGGCATTGCTATCAAAGGACCAGAAAAATGAAAAAATAAAAATAATGATAATATAGGCCCAAGTGTCCTCTTTACGGACACGTTTTGAAAAATGTGGATACTTCAAAATTGGCGACATGAAAATTATTTGAAGTGAACGCTGCACCGAAATATATCGCGCGAGGCCCGTCCCGTCGGTCGACGTCGGTCGAAGCTAGAAGGGCCTCACAGACAGGCCTACCCACACATTTGAAACGTCTGACCGAAGCCTCTGACGTCACCACATCGGTCGGTCGTCGGATGCACTGTACGCGTACCCTAACGCGCTGAGCCAAACGAGCTGTTGGGAATGTGGTTAATACTTTCAGATGTAATTTCTGACATAGTACAAATACTAATGAAGCTGATTTCAGTGTTTAATTACTCCTGTACAATGTTCAAGGTTTATCAGTGCCTGATAGACTTATAGAATAAATAGAACGTAATAATTTAAAGGTTAGCTTAGTTCTTCGCGGAAAAAACGTCGAAAAAATCGGTTTTTATTTTTTTTAACAACGGCGCACCAAACCAAAAAATCTGAAAAAATTCATGAACAATACCTATAACAATATATTGCTACTGTAAAAATATAAATGTGGACACTCTAGAACTTCCATATGAAATCTGCATTTTTTCGATTTTTTTGAGGTTTTTGATTTTTTACAAGCAGGATTTTCACTTTAAAAATCTGAAACCAATGGCAAAGTATGTGTTTGGGTTCTAGACATGTGTCAGATTTTTTTCAGAATTTCTAAACATCATTAACTAGGGAAAATAGGCCAAAAACTGATTTTTCGATTTTACCCCATAACTACCCTCCGGATCGAGATACAGGGTTGAAACTTTGCACAGTATGTTTTTTCTGAGTGTCCTATCGAATGACCCATCGTCGATATAATTCGGTTCGAGGGCATTTATGACTAGCTTATCCGGCTATACCCTTTACAAAAATAATGGTGAATTCTGATTACTGTAATCGATTATATCGATTGCATACAATCGCTGTAAGAGTGAGTGAGAGATGAGACCTATACGTAGGCATAGACTATAGCCCGCAATCTAGACGCAACCACTAAAACGAAATTTCAGTCGACTAAAAACTATCGACTAAATAGTCGATAGCAGAGAGGATATGAGACAGAGAGGATATGAGAGTGCTCACTCCCGGGTTTTCGATGCCACCGGTATAGTGCTGCCCCCACACAAAATCCTAGCTTGGATCAGATCCTACACCGATAGTAGAGCGGATTTCCCCCTCCCACTCTTAGCCTGGATCAGATCCTACACCGATAGTAGAGCGGACGGTTAGCCTGGATCAGATCCTACACCGATAGTAGAGCGGATTTCCCCCTCCCACTCTTAGCCTAGATCAGATCCCACACCGACGGTAGAGCGGACCCTTAGCCTGGATTAGATCCTACACCGATAGTAGAGCGGATTTCCCCCTCCCATGCAAGAGAAATTAATAGTTTTAAAAACAATCTGTCTCTCTCTCTATCTACTTCTAGATTTAATATACATACAACTCGGAGAAAAGTTCCCAAGAGTTAGAACACATTTTACTCTTAAATTAATTTATATTTTACGTAGTTTTCTGCAAAACTTAGCATAAAAATAAAAGTTAATTTAATATTTAGCATGGGAGAGATTATACCCTAGTTGTATGACATAATTCAAACCGTTTAATCAATTTGATTGCTAGTAATTACGCTAATCGTGAATGTAGTTGAATTACACTGTAATTGAAATTTGATGTATTTGGAGTACAATGTTTCTTTTTGTTTGATTGTAATTATAGAATGTAAAGGAATTATTCAGAACCAGACTTCGAAAACTGTTCAATATCGATTTCGGATCCTATATAGAACAGTTATGAAGAACTTTTATATCGACAAACTATTTTACGAAGAACCGAAAGGGTTTTTCAGGATAAGCATGTCCCTCAATTTACGCGAATATCCGTTCCACGTGGATTAGTGGATTGAATAAAAAATCGTGTAAATTGAATCTGTGTACTTGATAAGGTTCCAGAGGCCACACTACTAATGTTTTCCTTCCCTTCCGCGTAAAAGGTAAAAGTTCCGCGTAAATTGAGGTAAATTTGGCGCGTAAAACAAATACTCGCGTAAAAAAGTGCCGCGTAAATTGAGGGACGGGTGACGGGTGTATGTTGTAGCCATTTGAAATTAGGGGGACTTTAAGTCATCATTTTGCCGATTTCGAATTTTATTAGAAATGACAGGCCTTCGAAATTTTTACAATTTTTGCCCATTTTGGCGAGAACGGGCCTCACTTACGAATTTTTATCTCAGGAACTGTTTGTCTGTTTTCATTCGGAAAGAATTGGCCTATTATAAAATTATATTTTCAACATCGATAATCAACTTTATAATGTCGAAAAATTTAAACAAACTCTTTTTGTACGTTTTTTTCGGTGAGTGCCAGAGTGATTTAAATTTTGAAAAAATATATGGTTATATTCCTTGCAGTTTCCCCATTAAACTGAACCCTTTAAAAGACTGGTGATTTAAAAATTGGCGTCACAATGAGCTGGTAAAGGACGCCGTATATCCCCGTTTCAGGTAGAAGCGAGTCGAGCGCACCGCTATTATGGTCCGTTGTCTATACCGCAGGTCTCGGTAAAATACCAGCAGACTGTATACGACTACATGACCCTCTCTTTATGTCTTGAGAACAATATTAGAAACTACTCTTGGCCTACGACACCTTTTTAATGAAAAGTTAAGAAAACCCTGAACCCTCATCGGTTTCATTGTCAGTGGAATAAAATCTTAAATCTTGTTGGGATCTAGAAAATATGCCAGAAGTGTGGACATTACTAAAAACAGATTATAAGATGTAAAAGAAACCTTCCTAAGCAAACCAGCTGACACTATATTATAGGCGTTCATTTTCGTTGCCTTTCAAGTTTTTAAGTTTATTTTATTGCCATATTCCTTTTTCTGCCGACTCTGACAGAATCTGAATATATATAGTAAATATATATAGAAGGTATGGAGGGGTTTCCTATACATATATATTCCTATAAATTTTCGTATCGTACACTTCCAATTATCTAATAATAAGAGTCAGTGAATTATCGGTAATGGTGCGTCGAAAGTGTTGTAAGAAAGGAGTATGGCAAAACACCATTTGCAATGTTTGCCTATTTATTTTTGTCTTCTTCCAGAAGAAGCCACAAAATTGGCGTTCGAATGAGTAAGAAAATTTTACTTCCACAACATTCTACCTTCTTTGTCACCTTCTTTGTACCAGTATTTATTAGGGCGACGACGAGGCGACGCGACGAGGGCCTCGGGAGCCTTGTCCAAGTGGTGCAATAAACACCACCGGGCAAACCCTCGGCCATCCAGGTATCTCGGCATGAAACCGCTAACAAGTGAATGCTAAACTTGTTTATTTCTTATAATTTCCTCACGGAAGTGAGACGAGCCAGTTCGTTGCATTCTTCCGATTAAGAAAAGTCTAAACCCGATAGAAATCGGACTGTTTGTAGTGGATTTATTCGTGAGAATTTCTTCGGAAAATATATTTAAATACATTTTCGCCCCTACTCTGTGCTAGAGCGACGAAGCGGCGAGGGCCTCGGGAGCCTTAGCCAAGTGGTGCAATAAACACGACCGGGCAAACTCCGGCCGCCCAGGTATCTCGGCATGAAATGTATTTAAATATATTTTCCGAAGAAATGCTCACGAATAAATCCACTACAAACAGTCCGATTTCTATCGGGTTTAGACTTTAGACTTTTCTTAATCGGAAGAATGCCACGAACTGGCTCGTGTCACTTCCTTGAGGAAATTATAAGAAATAACAAGTTTAGCGTTAGCGGTTTCATGCCGAGATACCTGGGTGGCCGAGGGTTTGTCCGGTCGTGTTTATTGCACTACTATTGTGTTCTGGGCTCAGGCCTTTGTGCTCGACCCTCGGGCCTCGGTACGTGTTCATTGGAGCCTCGAGTCGGCCGAAAGTATTCGTGGATGTATTTAATATTCGAAAATTAAATACAAAAATTAAATACAATTTCTATTCGAAGCTTCGAATACATTCTCGGCGAATACAAAAGTATTTAAATATTTTTCGAATATAAGTTACTTTCGTATTCGAACCTTCGAATAAAGAATACACATATTGTATCTTATATTCGAATCCGTATTTAAATAGTTTTGTATTTAAATACTGCCCAACTCTGAATAGATCCTTCAAATCATTTTCTGCCAGAGCGACGAAGGCTTCGGTCGCCGTGGCCAAGTGGTGCAATAAACACGACTGGGCCACCCGACGCACAGTGGGCTGGATCGAGAAATTTAGTGACACTTCACGAGAGAACATACCTTCTCATATTGATTTCTAATAAATTTGTATTGCTTCCTAAATGTCCATTAACATCGAAGCTGAAATATTAATGTTCGTCCACAAAAACTATAGTTAATATAAATTCACAAAGATAGACATTTGGGATGCAGTATTTTTCAGCGAAAAATTGCTTCTTTTCGTCGAGGTGTCCTGATTACCCTATTTAATATTTCTTCTGGGTCTTTGGTGTAAATGAAAAACAGTCCTTTGCGGTAACAATTAACGCTGTTTGTTGAGGATGGTTGCTCGCAATCTATTAAAAATTAATATTTAATGAAATGAATAAAATCTATATACTTTCTTAGAAATAGCAAGGTGTATCTTTTAGAGGACCTCACTGGACCTCATCGGATAAATCAGATCATTTTCATTAGACCTTCCTCTACATATCCCCACAAAAATCTCGTCCGACCCGATCCGACCTTACGAATTATGATATTGTTTAAAGTTTTCGGGACGTGTCACCTGACGCATAGCAACTCACATATAGTACTTAAATACCATCAAAATATGAATATTTTTGCAATTCCATTAATAGTTCATACCTACCTAAAACAAGTATGTAATTTTTAACGATTAATTAAATAAAAAAAAAATTTATTGTTAAAAATATAATGGACGGTAATAATATAACTGGACTAAGAGTTTCCTAAAGAGATTTTAAGAAATTTAGGAGCAGAAATAGTAGGAAAAATTCAAGAACAAATACAAATAAAGACATATTTTACAGACTACTGTTAACTTCCGATCCGTTGCTGTCAATGTTAAGGCTCGAGTCAGTTAAAAAAAAGGTGAAAACCTTACATCCTGAAGCAGAAGAATTGTTAATTTAATCATCTATGCAGATAAAGTAGTATGTTATTTAGATTACATTTTATATCTGACAATATTTGTTGAATGTAGTGATTTTAATCTCAGTTTTTATGCCTGCAGATATCCAGAAACTGCAGCTTTCATAATTAATTAAACTAAACAAATTGAACAAAAGTTTACCTGTTAACATCAATTTAAAAACGTTTTGGTAAGATAATTGGCTTATCTTTTATATTTGTTATCTTTTTGTTGATATTTTTATCTTTTATAAACACATTACACATACATGAAATAATACGAAATAACAAAGGTCGTAATATATAGAATAGACATGATTTTAAAACAATTAAATTGAAAAATTATTTATAATTATTATAAATTATTATAAAAAATATCTTTTGACACGCTTGTGAGACGTTTTTACCTCCTCAGTACATTTTGTATGCGTTGATTATAAAAAGATTTCTCGAATTTATATTTTACGTATTCTAGAAAACATTACATGTATGAAATGTAAATATAAAATACATATTTAGTAAGTAAAAAATAGTTCGGAAGATTGTACTTAAACAATTTTATTTTAATACAAAAATTCAATGAAAATTAATTAACAATTATTGTTTAACAAAATAGACAAAATTTTATTTGTTTACAGTTAAAATTGACTATTTTTTAAATGAATTTTAGTGCAAATTTCATCCCGATATCTCTTATGGTTCAAGAGTTATAACAAGATGTCACTAAATTTCTCGATCCAGCCCACTGTGCGACGGCCAGCCAGGTATATCGGCAGGAAACCACTAAGTGAATTGCAGATCTTGTTTATTTTTCATAATTTTTTCATGAAAGTGATACGAGCCGATAGAATTTGGACTGTTCATAGTGGTTTTATTAGTCAAATTATTCGTAGATTTATTCGACGTCTCCGAATAAAAATTGCAATTTTCCATGATTTTCGGCCTTTTTATCACTTTTGATCGTTTATAATTCCTAAATCAATTAACCAATTTCAATAAAATTTTCAAAGCGCATATATTTATACGAGCTTACCAAACACACCTTTTAAACTTTCGTTATTGGCCCAGCTAAAGAAGTAGTAAAAATCAATTTTCACTATTTTTTCGCAATTCCGACCAAATGCATTTTTTCAACATATTTTTTAGACGTCATTTACTAAACTAATTCTTCTAGCCTTACAAAGAAATTGAAGTCATTTGGTCCATTCTTAAAAAAGTTATTTTGATTTAAAGTGTGTGTGTGATTCTATTTTTATTGTGATTTTAATTGTAATTGCAATTTTAATTTTTATTATGTTTATTGTGATTTGAATTGCAATTATTATTTTTATCACAGTTTTTATGTAAGTTCCGCACGCGTTCTTCTAATAAAGCTATTTATTAATATTAAATTTATTAGAATTATTACCGTATCGAATTTTAGCAATTTCCGATACATGGTTATATTGCACGAAACATCGATTGAAGCTAGTTCTGATTTATGCCACAGGCTAGTAGAGGTTCTGTTTCATGCTAAAACGGTGTGGTCTCTGTTTCGTGGTAAAAGTGGGCTCTATCCTCGGTGTAGGAGCTGTTCCGTGCTAAGCGTGAGCGTGCCAAAAAGTGGTGGCAACTCAGACCCGGGCGTGAGCACTCTCATATCCTCTCTGTCGATAGTATGTAGCGACTAAATAGTAACTAGTCGATAGTTTAATTTAGTCGATAGTGCCCATCACTAGCGACGCCGCGACGCTAGTGATGGGCGCTATCGACTAAAAACTATCGACTAAGTCGATAGTAATTGCTACTGTTGCGTCGCAGTGTGGTGGGATTTGGGGAATACGCTGGGTTCGGATGCCCGTGGAGCGCTAAAGTACTCTGCGCGTGGAAGGTTTTCTGAACAAACTCTTAACAAGAAAATGTAACGAAAAATAGACTTTATTTAATAGTGTACTCGTTGTTGACTCTAAGATCTCAGAAATGTATCTCTTTCGTATTTGCCTCGTCCCGAGGTTTTATCTTCTTCCAGGTTCCTTTTCCTTAGCCAATAGGAAAATTCGGATCTTCCAGCTGGGCCTTGATTCGTCGGGTGGCTCGTCTTTGGTTGCAGCTCGATGGTGATTGGTGGTGGAGGTGTCCAATAGCGCGCGCACGAGAGTGGGGTACGCGCGAGGGTGAAGGCCCGTCAAAACAAGGGTCGTGGGACCGAGCGAGAGAGAGGTCCGAGGGAGTTCCAAGATGTCCTTGACATAGAATTTACGACTTCCCGTCCTTGACTGATTCCAGACTTCGACTTTCTATTTATGTGAAATTGGAGAAGCTCCTCCAAGAGATTACGTGACTTTACCCAAATTCCTCAATTAGTCTCGCCCCTCGGAATTTCGTCAAGGATCTCCGTGGAAATACCTCCTATTGTTTCCCTACATATTCTAAGACTAAATTATCGTGCCCGAATAAAATATATGTAAAATGAAATACACGGCTTTGACCTAATCGTTATGTTTTATATTCAAATTTCCCTCTCAACGCCATCAATCAAACCTATAGTGTGGTGTTACGTCGCAGTGTGGTGGGATTTGGGGAATACGCTGGGTTCGGATGCCCGTGGAGCGCTAAAGCACTCTGCTCGTGGAAGGTTTTCTGAACAAACTCTTAACAAGAAAATGTAACGAAAAATAGACTTTATTTAATAGTGTACTCGTTGTTGACTCTAAGATCTCAGAAATGTATCTGCTTCGTATTTGCCTCGTTCTGAGGTTGTGTCTTCCCTTCTTCCGGGTTCCTTTTCCTCAGCCAATAGGAAAATTCGGATCTTCCAGTTGAGCGTTGATTCGTCGGGTGGCTCGTCTTTGGTTGCAGCTCGATGGTGATTGGTGGTGGAGGTGTCTCGATAGCGCGCGCACGAGAGTGGGGTACGCGCGAGGGCGAAGGCCCGCCAAAACAAGGGTCGTGGGACCGAACGAGAGAGAGGTCCGAAATCCGAGGGAGTTCCAAGAGGTCCTTGACTTGACAGAGAATTTACGACTTCCTGTCCTTGACCGATTCCAGACTTCGACTGTCTATTTATGTGAAATTGGAGAAGCTCCTCCAAGAGATTACGTGACTTTACCCAAATTCCTCAATTAGTCTCGCCCCTCGGAATTTCGTCAAGGATCTCCGTGGAAATACCTCCCATTGTTTCCCTACATATTCTAAGACTAAACTATCGTGCCCGAATAAAATATATGTAAAATGAAATACACGGCTTTGACCTAATCGTTATATTTTATATTCAAATTTCCCTTTCAACGCCATCAGTCAAACCTACAGTGTGGTAACGTTATCGTAGCTATGTTCGCGTGATCAACGGGTCACGCTACAGTGGTAATGTTATCGTAGCTATGTTCGCGTGATCAACGGGTCACGCTACACCTCCCCCCTTATTGAAAAGGTGTTTCCTATGGGAACAGCTTTTATTATTTACTCTATTCTAATGTGATTTGAGTCTACTTTAGAATCTTCAAAAAACCTACGTTTGAAAACCTGTATGTATACGTGTGTGTGAGCGCATGTGTACCTACAACTCGGAATTCCTAATGTACATGCTTACATTACAATTATTTAGGTGAGGTTAAGTTTATTTGTAAATACAATCGCTTATTTTCTCTTTAGCTTACAATCAGTTTAAATTTGTCATTGCCATAGCTTGAGTAGAGCTTAATCTTTCTAAATAGTTTGTTCAAGTAGTGGGATAATGTCCGAGGGATTTCCTGTTTACTAAATTCGTTAAAGCCTTAACGCCAAAGACTAATTCGTATGGAGTAAATCCCATAACTAATTGTATAGAAATATTATATGAAAACATCCCGAATTTAATCAACCCAATATGTTTTAGTGCAATAATGTGTCAAGTATCCTATGAAACTCTATTGGAACGTACGAGAGATCCTAATGACTATGGATGAAATACAGTAGAGGTGATCCTTGGAATATTTAAAAGTTGGGAGAGAAGTAGGATGAAGGTTGAGTATACTGTCTATGACTCTTGTAGGTAATACTTTATTCGCTTTTTGCGTCGTATCATAAAGATTCTCTTTCTCTATTTCAGGTTTTAATGAGGTCGGTCCTATCCCGGATTGCGTCCCTATTACATACAACCGGCTCGTCAGCCCAATGAACCAGCGCTTTACCACGCCATACACCATCAACCATGGCTCCTTGGGACGGGGTCAGAGGGTTTCCCGGAGAGCCGATTTTCCCAGGGTAACCAGAGCGTTGACCAGAAAGAAAGCATCGGACTTGTGCCTAACGAGGCCTGGACGGGGTCAGGGGGTTTCCCGGAGAGCCGATTTCCAGACGCCCGAGTCGCCACAAGCCAACGATGCCCGAGACGGAATCCGAATATCTACACTCTCTTCACGGTTGCCGTGTCTTTCAACGACCCTTTCCAGATCAGAGAGTGGCTCCTTCCCTCCTACGTGAAATTTCATTGAGGGTAAAGGCGTTTCGTCTTCGTCAGCAGTATGGTAATCGTCACTGTCGTCATTATCACTGTCTTTACTATTGAATTTATTGCAACTGTCCTCGACCTCATTTGTAACTACTGCTTCCCCGCGCGCAAGGAAACAGAGGCAACCTGTTCTTTAAAGTACCATTCTAAACTTTCGTCTGGGTTGGAATTTGTCCAAAGGTTCGTGAGCAGCACCTCGCCGTACACACCACAGAGACACGAGAGAAAGAGAGTAAGATCTCAAGAAGACGCACATAGGCCGTCATCGGTACAATTCAACGAGAACGTGGCGATGGAATGGCAATCGCGAAGATTAGCGAGGACAAGTAGACGACGGGGAATAATTTCGACCCGATCAAGTACGACGTGTTCATCCCGCACATTGCTGCGCATTGCTCCGCTGTCCATCGATCATCAAAGCGTTCGGTAGAACTAGAGATCTCTTCCGTCTCTTCCCTCGAAGACTCAAAAGTTAGTAATAATATATGTTTGTCGAAATCGCCGGCAACGACGACCCTCCGCCGTAATGCAATTATAACGTAGAGTTAAGAAACGCATCCACGCACAGGCATATTCTCTCCCTGGGGCTTAACATTGCACACCGCACCACACTCTGTGTGTCACAGCAGTATTCGGGGATTGGACGTCCGACAGATCGCGCGGTTCCGCACGAATCGACAAATGAAGAAAAGAAAAGACATGGGGCGTTCGACACAAAGGTTTTCTCATAATATACCTTATCTCTCTGCGGTGCTGTTCCGTGCGTGACACGACATGCAGCGTGTCTTGCGTCGTGTGACAATCAAGTTCGAAATAAGCCTCGCCAATAGAGGAGTATATATATTATAAACAAAAGTAATACATATAACCCGGTAGGATTTCTTTTCTCTCTACTCTAATTTACCAATTAACACACGGGGGTACAGAAACGTTGCGCACGAAACGATGTATCATCGATCAAACACACACACCACCCCTGAGTTCTCCAGACAAGGATGTGTTGAATTTGTTTGAGGAGTTGGATTATTTTAGAGGTTGAAAGGGTTTCGGGTCAATGCGTCAGCGTTGGAATTCCTTTTACCAGGTGTTGTACACAATGTCATAATCATATTCATTTAATTTAATTCGTTATCTCATATAGTCTACTTATCGTATCTCTCTTAGTTCGTTATGAATGGAATCTACCTTGAAAATCGCGAGAATGACTCCTTCAAGAGATTTATTAAATTATCTAAACTATTCCCCGTAAGCAAAAATCCCTGTTTCTGACCAGGGACTATCCGCGCGGCAGGGCTCGTAACTAGGACCACGGCCGAATTTTGGCCGAACCTGCCCTCGGCCGAATTTTGGCCGAACCTGCCCTCGGCCGAATTTTGGCCGAACCGGCCCTCGGCCGATTTTTGGCCGATTTTTGGCCGAATTTTGGCTGAATTTTGGCTGAATTTGGGCCGATTTCGAGCCGTTTTAAGAGGGCAGCACGGTCGCACCGATGCGGCGAATGCCGTTAGAGCCAGTTCAGACACGGCGAAAACCGCGCGATTTGAACAGTCAAAAACAAAAATTGAATGTTAATTTCCTTCCTGCCGTACCATTGATTGCATGTTTTTGAAAAAAAATCCTCTTCGTAAAAGGGAAACGAAAATTTATTTATCTACTAAATCTTAAATATGATAATTTAAATAATGAAATTTGAGAAGAAGAAGAATTATCATAAATATGATAAGGATAATACAAAATGGGGGAACAATGAACGTTGTATTTATTAGTTCACTTTATTAATTCTCTTTATTATTTCAACTTAAATCTATCTTACAATTTCATTTTTTTGTTCTCGTAGCCGGTGACACAGGATATCTACAAAATACAAGGAAAATCATTAGTATATACAATATATTCATACATGTACATAATAATATACAGGGTGGCGCAAAATGATCTTTATGGTTTGAATTCTTTAGAACTTTTTTATTTCAACATTCTTCCGACTTTTACCACGTTTTTATTAGCTCGCTTTCTTGTTTGTCTGTTTGTTCGGTACAAATCTTGCAATTGATTTTAAACTAACTTCCCGATGCGCTAGAGACTTGAAATTTTAAACATAGCTCAGAACTGGATGACAATGGAATATTCAGAAAAATTTTTTTAAAAAACTGTGCGTTTACGAGATAGTAATTAGAAAAATCGTAGTTACTGGACCGGGATTCGAACCCGAGCCTCAGTAAATACGATATCGGCGATATCGACAAGACTGGCGGATTACCAAAGAAGTTGGAAATTTTCAACGGATAAAAAAATTATTTAAATCAAAATAAATTTTTAAAAAATACCACGTTTTTAAAACGGACTAAAAAGTGTGAAATAACTTTTCCTAGCCCCATACAGGTTCCTAACCCCATACAGATTGTGAATTTTGAATAGCTATGAAAATACTTGTAAGATTTAAAACGACAAACGTGGGGCGCATGCCATAGATAATTAATTGATGCATGAATAGTGCTACTCTCTACAGTCCTTACTATTATCTTGCGCCCCACGTTTTTCGTTTTAAATCTTACAAGTATTTTCATAGCTATTCAAAATTCACAATCTGTATGGGGTTAGGAACCTGTATGGGGCTAGGAAACATTATTTCACACTTTTTAGTCCGTTTTAAAAACGTGGTATTTTTTAAAAATTTATTTTTATTTTTCGTTTCAGAATGTTGTAAACAAGACTTCTAGAATTTAATATGGAAAGACACACAACACAGAACAACGAACAAAAATCATCGAATTTTATTTTGAAAACCAACGGTCAATTGTTTCGACGTTTCAAAATAAAATTCGATGATTTTTGTTCGTTCACAGAAGTGTTGTGTAGCTTCCCATATTAAATTCTAGAAGTCTTGTTTACAACATTCCGAAACAAAAAATTGAAAGAATGACGAGATAAAAAAGTTGGAAGGAATTCAAACCATAAAGATAATTTTGCGCCACCCTGTACTTACCACCACACCAGAAATTAGAGTCCTTCCTCTTCCCCGGTTGCCGTAGAGCTTACTCCTTCTCCTCCTTCGAGAAACCGATTGCGTTTTTTTTCCAGTGGTATCCCCTGTAGGCCTATTCCACCATATCAATGCAAGAGCACTGAACGAAGTGCCCAACCTAAAAAAAATAAACATTAGTTTGCATATTGATTGTTTAGACTTAGACTATACTCACTTTTATTATATAATTTCACTATAATATACTTACGGCGCACTTCCTTAGCATCACCGTTCCATGGTGGAGAGGGGGGGGGGGCGACGTCCCACAGATTGTGTTCTGCGGCGGCGCGACGGCGATAACGTCGGGGGAGGTTTTTCTTGTCCGGCCTGTCAAACGATCTCGAATGCCGGGTAGCAGCTGTAACATTCGTTGAAATCGAGATAAATATTACTAAACAATGAATTAATAATGAAATAAAATTAAATAAAAAATCTACACAATGCTTACCATACATGGCCTCCAGGATTTTCGTCTTGTTTAATCCTGCGTACCCCCTGGTTCCCGCCAACGTATACCCGTTTATAATTTCCGCCGAAAGGGCATCGTTGAAATATGCCTTAACTGCAATCTGAAAAAAATAAACATCAGTTTGCATATTCATAAATTTGATACACTTACTTATATTATCGGTGTAATGCGTTATATGTACTTACGACGTTGTTGTATTCGGCACTTTCACCACCGAACGCCGTTACCTCCTCTGCGGACCGCAAAAAAAAAAAATATTAATTCACGCAACGGACATAATAAAATCTGCTACACTACCAATCGAAATATTTTCCGTGGAGGCCATGGAATAACGACTTTCGAAGTATTAGAGCCTGTTCAGACACGGCGGACACGCGCGATTTGAACCGCGTGGATCTTATTACATTAGCGTTTATGCATTCGTTCACACGCATCCCCGCGATCGAACAATCAAAAACAAAAATCGCGCGGTCGAAAAAGCGCGGTTTCCGCAGTGTCTGAGCAGGCTCTTAGAGAATATCACACAAGAAAATTTACAAGGCGGGAAACCATAACAGATCTCTTCCACACTTTTTGTTATATGTATACGTCTGATATTACAATTTCTTAGACAACTTCAAATAATACTGTCCAACAAATTTCAACTTTATTATTGTATTTCGATTCCCACTATGCGATTCTTATAGAGTTTTTCGCGCTGATTCCGAATCTGTTTTTAATTTTTCTCCCATACGTACAGTTTTTGAGAAAATGGAGTTTAAAAAAAAGACATATTTTTCAACTTTGAACAAATATTGTGATGTTATTATATAAAAGATATTGAATTGATCTTTACAGCAACAGTTGGACTTTCCCGAATACAGTGATATATAATATTAATGCATCATAATTGTTTAAACATGTTTAAACGATCATTGAAGACGAAAAGACACCACTTTCGCACCAATTTTTGACGATATTTTTGAATTTATCTCAAAAAATAAGCGTTCAGCGGAAAATCAAACTATGCGACGCGATAGAGCAGACTTTTATCTTGAGCAACCACCCTTTCAAGTTTCGAACGTCGACGTTTTTTTCGAACCAGAAAGCAAAATATTTTCGCTCGACATGAGTTGCGGCCAGTGGCGCTCACTACTAGAATGGTCGTTCGCCGCTCCGTATCCCGTCGCTGCGCCGTACACCGTCTAGAGCGCCACTGGCCGCAACTCATGTCGGACGAAGATATTTTGCTTTCTGGTTCGAAAAAAACGTCGACGTTCCAAACTTGATAGGGTGGTTTCTCAAGATAAAAGTCTGCTCTATCGCGTGGTATAGTTCGATTTTCCGCTGGACGCTTATTTTTTGAGATAAATTCAAAAATATCGTCAAAAATTGGTGCGAAAGTGGTGTCTTTCCGTCTTCACGCGGAGTTAGACCAAATCCAAAACAATATAGTGTATAAAAAAATAGATCCTCCATAAGACTATTTATTCATTGGTTTCGTGATTGTTGAGAACAATCCATACTACATATGTATACTTACAGGGTTTTTGATGCGAGGGCGATCCATAATGGTGTCACTACCGAACAGAACCACACGAACTCGAACAGAACACAAACTCGAACGGGACACGAACTCAAACAGAACTCGAGCAGAAAATCGACGCGCGCGCGCGAGGGTGGTTTGCAAAGCCTGAGAAGGCACGCGGATCGCGTCTCAGATGCTTCTGACCAGCGTAGCCAGACGGTGCGGCTCAACGGCTCAAGTGGCCCCTTACGTCTCCGTCCCTCGCCTAGATGGTGCCTCCGCTATCCCCCCCACTCTTCCGCCTGTGGGAGCCGGCGAGGGACGGAGACGTAAGGGGCCTGGCGAGACTCGCGGCGGCGAGACTCGCATCTGGCATCCCTGCTTCTGACTGCAGTGATGCCGGAAACAGTGGGCCGTGGGCCGTTCGTCTGAGTCGCTGGTTTCCCCTTCCCTGACGTATCGTCGTATCCGTGTTGACTGCGTTGCCTGTGTTGGTCCCTGTTCGCTTGCACGCGCGCTACACACAAGCGTACCTCTCAGTACCTCTACTCTGTCCGTGTGAACTACCCGCTCGACTGATAGACGCCGACGCGTTCCTTCGATTTTCACGTTGCCGAAGTTTCGGAAGCATGAGACGGAAAGTCGGAATTTGGAGACGACGCGCATTTGAATCCCGGCACAGCGCGACGCGGCGCACATTTTGCTATAACTTTTGATCTAAAAGAGATATCGAAGAGAAATTTGGGATAATTTTTTTTTTTAAATCAGGTTTAATGATGCAAACAGAAATATATTTTGTATTTTGTAAATAATGTTTTCGTTGATTCTTAAAAGGTATAGCCGGATAAGATATTGGTCAAAAGTGTCCATCCAAATTGATTTTTAGTCACGTCATGTTCAACAGAAAATTATAAAAAAATTTGTGAATATTCTACCTAATAGCATACACGACTGAGATTTTTTTCAAAATTTTTGGTTGCAAAATCGATTTTTAAACAAATCGGAAAACATAAAATTGCCGATATTATATCAAAGTCTTCAGTTGACCACATTTATATTATTACGTTAGTTGTGTCTCCTCCTGATTATTAATGTGTATTTTTTTCAGATTTTTCGGATTACGGTGTTACGAGCCAGGGCCGCGAGCAGCACGAGTGGCCGGCGAAGTGTTGTTGCACTAGGAATATGGTATCAGTTTGTTAGTTAAAGGTACGCGGACGAACCCAATGCGAAATTGGGGAGCCGCTAGGATTATAGACAGCGAGGACGAACCTGACGCGAAGTCAGGGAGCCTCTAGGAATGGAGTCAAGCGCAGACGAACCCGATGCGAAACCGGGGAGCTGCTAGGAAGTTGTAGAACGACGCGGACGAACCCAATGCGAAACTGGGGAGCCGCTAGGAGTTTGGATAAAAGCACAGACGAACCTGATGCGAAATCAGGGAGCTGTTAGGATAGTTAGTAAGCCTCGTAACTAGTATAATTTAGTGATACAATCCGAGCGGTAAGATTGTATCATGTGGGGACGTTCAATTACTCGATTAGGATATTGGACGATAATTATGGGTTTAATGAATTTGCGTTAATTATCAAAGAACACAGATATATTCTGATTATAAGAATTAGTGTTACAATTGTGTAATTGTCGCGAATGAATTGAGTTTGGAATAGAAAGAATTGAAAGTAGAAGTGTATTACCTAAACTAGATGCACGGTGTTGACGCACTGGCAATGCGGGGGTCTCGGAGCAACCTTATCACTGCCTAATAGATTTTACACCGAACTCGCGGAATCTATACGGTTAACTTTTGATTCGAAGGGGAACTTTAGCCCGATCTCACTGGTAGTTGACTTCCGAGATGCAGCACGACGCGACACGATTCGTGATTACGACAGTACTAGCCCACGAGAGTAGAAATGCAAGGGCTTATATACTCCTGCAATGACAGGTGGTACTTGTCAGTACCCTTTCAGTGAACATTCGTATTTTGTCAACGACCAGTTGGTCGTGCGTATGTTTGGGCCCTAAACTAAACTAAACAGCTATGTAGATTTATCTAGGGTGGCTCTGTTCGTTTATCTAGGACGGTTCCTGCCAGAGATGATATTGAACACCTGTTCGTCATCCGTAACAACGGAAACATGTTTTAAACCTCCAAACATTCGGAGAAAATGCATATTTTGTATTGTAGTTTTAGAGACACTGTGAGACGAAATCTGTGTAAAAATCAAAGAACTTTCGATAGAAATGAGATAGAGCCATGAAATTTTTTTAAAATTAAAGCTGAAACTTTGCAGAATATGAAATAATTATGAAGATTTTGGTACGAACGTTTTTTAACCTTGAGAAAATTCGTTAAACTTGCACAATTTTAAGAAAATTGTGGTTTTTTCAATACCACGCGCGGGAAAAAATTTTTTTTAACATACGACACATCATTTCCTGTAGATTTTTTCACGCTGATTTCAAATCTTGTCTCAAAATTTGTCTACGACCTCAGGATTTTGCAAAACATCGATTTTTGTGAACAAAACTAATGTAATCATTTTTTCGTTGAAATGATTTGGCAACCCACTAGTTTGAAGGAATATTGTATTCTCATATATAAAACACATAAAAAATAATCATAATGAAGTATTTGGACGTTTACTTAACGTATATCACTTGACGAACGATCACTTGACGTATCGCTACGATTATCGCTGGCGTGATATACGTTAAGTAAACGTCCAAATACTTCATTATGATTATTTTTTATGTGTTTTATATATGAGAATACAATATTCCTTCAAACTAGAGGGTTAACAAATAATTTCAACGAAAAAATGATTACATTAGTTTTGTTCACAAAAATCGATGTTTTGCAAAATCCTGAGGTCGTAGACAAATTTTGAGACAAGATTTGAAATCAGCGTGAAAAAATCTACACGAAATGATGTGTCGTATGTTAAAAAAAAATTTTTTCCGCGCGTGGTATTGAAAAAACCACAATTTTCTTGAAATTGTGCAAGTTTAACGAATTTTCTCAAGGTTAAAAAACGTTCGTACCACAATCTCCATAATTATTTCATATTTTGCAAAGTTTCAGCTTTAATTTTAAAAAAATTTCATCGCTCTATCTCATTTCTATCGAAAGTTCTTTGATTTTTACACAGATTTTGTCGGTTTGGCCCGTAGTGCGCCGCGTCGCGCTGTGCCGGGATTCAAATACGCGCCGTCTCCAAATTCCGACTTTCCGCCTCATGCTTCCGAAACTTCGGTAACGTGAAAATCGAAGGAACTCTCAGCGTCAATCAGTCGAGCAGGTATCACACGGACAGAGTAGAGGTATGCTTGTGTGTAGCGCGCGTGCAAACGAACAGGGACCAACACAGGCAAGCGCAGTCGACGGCCCACGAATATCCCATCACTGTTGCTTCTGCTTTTCGCGTTTCTGAGAAAGGTGCGCGCAGTAGGTACACACCCCTGCCATTCATTGCGTTCGAGGCGCTTTTTCGGGGTTTTGTTTAACGATGTCAGCGTGATTAAAACATTTTTGGTAATTCTTAATTTACTAAAAAAGGAAAAGCTTTGTATCTATTGTATGCCTACATGTTCTCCAACAGCTGTACCTACATTAACAAAACCAAGATAGAATATTTCATTTCCATTTAAAGGAAATTAATCGCATACATATATTTATTAGACTCTATTTAGAAACTTTGTACGAATCTGACTCGATATTGTCGGGCAAGGGGTTAATGATGAGGGCTGCGCCCCACAGTGGGACAAACCGATGAATTCTGTGTAGAAACCAAAGAACTTTCGATAAAAATGAGATAGAGCGATGAGTTTTCTTCTAACTCACAGCAGAATTATTGCAGAGTATATGGGAAAAATAGAGAGAGAGACAGAGAGATTATAGTGCGAACGTTGTTTAGCCTTGGAAATCTGTGCTAAACTTGGAAAATTTCAAGAAAATTGTGGTTTATTCAATTCCATGTCCGGATAGATTGTTTTCTTCACATGCTATACACCAGAGTTGGACAAAACGTAATTTCAATTACAATTACAATTACTGTAATTTGAAATTCAATCGAAATGTCTAAAATGAAACTAACAAAAAACATATGTTAGAAAATATGTATTATTTACTAGCGGTTCTGCTCGGTAATCGGCGCGCGATCGTCAGACCGAATCAAGCTTTACTGTATACTTCCATTGTTGTTGATTTTTACCACGTTTTTATTAGCTCGCTTTCTTGTTTGTCTGTTTGTTTTTTGCATACATTTTAAACTCTCCGCCGGAGAGTTGGGCAAAATATGTAATTAGATACTTTCGGATCACGAATAATACATACAAAATTTCTAATTAGTTACTCGAGGATTTAGATACAAAAGTATTTTATATTCGAAATTTAATCAGATACTTTTCTATCCGCAGCAGAAGGATTCGAAGCAACGGATACATTTGTAAATAGTATCTGTATCTAATTCAAAGATCCTTTTGGATCCTTCAAGATCCTTTTGGCCAGCTCGAGGCTTGAATGAACACGGGTAACCCGACGGCCAGCCCGGTATATCGTTGTAAAATCGCTAAAAATGCAGTTGCTGAACTTGGTTATTATATGAAATATCACATAATTCTTTCACGGAGCGATGCTAGGAGGGTCCGGGGCGTTCTTCCGATTAAGAAAAGACTAAACCCGATAGAATTAGGACTGTGTCTAGTAGTTTTGTTCGTGAAAGTATATTCGAAATTTGTATTTAAATACAATTTCTGCTCTTCTCTGCTGGCTAGGGCGACGAAGTGACGAAGGCCTCGAGAGCCTTGGCCAAGTGGTGCAATAAACACGGCCGGGCCCGAGGCCCCTCGTCGCTTCGTCGCCCTAGCACGGAGGATGGGCAAAAATTGTATCCAAATACAAATTTCGAAGATACTTTCACGAGTAAAACTACTAGACACAGTCCGAATTCTATCGAGTTTAGTCTTTTCTTATTCGGAAGAACGCCACGAACTGGCTCGTGTCACTTTCGCGAGAAGATTACGAAAAATAAACAAGTTTAGCATTCGCTTGTTAGCGGTTTCATGCCGAGATACCTGGCTGGCCGTGGGGTTGCCCGGCCGTGTTTATTGTACTACTATTGTGTTCTGGGCTCAGATAGCTGGATGGCCCAAAGTGCCCACCCGCCATCGCCCGAGGACAGTTCTGTTTATTCTCATGCGTCCCTATTCAGAACGTCACGTACGCCCAGTTCCTACCATAAATCCTTCCGATCTTAAGGGTCGCCTCGACATCAGCCCTCGACTTTGCTAACGGTATAGAACAGTGGTCGGCAACGGTTGCTTGTTCGGCCCGATTTCGAGCCTGCGCCTCCCGCACGTCTCGCTCCCCGTGGCGGCCCACGTGCTCAGGCCCGTACCGCATGATATGTGCGTGGCGCATTAGGGCGACACCGGTATCGATACGTTTCCACATTACCATGGAGGTACTATCGTCAATGCGTTATTTTTCCGTGGTTTCCCCTGTAGGCCTATTATATAATAAACAGTTGGCGCGCCGGGCCGACTGTGCCAACTCGCGTCTAGGTCGCGCTCTGATTGGTCCGTGTTTTTCGTTAATAACTCCTAAACAAAGCCACGGATAACATTTTTGCAAAGGAAAATGTCGCTTCAAATGATCTCGGGAACCTCCCATTTCATTAAACTAAGGTAATTTTGGGACACCCTGTATAGTACGATACGCGGCAATAACCTAAAACTTGCGAAATGTCAAATGTCATGTCATTGTTGCCTCCCCATCGCGCACGCGCCGCCCGTGTCCCGTGTCTCCCATTCTCCCCACTCAATACCCGTCGCGCACGCGCAATGTGTCACCTATTCGTCCCACTCAATCCCCGTCGCGCACGCGCAACGTGTCTCCCATTCGCCCCACTCATTCCCCGTCCTCAGAGAGGGGGTACCTCATTTCTTCATCCCTCCTCCAATCTGGCTACACTGGTAGCGTGACTAGAGATGGGATGAACTGCTCATTTCGAATCACACGTGATTCGATCACGTTCGTTCGAAATCACGGTGTTCTTTTACAGTGATTCGTGATTTTTCGTGATCGCTTCTGATTGGTGGAGAGCATAGGAACAGGAACATAACTGTTCTTGGTCACTCTATATAGAAGTCTATGTTCTCGGGACATGTTACATAACAAAAAATAAAAACAAAAATATAAGTTATGTTATATGGTTATATCCAGGTTATATCGCATAAAGGCAAAAACTATATTAAAAGTTATATGGTTATATCGCATAAAGGCAAAAAGTATATTAAACAATGAAGAATATTGAATAAATTAATAATCAGTAATAACTAATGACTATGAATTGTAAAAGAAAGTTTAGTTTAAAATTTTTTCATAAACCTTGTGAAATGTTTTATATTGTGTGGTTGGATGGTAGTACTTAAATCATTAATGTAATTTCTATTTTCATTTGTTCTTCTTAATTGTTGTGTAGAAAAAAATGCATTCTTAAACCGTGGATCTAAAAATGTACATGTTTGTATTACTATTTTCTCTTTTATATTTTTGAATCTATTGTTATTAATGCTAGTTTGAATATTCTGTAGTATTAATTGTATATCAATTGAAAAATCTTTATCTTTTAATTTTGTACATATATTTTGTAATCCGGAAATGACTAGAATAATGACTGGAGCTATTGTGTACTTTTCTCTACTAATTTTGTTGCAGATTCTATAGGTTTCAAAGTTACAGCAAGTTCATGCAATATTTCCCATTCTGCGTTGGAAATCTGTGGCAAATTCCTGGCCATTAAGTATGGCCATCGTAACTTTAACTGATTTTTCCAGGAAAACCATAAGTCGCTTTCATAGTTATTGGTATATATACATATGATATTTTTTATATTCTAAATAAATATTTATAGCACTACTTACATTAGTAATAATTAATATAATTATAATGTAATTGAAACTAAAAATTGGGGATATAATAAAGATACATACAACCATGAATTTACAGGTTCTTGTATTAATATTTATTCTCATCTCTGCGTTATGTGACATATACTATGTATATCGTACAATTATAGCAAATAGGTCTTTTACAATTTTCAATATCTTTTTCCTCGCAAATAGTATGTAATGTACCCTGATAGCCAAGCGTGGCCGGGGCACGTGGCGAGCGGCGTGGTGCCGGGCAGGTGGCGGCCACATCGTCCCAAACCGCCTGCTTTAGAGTGCTCGGCACTGCTCGGCACCGATTGTGGAGGGAATCTGGCGAGCATGCGCCAGCCCGCCACCGGCTCAGCACCTATGGTCATAGTCGCAATCGCACGTGGCCGGAATCTCACGTCAGACCACGAGGCCGGCAGCTACTTCGGGCCAGGTGGAAGGCACCAGAAGGCACCTCGTGGATTCCACTGGATTTTGGGTGGAGCGGTGGATGCCATTATGTCGGTAATGTCGGTGAAATGAATTTCTACACATCGTACGAATATGTAGCGGTCTTCCTTTTTACCGACAATTCCAAATACCGATTGCCGGTTATGAACGAATATTCTAAATATAAATAATAAACCCCATATATAATGTTAAATTTTATTTATTCTGTTATATATCTATATTATTTTTCCTAGACTGCGGATCTTTGTGCAAAATAAAAAAATTGTCTGCATCGATTGCAAGAATGCAAGAGATGGAAACCAATAAATTGAATGTTACACTTCTTCCCCCCTTTGCCCCGTACCATTTTCTTTGCAGTTACATTAAGATTAAAACTACACATAAACCAATAAACTAGTAATATACATTAATTATCTACTAATACGCACAGTTACACGAATTACTATTCGGACGCTCTAAACAAGACGATAACTTTCTTAATATTGTGCTGTACGATTTGAATTTTTTTGGGAAGCAGATAGCGCCCTGGATCGATCTTTTATCTAGCGTTTTCCTTGCAATCCTGGAGACGAGTCTACTCTCTTTTAATAAACTAAAGCAAGGATTTCACACCAAGGAGTATGTTCGGTTGCAGGTTGCTACGTTTCTAAAGTTTAGTACCTTAACGGTATTGAGAAGTACAAAAGGTCCACAAACATGTGGCTACATCGGCTGTGCTTCCTTCGGCTGGCTAAAAATCACTTAGTTGGGAGGTATACATCTTGGAAGGTCTTTAGCTGAATCTTTTATTACGGTCTCGCCTGCTGTGCCGCTTGTTCCTTCGCGCGGCGAAGGATGTTCCACCACCGGGCAAACCCTCGGCCATCCAGGTATATCGGCATGAAACCGCTAACAAGTGAATGCTAAACTTGTTTATTTCTTATAATTTCCTCACGGAAGTGACACGAGCCATTTCGTGGCGTTCTTCCGATTAAGAAAAGTCTAAACCCGATAGAAATCGGACTGTATGTAGTGGATTTATTCGTGAGAATTTCTTCGGAAAAAATATTTAAATACATTTTCGCCCCTACTCTGTGCTAGAGCGACGAAGCGACGAGGGCCTCGGGAGCCTTGTCCAAGTGGTGCAATAAACACCACCGGGCAAACCCTCGGCCATCCAGGTATCTCGGCATGAAACCGCTAACAAGTGAATGCTAAACTTGTTGATTTCTTACAATTTCCTCACGGAAGTGACACGAGCCAGTTCGTGGCATTCTTCCGATTAAGAAAAGTCTAAACCAGTGTAGCCACACGCCGCGGCTCAACGGCTTAAGTTTCCCCTTACGTCTCCGTCCCTCGCCTAGATGCTCCCCACTCTTCCGCCTGTGGGAGTAGTAGGGAAAATAACGGGTGTTCTTGTTCCACGCTACACCACGGACGGCTTGGCTTGGGTGAGGTTAGCTTGTGAATTCTGCGACACTGGGTAGCATGCTGCCGAGTCTGCGCGGCAGCGGTAGTGGGTAAGAGTGGGGAGCATCTAGGCGAGGGACGGAGACGTAAGGGGAAACTTGAGCCGTTGAGCCGCGGCGTGTGGCTACACTGGTCTAAACCCGATAGAAATCGGACTGTTTGTAGTGGATTTATTCGTGAGAATATCTTCGGAAAATATATTTAAATACATTTCATGCCGAGATACCTGGGTGGCCGGAGTTTGCCCGGTCGTGTTTATTGCACCACTTGGCCAAGGCTCCCGAGGCCCTCGTCGCTTCGTCGCTCTAGCACAGAGTAGGGGCGAAAATGTATTTAAATATTTTTTCCGAAGAAATTCTCACGAATAAATCCACTACAAACAGTCCGATTTCTATCGGATTTAGACTTTTCTTAATCGGAAGAATGCCACGAACTGGCTCGTGTCACTTCCGCGAGGAAATTATAAGAAATAAACAAGTTTAGCATTCACTTGTTAGCGGTTTCATGCCGAGATACCTGGATGGCCGAGGGTTTGCCCGTTGGTGTTTATTGCACTACTATTGTGTTATGGGCTCAGGCCTTTGTGCTCGACCCTCGGGCCTCGGTACGTGTTCATTGGAGCCTCGAGCCGGCCGTACGTATTCGTGGATGTATTTAATATTCGAAAATTAAATACAAAAATCAAATACAATTTCTATTCGAAGCTTCGAATACATTCTCGGCGAATACAAAAGTATTTAAATATTTTTCGAATATAAGATACTTTCGTATTCGAACCTTCGAATAAAGAATTCAAATATTGTATCTTATATTCGAATCCGTATTTAAATAGTTTTGTATTTAAATACTGCCCAACTCTGGGGGCAGCCTAAGCATTGGAAAAACCGAAAAATACCAGCATTTATTTCGGTTTCGGTAGAATATCGTTTATACAGAAATCGTTATTTTAACCTTCGCAAGGCAATGTGGGGTCTCAGACACCTTAGGTCCACAGTTTTGAAAAGAATTTTTATATTAATGCGTTATTCTTTGTCCCCAATATACAGGGTGTCCCAAAATTCCTTCAACAGCCGGAAATGGGAGGTTCCTGAGATCATTTGAAGCAACATTTTCCACACCCACAACATACCCACACAGTGTTTCTGAGAAGAAACGGCGGTAATTATATATAAGTAGGGCTTCTTCGATTTTGATGAAATTTAAATATGTTGTTTTCCCTATATACATGTAACCGCCGCTCGATTTTAATTTTCGAGATATACGCAAGAAACTATTACGCTTTGGAAATGAGAGAGAAAACAGGGTCTCCCTCTGGTCATAAATATAGGGTGAGCTTCCAATTTTGAAATCGGGCCGGCCCGATCACGCATACGAAAATCCAGTAAAAAAGTTGAAAGCTCACCTTATATATGTATCACCGAATATAAAGAACCCAAGACATGTTAACAAAAAAGAATTAACAGAAAATAGATTTTTCGGGTTATCCGCTCAGAAACACTGTGTGGGTATGTGTGGTGTCGTCGTAATATATTATAATATGTACTCATTCTTCATCATTGTATGATTTAAAAAGTTCACGCGGTATATAGGTTGTTCGACGATCGTAGTGATATATCTGTAGAAACAGTTGACGCGCGGTCGCATCTTAGAATATCCGCGAATTTTTTCGTAATTGTGTATTGAGCATGGTTTGACTAAAAATCAATTTGTGGTAGGGGTTCTCTGGACCATCTTAATCCCAAAAATCAATGGAAAAAATTATTAAAAAAATACAAAACATATTTCAGGATGAATCATTGAACCCGGTTTTTAAAAAACATTTTAGTCCAAATTTTAGTCCTAAATGTATATCGCGCCGCGCCGAGAATCGATTTGAATCGAGCGCGCTATCTCCAGATTGCGGCTCATGCTGGCTCATGCATTCGAAACTTCGGTAAAACGTGAATTTCGAAGGAACGCATCGAGTCAAATAGGCAGCTCACACGGACAGGCTAGAGGTACACTTGTGTGTGTAGCGCGCGTGCAATCGAGCTGGCACTCACACGGGCAGAGTAGAGGTTCGTTCGTGTGTAGGGAGCAGGGTTACCATATTTTATCCCTTCCGGCCCCTTACCTTTCCGTTCCTGGCCTAGATGCTGCCTCCGCAATGAGTCGGTAGCATGCTACCGCTCTCATGAGTGGGGATAGCAGAGGCAGCATCTTGGCGAGGGACGGAAAGGTAAGGGGCCTGGCGCCGCGCCGCGACGTGACAAAATACTAATGTTCTACTTCAGCGTAAATTATCGATCGTCCCGAAGATCACGACGACGATCGAGCCTCGAGCACCGATCGAGGAGGCAGGGGAAAACCGAAAAAAAAGAAAATCGACAAAATTTCGGTTTTCCCGAGACTAGTACTCGGAATTATTTTTGCCGAATACTCACTGTATCATTTATCCATCAATAACGGAACAACGAAAAGCTACGGGATGAATGAAGCGGGAATCTACTAGATAGAAGCGGGCAAGCAATAGAAAAGCAATCGCGGATAACGGTAAATCGCAGGGATAAAATTGCTCGGTCCTCGAAGAAGGAAAAAAGAAAAATTCAAACGGCACTGCAGAGTCGAAAGAAGGGACCAGAAATAGGAAGAGGGCAATAAATAAAGGGATTATCGTCAACCGGCGTGCAAAGGCCGAGGCGGGTGGCCTTGACGGAAAACAGACAGGCTAGCGAAACGAAAACGAGAAAACTAAAATCAACACGTGTTAGGTAAAATACGAAGCACTAGAAGGGACACACGTGCTCTCTGTTAAGGGTGGAGAGCAGACATACCGATAACCGACAACGGGAGATAATCGAATATCGAAGGAAAGGGGCTTTAAATAAAAATAAATGCCTTATATTATATAAAAAAAACTATAAAAACGCCACGGAGAAAAGTTATTGAGAATAGCTGTACATCTGTGGTTGTTTAACGAAATAGCGTACCCGCCAAAATAAGAAATAAACCACAGACGTCTGACTATTCTCTATAACTTTTCTCCGTGGCGTTTTCAATATAAGGCATTTATTTTGCTCAAGATTTAATCTTATCGCTGAATAGAGATAAGTATACGTTAATGTTAATATTGTGTCCTATAATATGGCAATTAGAATTATGATTTTAATTATGTTTGTTTCTTCTTCGAATATAGGAACGCAGTGGACCAGCTGTAGTCCATCCGAGGAATTTTCGAGTACCTCGAACCCACGACCAAAACCATAAAGGATAATTTATAAAAACCAGATAAGTTTGTCGTTACATTAATATTTTATTCTGCCCTTTGCAATCATAACTTTAACTGTGTTTTTCTTTTTTTTTTAATTACAGAAAGTGGCAAAAGTCGACAGCGCGAACAGTATCAATCCTTTAAGTTGAAAATAAATGTAGACAATTAAAAAATGTTTTTGGTGAAACTTTTCATTAAAATCCGAAGCAATAAGTATTTACTGGAAAAAATGATTAGGTGCGGGATTCGATTCGGGGCCAGAAGATTCCCAGCCGTATAATTATAGGTCTGTAATGTAATTTTGATTGGATATCTATCGTCCATGATTACGCATTTTGATTACACTTGAACGGTCATTCGCCGCTCTGTATCCCGTCTTGAGCGCCACTGGCCGCAACTCATGTCGGGCGAAGATATTTTGCTTTCTGGTTCGAAAAAAACGTCGACGTTCCAAACATAATAGGGTGTTTTCTCAAGATAAAAGTCTGCTCTATCGCGTGGTATAGTTCGATTTTCCGCTGGACCCTTATTTTTTGAGATAAATTCAAAAATATCCGCAAAAATTGGTGCGAAAGTGGTGTATCTCCGTCTTTAATGATTGTTTAAACATGTTCTCACAATCATAATGCATTAATATTATATATCACTGTATTCGGGAAAGTCCAAGGAATCTTTTGCTGTAAAGATCAATTCAATATCTTTTATAATAACATCACAATATTTGTTCCAAGTTGAAAAATATGTCTTTCTTTGAAACTCCATTTTCTCAAAAACTGTACGTATAGGAGAACAATTATAAACAGATTCGGAATCAGCGCGAAAAACTCTATAAGAATCGCATAGTGGGAATCGAAATACTTTTGGCTGTTGGACAGTGTTATGGAAACATGTTTTAAGAAATTGAAAACCTCCAAACATTCGAAGAAAATGCATACTTTGTATTGAAGTTTTAGAGACACCAGTTTAATAAAAATATCTTAACAATTATTGAGTGTTTGCCACTATAATAGCTGCTTTGTTAATGACTACGCAATCTCTAAAAAATTATAGAAAAATGATGATCAGTTGCTTCAATAATATCTAAGTACTGAATTTTTATTAAACTGGTGTGAAATATGCATTTCCCTCGAATGTTTGGAGGTTTTCAATTTCTTAAAACATGTTTCCATAATCCGAAAGGCTTGAAGAAAATACACATTAATAGTCAGGATCAGGGATGCCAGATGCGAGTCTCGCCGCCGCGAGTCTCGCCAGGCCCCTTACGTCTCCGTCCCTCGCCTGCTCCCACAGGCGGAAGAGTGGGGGGGATAGTGGAGGCACCATCTAGGCGAGGGACGGAGACGTAAGGGGCCTGGCGAGACTCGCATCTGGGCCGATCTGGCTTCCCTGGTCAGGATTAGAAACAACTAACGTAATAATATGAATTGTGGTCAACTGAAGACTGATATAAAATCGCCAGTTTGATGTTTTCCGATTCGTTTAAAAATCGATTTTGCAACCAAAAATTTTGAAAGAAATCTCAGTTGTTTATGCCATTAGTTGTCTAGGCGCCGTTGTCTACACGATCTTATTGTTAGTGGGGGACGTTGGAGTGTGCGCATGGTGCTGGAATGGGATAGTGGAAGGGGAAAAGTAGGGGAGGAAGAGAGACTGCTGTTACCGCCGCTGGTTCAGTTCCCAGTTCTCGTTCGGTTAGGTCGGTCGTGAATGTCGTGATACGCTCCGTGGTTACACTCGCGAGTACGGTCTGCGTTGCTGCACGGTGTGATTGCCTGATTTGCTTGTACAATTACGTGTACTACGTAGAAGGTAGGTGTTTGTTACACTAAATCGGTTTCATTTTGTCCAAATGCCTCCCACAATTTTCAAAACGTCGATTTCGCGAACACCTTTCCATTGGTTAGGTCAGCGCTCGGAATTGTTTAATCGCGAGGAGCTCGAATCGAAGCCTCCGCCTTCTCGACCCGGTCGCGCGTCTCGCTCCCCGTCGCGGCCCTAGTGCTCGGAGCTGCTCAGGCGCGTACCATTTTATAGGCGCTATTCGTGGCGCAACAGGACGACACTCATGTCAATAGGTTTCCGCATTACCATTGAGGTACATACTATTGACAATGCGTTTTTTACGTTAGTGGTAACCCCTGTAGGCCTACTCCACTATGACGCACGATAATTTCGGACAATAGCGGTAGAAAATTAATTAGAAAAATAAATTTGTAAGATAAATTTAAAAAATAGTTTTATTATTATTATTATTATTATTTATTATGTACGGACCGAGGTCCTTTTATACATGGGTTTGCAGATGTTTTGTATAACTT
This sequence comes from Lasioglossum calceatum, assembly GCA_963966675.1. Classification (NCBI taxonomy): domain Eukaryota; kingdom Metazoa; phylum Arthropoda; class Insecta; order Hymenoptera; family Halictidae; genus Lasioglossum; species Lasioglossum calceatum. The sequence continues at coordinate 915,121 of CAXAAD010000265.1, read as the reverse complement.
ATAAAAGAAATAGAAAATAACAAAAATATACAAAAAGAACATAGAAAAGATAAAGAAAAAAAAGAAATTTTCTTAACCTAAAAATTTTACATTCGATGGACAAGCGCAGAACTAAACAAGTAAAGGTACGATATTAGCGAATAATCTCGCGTAGTTTTGTTTTGAATGCCTGTAACGTGCCATTAAAAAAATCAATGTTATTGTAAAGTGTGTTTGATCTCGAAATAATCCGATTTATAGGATTCATTACTCCATATGAGGATTTGGATTGCGTTGTTTGAAATCCTGCTCTCATTCTCAGAACACGCTCAGGTACATAAAGATTAATTTGCATAAGGAGAGCGGAACAATCTATATTATTATTTAACAAATTAAAAATGAAGCTTTGGTCGGCTACTGTTCTTCGATCAGATAATGTTTCCAGGTTGACTATATTTAATATTTTAGAGTAATCATGATCAAAGATTGACATAGGATTGTTTGTCTTATATGCACAAAACCTAAGAAATTTATGTTGCACTCTCTCAAGCATGATTTCGCACTTAACGCTTTTCGGAGACCATATAGTTGAAGCATATTCTAGCAGGGGACGGACAAGGCTAATATATAGCAACCTAAGTGTATAGATTGAAAGAAAATCGGTGGAAAAACGCAGTATAAACCCGAGCATTCTTGAAGCGGAGTTAACAATGTGATAAAAATGGTTGGAAAAGTTTAAGGTAGAAGAGAAGTGAATTCCTAAGTCCTTAACTTCTGTTATTGAGGAGAGAATACAATCGTTTAGGCGGTAAGGATATATGAGAGGTACAGAACGACGGGAGGACCGCATGATATGGCATTTTTAATACTGAGATCCATACCGTTCCTGTGACACCAGTCACAGAAACGATCCAGTTTTTAATTCTATTGTTCAAATTTTAATACCATCCGGGACATCTTGATGTTCGCGCACGTTTAAACGTGCTTGGCAAATTGTTAAGATCTACGGCGCGGCGAGAAGTTTGAACGTAGCTGTTCGCATTGCCGCGCCGACGCTTACATTGTAACTCATTTTAAAAATCAGTCGTTTGTCATTTGTCATTTTGCCTCTTTTATCCCAGTGGGAACGTAGTGTGAACAGTCACGAATTGGTTATTGAAAGGTAAGGATCACGAGTTTTTGTAGAAAATCAGTGTTAGTAAGTGCGTTTGTTTTCGGACGATAGACTTTCAAGCAGTATTAATAGTGAATCTTATTGTACATACAGACAATATGCCTAAATCGTGCGACATAGTGGAGTAGGAGTACAGGGGATACTACTAATAAAAAAAACGCATTGGCAATAGTATCTCGATGGTAATGCGGAAACCTATTGACATGAGTGTCGTCCTGTTGCGCCTGACGCGCGGCCGGGTCGAGGAGGCGGAGGCTTCGATTCGAGCTCCTCGCGATTAAACAATTCCGAGCGCTGGGTTAGGTCCTAGGCAAAAACGGCGCATCTTAACTGAAATGATAAATAATATGAAGCGTAATAAAACAGCAATCATCGCTAGTGATGGCACTGTGCAGGACATATCCACCACCGCCTCTTCATTCGCGAATAATTCCCATGTGGAGCCTTCCCGTGAAGACTCGGCATCATTACTTAACATTCAGAATTCAGAGACATTCCTAGCATTCACAGACATGCCCGACACAGTCCGGAACTCTGTTGGCGCTGCGTCAGAACCATCGTTCCGCGATCGTTTAGCTTTGTAAAGTATAATGTATCGCACGCACTCGGAAACAACCTACTAAAACTATTGCGAACGCATTCGTGTTTTCATTCGAGTTTACCTAAGGATGTACGAACGCTCCTCGGCACACCACGCGCAAGTGCCGTCACGTATGATGTGCTACCGGGCAAATATGTTCATTTCGATGTAGAGTCCAAAATAGTAAAATCTTTATGTAGTTCTGTTGAAACGATTCCGGAACGTTTGGAATTAGATTTTCACGTGGATGGATGCAGTGTAGATCAATCCAAAATTAAATTTGTCAATTTAATGCTTTCAATAGATGATCGCGACAATTGCTGTATTTTACGCGGTGGCTGAATCTGCATTATTTCGTCTATTTGTCCGCATGAAAATACTTTTCAATCAGGCGTTAAACGGTTTCGGATCGTAAATCAATTTCATGATATTGTATTAAAGTCTTCTGATGTAGAAATTTTTAAGTGGGCCACCTTGAGCACTGAAACAGTCTCTGCTAGCCTGGGAAACGTCAGGGAAAATGTTTCCGAATGATCGTTTGCTGCGACTGAATCGCAGCGGAACCAGGAAGCAATGCAGCGACATAGTGGAGTAGGCCTACTGGGGATACCACTGCAAAAAAACGCATTGTCAATAGTACCTCCAGGGTTATGCGGAAATCTATTGGAATCTGAGGAAAAATGGAATGTGCTGTCCAGGGAAGGAGGAGAAGGAAGCTGCGGCCACCGTGGAAGAGGAAGACATCTAATTTGCTGTTGTGGTGCGTATATCCATTTATGCTATTCTACGTACGCATACGTATATTGTACATTACTGATTTTCTTTGTATTTTTTTAGTTATCAGGCCTATGCCAATACATGCTATAGCGGTGCGCTCGACTTGTCACTACCGAGGAAAAATAGAATGTGCTGTCCAGGGAAGGAGGAGAAGGAAGCTGCGGCAACCGTGGAAGAGGAAGACCTCTAATTTGCTGTTGTGGTACGTATATCTATTTATGCCATTCTACGTACGCATACGTATATTGTACATTGCTGATTTTCTTTGTATTTTTTTAGTTGTCACGCCTATGCCAAAACATGCTATGGGCCACAAGTTTGGGGAAGCAGAGTCAACAACGCGTGTAATAATTATAATATATAGATTTAGGTTCATGTAAAGATTGTAACTTTTTGTTCATTTCTAATAATAAAGCGTAGTATTAAGAAATTATAATATTTATTATTCCTTGTTCCATATTGTCCCTTATTTATTAATAAAATAAATGTCTCTATACAAAAAATATAAATTTTCTTTACCCTTATTTGCGACACTTTGTTTTTTTTTTGCATGGTTACATTTTAATCTTAGCTTCCATCTCTTGCAATCGATGCAGAGAATTTTTATTTTGCACAAAGATCCGCAGTCTAGGAAATATAATATAGATAAAAGACAAAAATCGGTATTGTCGGTAAAAAGGAAAACTGCTACATATTTGTAGAATAGGAATTTACTTTGCCGACATCGGCCACATTAGTGCGATCCGCCCTTACCGACGGCGCTGCCCTGTATAGCGGCATCTCGCCGGTGGCGGCGCACAGTGGGCTGGATCGAGAAATTTAGTGACACTTCACGAGAGAACATACCTTCTCATATTGATTTCTAATAAATTTGTATTGCTTCCTAAATGTCCATTAACATCGAAGCTGAAATATTAATGTTCGTCCACAAAAACTATAGTTAATATAAATTCACAAAGATAGACATTTGGGATGCAGTATTTTTCAGCGAAAAATTGCTTCTTTTCGTCGAGGTGTCCTGATTACCCTATTTAATATTTCTTCTGGGTCTTTGGTGTAAATGAAAAACAGTCCTTTGCGGTAACAATTAACGCTGTTTGTTGAGGATGGTTGCTCGCAATCTATTAAAAATTAATATTTAATGAAATGAATAAAATCTATATACTTTCTTAGAAATAGCAAGGTGTATCTTTTAGAGGACCTCACTGGACCTCATCGGATAAATCAGATCATTTTCATTAGACCTTCCTCTACATATCCCCACAAAAATCTCGTCCGACCCGATCCGACCTTACGAATTATGATATTGTTTAAAGTTTTCGGGACGTGTCACCTGACGCATAGCAACTCACATATAGTACTTAAATACCATCAAAATATGAATATTTTTGCAATTCCATTAATAGTTCATACCTACCTAAAACAAGTATGTAATTTTTAACGATTAATTAAATAAAAAAAAAATTTATTGTTAAAAATATAATGGACGGTAATAATATAACTGGACTAAGAGTTTCCTAAAGAGATTTTAAGAAATTTAGGAGCAGAAATAGTAGGAAAAATTCAAGAACAAATACAAATAAAGACATATTTTACAGACTACTGTTAACTTCCGATCCGTTGCTGTCAATGTTAAGGCTCGAGTCAGTTAAAAAAAAGGTGAAAACCTTACATCCTGAAGCAGAAGAATTGTTAATTTAATCATCTATGCAGATAAAGTAGTATGTTATTTAGATTACATTTTATATCTGACAATATTTGTTGAATGTAGTGATTTTAATCTCAGTTTTTATGCCTGCAGATATCCAGAAACTGCAGCTTTCATAATTAATTAAACTAAACAAATTGAACAAAAGTTTACCTGTTAACATCAATTTAAAAACGTTTTGGTAAGATAATTGGCTTATCTTTTATATTTGTTATCTTTTTGTTGATATTTTTATCTTTTATAAACACATTACACATACATGAAATAATACGAAATAACAAAGGTCGTAATATATAGAATAGACATGATTTTAAAACAATTAAATTGAAAAATTATTTATAATTATTATAAATTATTATAAAAAATATCTTTTGACACGCTTGTGAGACGTTTTTACCTCCTCAGTACATTTTGTATGCGTTGATTATAAAAAGATTTCTCGAATTTATATTTTACGTATTCTAGAAAACATTACATGTATGAAATGTAAATATAAAATACATATTTAGTAAGTAAAAAATAGTTCGGAAGATTGTACTTAAACAATTTTATTTTAATACAAAAATTCAATGAAAATTAATTAACAATTATTGTTTAACAAAATAGACAAAATTTTATTTGTTTACAGTTAAAATTGACTATTTTTTAAATGAATTTTAGTGCAAATTTCATCCCGATATCTCTTATGGTTCAAGAGTTATAACAAGATGTCACTAAATTTCTCGATCCAGCCCACTGTGCGGCGCCACATTTGTGCGATCCGCCCTTACCGACGGCGCTGCCCTGTATAGCGGCATCTCGCCGGTGGCGGCGCCACATTAGTGCGATCCCTGTATAGCGGCATTCGCCGCATGTGCGACCGTGCTGCCATCTTGCGGAAAAGCGGAAGCCAGGATAGAGTGGCTTGCAGGAGGTGCCTTCCACGTGCCCTCCACTCATTCGTTCGAGGTGCCGGGCACGTGCCATTACGACTATGACCATAGGTGGCGACCACTGGCGAGCATTTGGCTATCAGGGTAGTTCGTTTTTACATCATATTGAATATGTTTGAACTTATTTCGTGTTGTTACGGGTTTACGCTTTGTGCTACTTTGCACATATAATAAATGAATAGACCGTTTGGACTATTAAACACAATATTTATTATATATTAAGTGGTGAATATGTATGTGTTTCGATGTAACAATTTCTTGAACACTTTTACATGCGCGCGTGGACGACTACCGATTCGCAATAATGTTCAAACGCGTTACAAAAAGGAATCCGTTACCCCTGTATCCCCAGCATGACGTAACCGCGCTACCGCTCTGCGCGCGCACAACCTATTCTAGCTAAATACCCTATGTGGTACTTAGTACCAACGTTAGTACAACAATTCTCCTACGCGACACTCCATCATTTCGCATCCAATAATTTTGAATAACAAAATTCTATGAACATATATATTAATGATCTCTATATATATGTTCTATAGGTGGTAAATGATGTATACATATATATATATAAACTACTAAATAGCATACAACATCTAAATCTTCCAACTTCTAATTAAAACATTTTTCAAGTGTTCAGTTACTATATTCTTAAAGAATCTCAGATTTATATAAAAAAATGATAGTAATAATATTTATTTCTCGCAATCTATATACATACAGGATATCTTTGAATACAGTTCAATTAAATTACATCATGCATATCAATTAATAAACCAATAACTTGAATTTGTATATATATAAGAGATTTGTATCTAATATATGATGTTTTCGGCGCAACGGTTTCGAGCAATTTAGCAATAAGTTTAATAGTGATCGAAACCGTTGCGCCGAAAACATCATATATTTGAATATTCAACATTTACGATCGATAATTGGGATAAAAATACATAAATAATACAATTTTTTAACTCAAAGATGAAGAGGTACTATGACTCGAGATAAAGAAGTTGGAATCACAGAATCACAGCCGTGATCGTGAAACAATCACGAGAGTGATCGTGATTTTGCGATCACTGTGATAAATCACGGTAAGTGATTTTGAACGCGATCTCTAAGCGTGACCCGTTGGTCACGCGAACATAGCTACGATAACGTTACCACACTATAGGTTTGATTAATGGCGTTGAGAGGGAAATTTGAATATAAAACATAACGTTTAGATCAAAGCCGTGTATTTCATTTTACATATATTTTATTCGGGCACGATAATTTAGTCTTAGAATATGTAGGGAAACAATAGGAGGTATTTCCACGGAGATCCTTGACGAAATTCCGAGGGGCGAGACTAATTGAGGAATTTGAGTAAAGTCACGTAATCTCTTGGAGGAGCTTCTCCAATTTCACATAAATAGACAGTCGAAGTCTGGAATCGGTCAAGGACGGGAAGTCGTAAATTCTATGTCAAGGACCTCTTGGAACTCCCTCGGACCTCTCTCTCGCTCGGTCCCACGACCCTTGCTTTGGCGGGCCTTCACCCTCGCGCGTACCCCACTCTCGTGCGCGCGCTATTGGACACCTCCACCACCAATCACCATCGAGCTGCAACCAAAGACGACCCACCCGACGAATTAACGTCCAGCTGGAAGATCCGAATTTTCCTATTGGCTAAGGAAAAGGAACCTGGAAGAAGATAAAACCTCGGGACGAGGCAAATACGAGAGAGATACATTTCTGAGATCTTAGAGTCAACAACTAGTACACTACTAAATAAAGTCTATTTTTCGTTACATTTTCTTGTTAAGAGTTTGTTCAGAAAACCTTCCACGAGCAGAGTGCTTTAGCGCTCCACGGGCATCCGAACCCAGCGTATTCCCCAAATCCCACCACACTGCGACACAACACCAGAGAGGATATGAGAGTGCTCACGCCCGGGTTTTCGATGCCTTGTAGGGATTGAGTGTGGTATTCTCGCCGGGAGAATACAGGAAGCTTCGGGAAGGGTACCGAAGAACGTAGCCTACTCTACGTTGGCCAAGGAATCACGTGGTCGGGATTCAAATAAACTCCACGGTAGTTACGGTTCACGAGAACGATATTTATAATGCTTTATTAGCAACTTGGACGCGTCCGTTGTAACGTACAACGGAAACTATGTACAAGGAGGCAAGGCCTCTACGCAGTCTAATTGGATGTGTGTTCGACACGTCTTCTCTATCGGAAATACTATATCGAACTGTACTAGGTACGCCTAGTGTAACGGTCTCTACGAGGGTCGGTCGGGAGTAGGATTGCCAACTCCCTATCGGTAATCTTCCTAGGCGCGACCTAGGGGAATGGCGACGGTAGCGCCATGATCCCTACACACTCCCCCCCGAGTGTGTACGTGCAACTTATGAACGTTACAAACGACATACAGTTTCGCTACGCTGGGGATACAATAATCTTATAATCTAAGTATGACTATAGACAATGAGTGCGCACTAAATCTACTGTACAGGATATCCTTACAAACTATGCGTTTACTATTTACAGTGTACGATGAGCTTATCACTAATTCGGCGATTATCGCTTACATGTGATTAGCACGGTGGGACTGTTCGTACGGTTTTCGCCCGCGAGTATGTTCGCAGCGCGGTCCGCTGGTTCGCGTCAGAGGATTTGTTAGAAGAGGTTTCTACATCCTCTGGGAAATGATACGCAGGTTTCACGTTCTCGATGGAGACGGTACGCGGTTTTCCGTTCACTTCGATTTCTGGAACGCGATCGGTAGGGCGGCTTATCACTTTGTACGGGCCTGAGTATGGCCGTTCAAGCGCCTTTTTGTTCGTACCGGCGCGCAAGCATACGTGTTAACAGGTGTTAATGTCTTTAAACAAGAAAACACGCTTTTTGTGTCGCTGTCCTACGGGAACGGGTTTAACGCTGCGCATGTGCTCTCGGAATTCTTCGATAAACATTTGCGGGTCCGCGGGACCGTCATCAGGGAGTACGAACTCGCCCGGAATTCGCAACGAGGTGCCGTAGAGATATTCGGCGGGCGACGAGCCCGTATCCATAACGTTATTTCGAAGACCTAGCATTACGGTAGATAACACGCGTGACCACGTAGGGTTCGCGTGTTATCTGGATGAAACGCGGTTGTCCGTATTCGATGGCATCCGGACATTTGCAGTAGCGCGGTAAAGAGTCTTGACTCGAATTGGCTACCTTGGTCGGTCGTAAGAGTTTCAGGGGCGCCGAACCGTGAGATCCAGTGATCTACAAACGCCCTACAAACGGTCGTAGCTTCGATATTGGCGAGCGGAACTGCTTCTGGCCATCTCGAGAATCGGTCTATCATGGCCAGGCAGTAACGATAGCCTTCTGATATCGGCAGCGGGCCGACGATGTCCATGTGGACGTGACTAAAGCGCTCATCGGGAGCAACGAATTCCGCTGGCTTCACATGGTTGTGGCGCGTTATCTTAGGTTGCTGGCAATCCAAGCACTCTCTCGACCATTTCGCGATGTCGTGATGCATTCGCGGCCAGACGTACCGCTTTCGGATCACGCGATCGGTAATTTTCGCGCTCGGGTGCGCGGGATTGTGGAATTTATCGAAAATGCCCTTGCGTGACGGGCCTGGAATGTATGGACGCAATACTTCTCCCTCAAGATCGCATACAATCGCAATGTGTGTGGGTCCCCACCGAATTCGCCGTAAAGCCAACGAGTGATCGGTAGAGGCCAGTAAACTTTTAAGCTCGTCGTCGGATTCCTGCAATTTCGCGAGTTCTTACAATGAAATGTCCGCGGCGAGATGCAATGTATCTATGCGCGATAGCGAGTCGGCGACGACGTTTTCGGAGCCAGGGAGATGCTCGATACGAGTGGTGAACTGAGAGATGAACGATAATTGCCGTAGTTGGCGAGGCGACGCTTTCTCTGCGCGTTGTCGGAACGCGTACACGAGAGGCTTGTGATCCGTCACAATTACAAAGTTTCGACCCTCTAGAAAATGTCTGAAATATTTGAGCGCTTCGTGCACGGCAGTTAATTCACGATCGTACGCGCTGTAGTTGCGTTGCGCTGGCGTAAATTTGCGGGAGAAGAATGCCAAAGGCTTCCAAGAGTCGTGGGATCTTTGTTCTAGAGAAGCCCCCATTCCGAAATCGGACGCATCGGTAACGAGACGCGTTACTGCATCGGGAGCGGGGTGATTCAACAAGGTCGCGTTCGCGAGGTCAGATTTGACTCGTGTGAACGCTTCCTCAGCTTGAGAAGTCCAGATTATCTCGCGTTTGTCATTCTTCTTCGAGTCGCAAAGGTACTCGTGCAAGGGTGCTTGCACGTCGGCGGCACGACGGAGACCGCGTCGGTAAAAGTTCACCATGCCCAGAAATTTACGCAAATCGGTAACTGTTTTGGGCTTCGGAAAGTCCTGAATGGCCTTAACTTTTTCGGGAATTGGTGCGGAACCGTTCCGATCGATAACGTGTCCCAGAAACTCGAGTCGGGACTTGCCAAATTCGCATTTGGCGAGATTCAGGCGCAATGCGTGTTCCTGCAAGCGTTGCAAGACCGTGCGGATGTGACGCTTATGCTCCTCGAGGTTTTCGGAAGCGATAAGGATATCGTCAATGTACGCGAAAACGAACTCGAGGTCTCCGAGGGCACGGTAAATGTAACGTTGAAACGTTTGCCCGGCGTTACGTAGGCCGAAAGGCATCACGGTATATTCGAAGAGCCCGAAAGGTGTTATCACCGCAGTCTTCGGAACGTCCGACGGCGCGACGGGAATCTGCTGGTACGCTCTGTGAAGATCGAGCTTTGAGAAGATCGTCTTCCCGTGAAGGTTGACTGAGTAGTCATGTAGGTGAGGAACTGGGTACATGTCGGGAACAGTCACGGAATTCAAGCGACGGTAATCACCACATACCCTCCAACCCCCATCCTTCTTGGGGACAAGATGAATGGGGCTAGCCCATGGGCTACTAGATGGACGACAAGTTCCTTCAGCTACGAGCCGTTGAAATTCAGCTTTGGCCACTTGTAGTTTGTCGCGCGTCAATCGTCGCGCACGTTCAGCGACGGGGGGACCCTCGGTTACAATGTAGTGTAATACGTCGCGCGGCGAATCGCAGTTCGACTGCGATGGTCCTAACACTCCCGGAAATTCGGAAAGTATCCCCGCGAAAGGCACAGTGGGATCGATTGACTTCACGCTGAACACGGGCGAGGTTTTGATCGTGCAGACGGCGGAAATTCGTGTCAATGGATCGATCAGTTTACGATGGCGCAGATCGACCAACAGGCCATAGTGATTGAGAAAATCCGCGTCTAGAATCGGGTACGGTACCGCGGCGACGCAGAAGTTCCACGTGAAGGCGCGGCGAAGGCCCAGATTCAGAGTGAGTCGCTTTTCTCCGAACGTCTCAATCGTCGTCTCGTTCGCCGCGTACAATTTCAAACCGGTCGCGCGTTTCTTGGCGGTTCGATCGGCCGGTAGCAGGGAGAGATCCGCTCCCGTATCAATGAGAAAGTTGAGGCCGAGATCGCGGTCTCGCACATGGAGGCGATGAGATTCCGCACTCGGCGCGCTCGCCTCCGCGCGGCTAGTGCCTACTCGTTTCCCGCCTGCCACGAGCAGGGTTTTATGCAGGAGCGAGCGTCTTTTCCGTATTTTCGGTGCACGCGGCACACCGAAGACTCGCGTGATTTGGACCGCGCACGGGATCTTCCGCAGGAAGGAGTTCTGCGGCGGTTGTCGCGGGAATTTCTGTTCACGGCGCTTGTCAGTTCGGCTAACTGTTTCGTGACATGGTCCATTTTGGACTCGAGGTCGCTCATTCGTGATCCCAGGGAAGGGGCGGTATAGGCTGCGGACGCGACGGTGTTCGATGCCCCGGCGTCGTGCCTCGGAAAGTCTTGCGGCGAAACGGACGAAATTGAATGCGCGACGGAACCGGACGCCTCGACAACTTTGTCAGCCAATTCGGCGAATTCCTGCGAATCTGTAACTTTCGACATGGCCAGAACTGCCCTCACGTGCGCGGGAAGTTGCTCCATAAAAATCGAGCGGATGATGTCATCGCTGCACGATCCGTCGTTCAAATTCCGAAGGCGCATCAGAATTTGAGAGGGTTTTCCGTCGGTCAAGACTTCACCCTTGAGAAGTCGACGCAGGCGCGCCTCGGGCAACGTGGAGAAATTCGAAATGAGCCGCGCTTTTATTTGATCGTAGAAATTGCGCGGCCGCGGAACCGCGGTGAGGAGGTCTTTGATCGCGGCTACTTCCTCAAACTTTAGCGCGGACACGGCGATGTCGGCCATCGTTTTCTGCGCGGTTATGCGAGATGCCGACAGCGATGATTCTACATGTAGGAACCACAGCGATGAGTCTTCGCGGAAGAACGACGGAATTTTCGGGATGCGGTACGAATCGACCTTGCTCTCGATCATCGAATCTGGGACGTCATCCTGAACTAGGATTCCCCCGGTGCCAGGACCGGAAGGACCGGGTCCCGGAACACCAGGTCCCGGAGCGGTCATTTTGACGACTAGCGCGAGTACGCGGTACTATAGAACGGAATTCGCGGCGGTAGGTCTCGAACTTCCACGCCGAAATTGTACGCGCGTCGAAAATGGTGATGCTACGCTCCTGATTCGACGACGCGAACACGACGGTACTTTCAAATACGTCACGGGATGAGCGGCGCGACGCTATTTCCGGATTCGAACGGTAATCGCGATAACAAATATTACGTTAACGGCTACACTGAACGCTCGCACTTACTGAAATCGCTCGCTTTCTCTTGCACGTCGAAATCCACCTGTTGAACGGCTCCTTCGAAGGACAATATGGCGGCTACCGGCAGCAGGCCTCGTGTAGCAGCAAAGATGGCGGCTTCACGGTGGCAGGCCTCGTGCAGGGGTAAAGATGGCGGCTTCACGGCAGCAAGCCTCGTGCAGCGGCGAACAGCAAAAATGGCGGTCGTCTGCGTTCTCCTCGAGAGAACGTGGCGTCGGCGTGACGCTTACTCAGCTTGGCTGGATCCACGATGCTCCTTGGCGAAGAAACGTGCCAGCCAGGTACTTTACCGGCACGCGATGTCCCAGAACCACGTGTTACCGGTTCCTTGGCGACGTCCGACCGTTGGTCGCCGGAGCGATTTGTGACCCGGCGACTGGAAAAGGTTGACTTCCTTCCTTCTCGATGCGTGAAGAGATCACGTCGAGGTCACCAGTTGTAGGGATTGAGTGTGGTATTCTCGCCTGGAGAATATGTGAAGCTTCAGGAAGGGTACCGAAGAACGTAGCCTACTCTACGTTGGCCAGGAATCACGTGGTCGGGATTTAAATAAACTCCGGTATTTACGGTTCAACGAGAACGATTATTATAATGCTTTATTAGCAACTTGAACACGTCCGTTGTGTCGGTACAACGGGGAATATGTTACAAGGAGGCAAGGCCTCTACGCAGTATAACTGGAGGTGTGTTCGACACGTCTTGTCTATCGGAAATACTATTTCGAACTGTACTAGGTACGCTTAGTGTAACGGTCTCTACGAGAGTCGGTCGGGAGTAGGATTGCCAACTCCCTATCGGTAATCTTCCTAGGCGCGACCTAGGGGAATGGCGACGGTAGCGCCATGATCCCTACAGAAATATTCGTGCCACACCAACTTCCGTAAGGCTGGCAGTCTTTAACAGTATCTCGTCGGTGCTATGGATACGGGATAGTTAGTTAGTTTATTCTTTACTCTATTTATTATTTTTTAAATAGAGATGGCGTTGGAGAGCCGGAGCTCTATCTGTCCAATTCAAGCCTATCATTGATTTAAATATCCACGTTTTTCCTTACGCGTGGTGGTCAGCTTCCTATACAGGGTGTCCCAAAATTCCTTCAACAGCCGAAAATGAGTGGTTCCTGACGCCATTCTAAGCGACATTTTCCTTAACAATGATGGCCGCCGCGGCTTTGTTTAGGAGTTATTAACGAAAAACACGGACCAATCAGAGCGCGCCCTCGCCCGCCGCGCCGACAAGCGAGTGTCGGTGGTGCGCCGTGACATCGCAACGAACAAGAGTTTCTCTCTGTTACACCGACCCGTTCAGAAAAAGACTAAGAGTCCGCGAACTAAATGCACTGGATTGTGTGACGAACGGAAAGGAGTAGTGAGTCGGAAGTTGGTTTTTTTCTCGTGAGAGGGTATTGTCAATCAGTTCACTTGCGTGGTACGGTTCACAGACACTCTTTATTGTAACTGAAGCTACGGAGGCGCGTTGACACGAAGAACAGAGCTCGCAGAGGAGATTATTCAACTCGATTCTCGCAGAGGAGAGTATCGAACGGTTTACAATGGTGCTCGTAGCGATTAGGTAATGAAACGGTGTTCGTGATGACTCGCAGAGGAGAGTATAGCCGAACGTACGTTAAGCTGGCTGGGGGGTCCTATTTATCGGAATCGGTGGATTCCCCCACCGTACCTACGGGAGCTCGCTTCGAGGGGACAACTCGCCGCGGTGTTGTAGGGACAACGAGGGGGGTGTTCGCGGCGCTGAATCGTACGAAAATGTATCGCTCGCGTTTAACAAACCGCCCGCCTTGCGCGGTCGCGCAACAAGACGAATAATCTATATTCGAAGAGCTCCCCATACTTACATACACACACACACATATACTAACTATTTACAATGTTTCGCATGATGACACCTGGGCCGACGGCCGGCCGCGACTGTTATGTCACATAGGTCGTGACGTCGCACGCTCGACAATAGGATTCGTAGGTGCCGTCAATTGTCTACGGGTAACCGGCAAATACGGGTGATGGGTCGTTTATACGTAGAGGACGCAGTCTTGACCTCCACCACTCGTACGCGGCCGTCTTTACCTGGGAAGGTTTTTATGACCCTCCCCAATTCCCATTTATTAGGAGGTAGTAGGGGGTTGTCTAAGAGGACTACCGCCCCTACAGTTAGACCCTTCTGTTCGGTCTGCCATTTGTACCGCGACTGCAGTTCCTGCAAGTACTCGCGGGACCATACGCGCCACAGCAGCTCGTGGAATTTTTGCACTTGTTGCCATCGTGATAAGTGCGTTGTCGGCTCGTCACTCAAGGGTGGAACCGGACGTGAATTCAATGGACTACCAGTTAAGAAGTGCCCTGGCGTAAGGATCTCAAGGCACTCTGGATCGTCGCGTACCCGAGTAATCGGACTCGAGTTTAACGTGGCTTCCACCTTGCAAAGTAGGGTGGACATCTCTTCCGAGGTTGGCGCGAACGACCCCATGATTCGACGAAGATGATGCTTGGTGGACCGGACTGCGGCTTCCTGCATTCCTCCGTGGTGAGGAGCGCCCGGGGGATAGAACTTCCACTGAATTCGGAGAGTGGAGCATCGATTTTTCAATTCCGGTGAATTTGTGACTTCGACGAAGTGTCGAGCGAGTTCGTTGGACGCGCCTACGAAATTCGTGCCATTGTCGCTAGTGATCGTCTGAGGAACACCGCGTCTGGACGTTAACCGATCGAAGGCTGCGAGGAAAGCAGCCGTGGAATAATCATCAACCAACTCTAAATGGACCGCGTGAGTAGCAAAACAGATAAATACTGCAATGTATTTTTTATACGTTCGCTTTCCGCGCCCGGGTGCGTCTCGTACTTGGTAGGGACCGGCGTAATCGACTCCAATGTGAGAAAAAGGAGGGGACGGACGGCAACGTGACGTCACGAGGTCTTGCATTACCTGCGTTGTAGTTTCCGCCCGCCAACGCGCGCATTTGACGCATTTGTGAATCACGCGACGGACCGAATTACGTAACCCTAGTATCCAATATTTTTGTCGTGTTGTGTACGTCGTGATTTGAGTTCCGCCATGCAAGGAGAGAAGATGCGATTCCCGGATAATGAGGTCGGAAACGTGATGTTTCGGCAATATCGCGGGGTGCTTCGTTTCCCAGGGCAGAAAAGAGTTTCGGAGCCTCCCACCTACGCGTATGACTCCGTATTGGTCGATGAAAGGGTTGAGCGGTAAAAGTGACGAGTTATTGAGCAACGGTTTGTTCCGCGCGAACGCGGCGATTTCGGTCGCGAACGAGCTGCGTTGGATTATTCGCAGTATTGTTATTTCTGAGTCTCGTAGCTCCGCGACGGTGAGGAACGAGGGGAGCGCGGTGCTTGTTTGTTTTCGCACCATGTTTATAAATCGCCGCACGTGACAGAATACGCGAATTAGGCGTTGCCAGCTGGAGAAACGAGACAGAACATCCCAATCTTTAATTGTGATCGTATTATGCACGGCGGTTTTACATTTCTCCTCCTCCGTTTCGTAGGTCTGCTGAACGGGCCAGTCTTCTTCTTCCCTCTTCAACCACGATGGACCCTCGATCCACAGCGTCGATGCCAGCAGTGCTTCGGCGCTTACACCGCGCGAATTCAGGTCTGCAGGATTGCAGTGCGTCGGCACGTGTCTCCAGACGGCATTCGGTAGTGTGGTGTGGATCTTGGACGCATGTGAATGTGTGGTTTCGGGAATACTTCGCAGGGATTCGGCGTCGTTGCCCGCCCATTTTCGCAGATTGAATCCGCCTCGAGACAACAGCTGACAGACTTGTATTCTAGTCTGTTCGAGCAGCTGTTTGTCCGGCGCGCCCATGAATACGTCGTCAACGTAAACACTGTTGCGGAGAATCGGGGACGCGAGGGGGTATTCCGGACCTTCCAACTTGTTTATTTGTTGTATAACGCGCATCGAGAGGTACGGGGCGCAGGCGGTTCCGTAGGTTACCGTATTCAATTCGAACGCCTCGAGATTGCCGTTAGATTCGTTTCTCCACAAGATGCATTGATATTTGCGATCTTGTGGGTGGATGAGAATTTGACGGAACATTTTCTCAATGTCCGCCACTAAGACATATTTGTGGATTCGCCACGCTAGTAAGATGTGAGTAATTTCTAACTGTAACTTCGGACCAGTAAGTAGGATGTCGTTTAAGGAGTATCCGCTAGACGTTTGGCTCGACGCATTAAAAACGACTCGGAGCTTTGTAGTCAAGCTTTCCTCGCGGAGAACGGCGCGATGTGGAATGTAATTCCTCGCACGGTCGACGCTATCGAGACGGTTCATGTGGCCGAGCGACTCGTACTCGCGGATGAACGCATTATATTCGCCTCTGACCGCTTCGTTTTCGCGTAGTTTCCGGGTCAGACGTTCCAGTGACGCAGTGGCTCCTCGGGGACCGATTTGAGAAACGGTAACCGCACTACGAATCTGCCTGTAGCGTCGCGCGAATATGTTTTTTCGAAGTGCCGCTCGCATTCTATCTCCAAGGGGGTGAGGATACGCGTTTCAGGGACCGCTTCTGTTTCCCAGAAACGAGTTAACGCACGTTCGAGTGGATCCGTGTTTGTCCCGTGATGCGTGGCAACCGCGAATCGATGGGTTTCCGGGGTGTTAATGCATCCGGACAAGATCCAACCGAGAATCGTATTTTGCGCAATCGGTCCTTGGTTACTTGTGAGTCGAACGCCCGGTCGTAGGATTTGCGCGAAGATATCCGCGCCTAGGAGCAATTCGATACGTTGCTTAGATGCGGGCTCGGGGTCCGCGAGCGCGAGATCGAATAGGGCGCTGTAATTTTCTATCTGGACCGCCGGCGGCACGTACTGCGTTATACCGCGCACTATAAACGCACGGGTTGATAGTGCTGGTGACTCCTGCTTGGACGAACCGATCCGCAGTTGTACACTATAATCTATGTTGCTTGTTTGTTCGCCGCCGAGGCCGGTCACGGAAATCGGTGATCGGACTTTTTGTAAGCGTAGCTGCTGTACAAGATTGGTGGACACGAACGAGGATTGAGACCCCTGATCCAATAGCGCGCGGGCTAATCGCGACTGACCGTTGGGCGCGAAGACTTTGACCATTGCGGTGGCCAATAGGACAGTCTGACTGCCATTCGGACTGGCTTCGGCGAAATGTGTCGCAACGTTACTACCGCTCTCTTCCGTATTCGGCGGAGGGGTAGACGCGTCTAATCTTGAGGGCTGGACCGAAGATGCATTGTTTCGGTAACCACTCGTGTTGGGTCTGCTGAGGGCCCTGGGTTCTCCGCGGTGAAGTAATGTGTGGTGCTTTTCACCACACTGTCTACACACGTTTGTGCTCGGACAATTCGACACGGTGTGATTCGCGCCGAGGCAGTTTATGCACGCGTGTTGACCTTTTAGCGTCTCGAATCGAGCGAGTGGCGAGAGGCTACGGAACACGCTACAGTCGCGGGGTACGTGCGCTTCTTTGCAAAGAAAGCAAGTAGGAGACGTACTACTTTCTTCAATCACGTGCGCGTTCGTTTTTTGTCGCAACGGTTTCGCAGGACCCTCGGAGGATTGAAGTTGTTGCGTCGGTTGATTGGACATCTTAACCGCCGCGGTTTGTTCTAAAACGAACTTTTCCATCGCCGCGTATGTTGGGTAGGTTCGTGCATCTCCGAGGGTCTTGTTCCACTCCGTTTCTAATTCGCGGTCGAACTTGCTCGAAACGAAATAAACGAGATGATCCTCTTTCGTGCCTCTACCTAACGTGTGCAGCGCCTCGAGGGTGTTACGATAATGTATTGTGAACTGATTCAGCGAGTCGAGCTGTGACAATTTGATGGATTTCAGTGAATAAAGTTTTTGCATTAATGTATGGACTATGACTCTTTCATTATCGTAAATCTCCTTGAGACGTGACCAGCCGATCTGGAAGTTCGCGTCTGTCACATCTAGGTGTTGGACTGCGTCGAGTGCTTCGCCCGACAATGCGCTAAGCAGGTACTGTAATCGTTCCGCGCCCGTTAACGTTTCGTTCACAATTACCGCGGAGTTGAATCGCGATTCGAACGATTTCCAACGCGTATAGTCGCCGTCGAATTTCGGGAGTTCGATTCGAGGTAATTTGACGTGCGCGGGACGAGTTACCGTGGTGGCTGGGAACGCCATAGATGAATTCGCCGCAGGGGGTGTGATGGGGGGGCGTAGATGGGCCAGCTGCTCCCTTAGGTAGGACCAGCCTTCAAGGTACGCGTCCTCCATCCGATCCATCGTTCCGGCCTTGAAGTAGGGGAGGTCTTCTTTCGTCCGGTCCGCTTTCCGGTACGCTTGGAGGTACCCGTTGAAAGAAGTAATCTGGGTCCAGGTCTCCTGGTACATGGTCAGCCTGGTGTCCAGATACTCCACCGTATAGTTGACGACCCCTTTTTTCTTCGTATTCGTCAATATTTTGGTGAGCTGAGCAAACGCTTGGGTTTGCCGCTCAAGAACCGCTTCGAAGGTCTCCGTGACACTTGTGTTCATTTTCACCGTCTGGTTTTGACTTGAAAGTCACGAGACACGACACACGTTTGAATTAGACGGTTGTTTCGCCTCTAACGTCTTCCGACCGATCCAGGTTTCTTCACAAATCCGGCTCGAAGGACCATAAATTGTTACACCGACCCGTTCAGAAAAAGACTAAGAGTCCGCGAACTAAATGCACTGGATTGTGTGACGAACGGAAAGGAGTAGTGAGTCGGAAGTTGGTTTTTTTCTCGTGAGAGGGTATTGTCAATCAGTTCACTCGCGTGGTACGGTTCACAGACACTCTTTATTGTAACTGAAGCTACGGAGGCGCGTTGACACGAAGAACAGAGCTCGCAGAGGAGATTATTCAACTCGATTCTCGCAGAGGAGAGTATCGAACGGTTTACAATGGTGCTCGTAGCGATTAGGTAATGAAACGGTGTTCGTGATGACTCGCAGAGGAGAGTATAGCCGAACGTACGTTAAGCTGGCTGGGGGGTCCTATTTATCGGAATCGGTGGATTCCCCCACCGTACCTACGGGAGCTCGCTTCGAGGGGACAACTCGCCGCGGTGTTGTAGGGACAACGAGGGGGGTGTTCGCGGCGCTGAATCGTACGAAAATGTATCGCTCGCGTTTAACACTCTCGATTATGTGAATCTTCTCCAATTTCGATGAGCTTTGGATATGTTGTCAAGACCATGATTCTGAACAACATTTCCCTTTAAACTTTTTGGCAATCGGCTCTAGTTTACGAGATAATCGTAAAAAAGAGAAGAAGCAGAAACTGATTGAATGAAAAACTCATGTATTCAGCCGTAAATCCATTTGCTGCTTCGAAATGTGTGTCACTGGGTCACTCGGTGACGAACTGCACAAATGTCTTCAGGTATACGACAGTACCGAAAGCTGAGGGACGTACGGCCAGGTCGACGAACTGCACAGCTGGTGATGGATTGTTGGTATACTAAAACCTAAGACCTAAGGCGTAAAGCAGACCTGGGCGACGATGGGCCGAAAAACACATGGTGCTGCTTTTCTCCTTCGCCGGCTCGGCAAGGCAGTCCCTACCACGTCTTCCGACTCTCCCTTCAGCACGAGCCCCACGATGCTGCATCAGCAGGTTACTCACCACTACTACATAAACATGTACACGCACATAAGACCCGTGGACGTGGTGGGAACTGCCTTGCCGAGCCGGCGAAGGAGAAAAGCAGCACCATGTGTTTTCGGCCCATCGTCGCCCAGGTCTGCTTTACGCCTTAGGTCTTAGGTTTTAGTACACCAACAATCCATCACCAGCTGTGCAGTTCGTCTACCTGGCCGTACGTCCCTCAGCTTTCGGTACTGTCGTATACCTGAAGACATTTGTGCAGTTCGTCACCGAGTGACCCAGTGACACACATTTCGAAGCAGCAAATGGATTTACGGCTGAATACATGAGTTTTTCATTCAATCAGTTTCTGCTTCTTCTCTTTTTTTAACGATTATCTCGTAAACTAAAGCCGACCGCCAAAAAGTCTAAAGAGAAATGTTGTTCAGATAATAATGGTCTTGACAACATACTCAAAGCTTATCGAAATCGGAGGGGGTTTACATAATCGAGAAACTCTTGTTCGTTGCGATGTCACGGTGCACCACCGACACTCGCTTGTCGGCGCGGCGAGCGAGGGCGCGCTCTGATTGGTCCGTGTTTTTCGTTAATAACTCCTAAACAAAGCCGCGGCGGCCATCATTGTTAAGGAAAATGTCGCTTAGAATGGCGTCAGGTACCACCCATTTTCGGCTGTTGAAGGAATTTTGGGACACCCTGTATACTGTTAAGTCTATGCGTAGATCTATACGTTAATATGTTAATATGTTGTGACATATAAGTTTTGGTATATCTTTGGTTTTAGTTCTGTTTTGTACTTTTGTACTTTTGTGCTATGTGAAACGTAGCGGTGATACCCCTTTTCAGGGTATTACCCCTTTGAATGGAGTGTGTTTAGATTGATCTGTCTATTTGTAATAAGAAGGCTGCTGATGCCCTCAGTACTGAATCATCTTTTTTAGATATTATTTTGGTGACTTCTTCTTCTAATTCAATGTCTTTTGTGGCGAACATTCTTAACAGTTTTCTTCTTTTTCTCTCATAGATGGGACAGTTCCATATTATGTGTTCTATATCTTCCATTTCATGTCCGCATTCGCATTGAGTATAATTGATATAATTTTTCCTGAACAGTGAGGCTGCTAGGTTGTAGTGGTTTGATCTTATTCTACTTAACATGTTTATGGAGCGTCTTCCTATGTTTTTTATGGCTTTGAACCATGGTTTTCGTTTGCCTATATTGCTGTCTGTGGTTTCAAAGTATTTGGTCCCTTTATGTAGTCCTTCATTTCTGTATTTTTGATCAGATTTTTTCCACTTGTCGTCTTTGATGAAATTATTTATGTCGTTTGCTGGAATTTTGATGTTCTCATCCTGTTCATAACTTGTTCTGTCCTTTGCAATTAGGTCTGCTCTTTCGTTACCTTCAATTCCCATATGTGCTGGTATCCATGCGAGGAAGATTCTGTTGTGTCCATTTATGTTGATGTTTCTAACTTGCTTAGCAATTTTTATAATCCACGGGTTTATACTCTTGTCTGAGGAGATGTTTTCTAAGGCACTCAGGGCGCTCTCCGAGTCTGTTAGAATGATTATTTTATTGTTGTCATTTATATATTTTTCTTCAACTATACTGATAGCCTTGCTGATAGCTATACATTCTGTAGTAAAAATGGTTGCGATTTTGTTGATACTGAGACCCTCTTCCTCCCATGTGTTATCCTTTCTGATGACGATGCCAGCTCCGTTTGAACAACTGACTTTCTTTTTAGATCCGTCTGTGAAAATTAGGATCGGGTTTTCTTCTGTGATGTTAAGCTGATCTTTGATCATGTTGATGAGGGTTGCATCGTTGAGCTTGTAATATTTTCTTACAAAACCAGATTCTATATCTATCTGGCCCTTCCAGTCGATTTTTTTCAGTTCTTTCAGTTCTTTTTCGTCTTCCCAAATGTCGGACTTCCATATAATGTCATCCATATCCTTGGTTTCCATCCATGCTTTGTTTAATGTGCAATCTTCCTGTCCTGTTATGTCCATTCCTTCATTGTTAGTTATTTGGCTATTTATATGTTTCAAGGTTCTGTTATACTTTCTGGATCTCAGCTTCAGTAAGAACTTCTCTGAAAGGAGGTTTACTCTTTCTTCGAAGTGCACAATTCCAGCTTAAACTGCCATGACGTTGGTTGGGGTAGAATTTCTGTATCCCATGGCTATTCTGATTCCTTCATTTTGTATTTTTTGATACCTTTCCATAGATTTGTTTGAAGGGCTATAGTATATGGCTATAGCGTATTCTAGGACTGATCTTACCAAGGTTTTGTATAGAGATATCATAACGCTTGGGGAAGCTCCATTTTTGATATGGGCTATATACCCAAGCATGTTCAGTCTTTTTCTCGCTTTTTTCTCGTCGGTATCTCGTCGGTGGTAGAGCGGACGCTTAGCCTGGATCAGATCCTATGCGTACGGTAGAGAGGACGCTTAGCCTGGATCAGCTCCTATGCGCACGGTAGAGCGGATTTCCCCCTCCCGCGCCAGAAAAGATCAGATCTCACATCATTTTTAAGAAAGAGAAATTGATAGATTTAAAAACAATCTCTCTCTCTCTCTCTCTCTCTCTCTACTTCTAGATTTAATATACAACTTGGAGAAAAGTTCCCCGGAGTTAGAACACATTTTACTCTCAAATTAATTTATATTTTGCGTAGTTTTCTGCAAAAATCTGCTTGGCATAAAAATATAAATTTATTTAATATTCAGCATAGGATAAATAAAAAAATTATTAATTTTCTAATACTATAATATTATAATATTTTTGTCTAATGTTAATTTTCTAATTACGAGTCATAAATACACAACTTTTATCTTGTAGCTGAGATGGCGTACCTTTTCCGTTTCTTTCAATCTGTAAGCAACAGTTTGAGGTATGTCAGGATTATACCTTTTTATTTGAAAAAGAAATTACAAGCGTTAAATTATAAAAAGAAAAGAATATATATGGAAATAATATATAGACAAAGGAAACAGTTCTTCCTTTTCTACGGCCTTCAATACGTGATACGGCACACAGTCCCTGGTGGTCAGTATCGCACTCACGCATACACACTGACAGTCCTTCGCAGTGAACAACAACATGTATTCTAGTCTAGCCTTCGACTCTATCTGCTCTCTGCTCTCCGATACACCTGAATATAAACATCTTCCAAAATCCGCCTTTTCCGCATTAAGGTCGATTCATACACCCACGACGCGATCGTGCGACGAAATATTCTAACCCAGGTTTAAGCGACACCGTCCACAAACGACGCAGTCTGAGCGTCGTGGATACAATAGTTGTACTGCGAGTCGTAGGAGCCATAACTCTCCAGCGGGTTGACGGCTCCCCGCTGTGCGTGGCACAAAAAATAGGTTTTTATGGGCTCCACTACTCCTTGGGTAGCTCCCTTTACAACATAATGGAAATAGGAAACGATCCTGCCACTTGGTGAATTCTTCTCAATAAATAATGATTTAAAATAATTATTGGAAACTATATTAGACATATCTTTGTTCTGCAAACGTTTCCACTGGTTCAAGTGTGAAAAAATGTTATAATAAAATGTTACCATATACAAATTTCATACGACACACATAATAAAATGTGAAATACTCCAGTAACTACAAATAGCTGTTAGGTTTCAGTTGTTTGTTATTTCGGGTCCATAAAATTGCTGAATATTCTTTAGACATTCTGAAATAAGGGTCGACAGCGTTTGTCTTTTAATTACACCTTCCACGTAGTGAAAAACATTTTTAATTTATTTATGTCCAACAAGTAGTCCTTTACACTGCCCCGTAAGTACGAGCGATAGCGGAACAGAGCAGTGGGTTAAGATATTATAAACCGTTACCGCGCCCACTACTACGCGATTGAAGGGCACGGCAAGACGCCATCTCGTATGGGTTCGAACTGGTGAATTTGTATTGATGCGAGCTTGAGAAGAAGGTTCACAGGCAGGACTACGGTGACGTGTCTCTATGTACGAATGCGCGGCCGATTGGATCAGAGCGGAGGAGGCAGGCCTCGTTTCACACGCATTTTCGGCTGCGTCGAAATATTGGTTACAGCGGCCACACATACCATGCAGCCTGCAACGTCGAAGTCAAAACATTGGGACTACGGCCGCGGCTGTGGTGGGGATAGGCAGACCTTATGATAGGCGCGATTTGTTTAGGTGCCGTTCCAAGGGGCTGCTCTGCATGGAGAGGTTTATGACCGGTCATTACTATTGAGCGGGAAGTCGGCTCTTTCGGACAACACCTGTTTACTGTAAAGTAATTTGTAGACGCCCCGACTTCTTCGCATATAGCGATAAGACTCTCCTCTTGCCTCTGTGACGTACAGTGGAACAAACCGATGAATTCAGTGTCAAAATCAAAGAACGTTCGATAGAAATGAGATAGAGCGATGATTTTTTAAAAATTAAAGCTGAAATATATATTGCAGAGAATATGGGAAAAATAGAGAGATTATGGTACGAACGTTTTTTAACCTTGAAAAAATTCGTCAAACTTATCATAATTAATTCGTCAATACCACGTGCGGAAAATTTTTTTTACATGCTATACATCATTTCCAGTTCGACCTCAGGATTTTGCAACAAATTGAATTTTTTTCGAACAAAACTAATGAAATCATTTTTTCGTTGATTTGATTTAATAACCCACTAGTTTGAAGGTATACAACATATGTATTGTATTCTATATACAGTCGCCGCGGAAAATATGTTGACACATCTCAAAAATGCATATTTTCTATTTTAAATCAATGATTTAGGAATTGATCGAAAATGTATATGTATTTATGTATGACATTTAATATCGTACAAACTAGAATGTGTAGTGCGAAAGATGACATAAAGTTTATAATAATGACAGAGAAAAATTAAATAACTTTTGTATCGTTTGCGGAAAGTATCCCAGATAACCAGGCCGTCCCAAGCTGAACACGAGCCCGGCGGGCCGAGAGCAGGTAGCGAGACGGGTACTGTGTGAAGGTCCCTCGAAGCGGCTCAAAGCCCACTGGGCCTAGTTTCTGACCAGGGACTATCCGTTCGGGAGGGCTCGTAACTTGGACCACGGCCGAATTTTGGCCGAACCAGCCCTCGGCCGAATTTTGGCCGATTTCGGGCCGTTGTAAGATGGCAGCACGGTGGCGCGAATGCCGTAGTCAGATGGTAGCACGGTGGCGCGAGTGCCGTTAGAGCCTGTTCAGACACGGCGATTTGAACCAATTTGAACCGCGCGGATCTTATTAGATTAGCGTTTATGTACCCGTTCGCACGCATCCGCGCGGTCCAACAATCAAAAACAAAAATTGAATGTTACTTCTTCCCTCTGAACCCCTTGCCGTACCATTTTAATTCTCGGGAATCCCGAAAATTCTCGGCATATAGAATAAGACAATATTTGGGGTTCTCAAAAGTGTCGTTACTATTGAACATTTCAGCAATCCGTATGAAAGGAATATTCCTGCAACGCAAGCACGTAGCAAACGATTATTTTCTACAGCAAGAAATGTTGTAATAGCTACTCGAACTAAATTACTGTCCGAAAATGTTGAAAAACTTGTTTTTCTACACGAAAATTTAAAATAGAATGTTTTATACCCACTATTTTTATAATATGCTATTTTTATTCTACTCTCTACCTGTTACAATTAATGTTATAATTTTTAGTTTATTATTATCTTTTCAATCTTTTTTACCATGTTTTTATTAGCTCGCTTTCTTGTCTGTCTGTTTTGTTTGTCTGTCAATTTTGCAATTGATTTTAAACTAACTTCTCGATGACCTAGAGACTTGAAATTTTAAGCTCAGAATTGGATGACAATGCAATATTTAAAAAATTTTTTTAAGAAAGCCTATGCGTTTATTATAATTTTAACTCTATCTTAAAATTATGGCGTTGTCGCATCTTCTTCCCCAAATAATACATAAAAAATACAAGGAAAATCATCGTACTGCATCTTAGAAATAATTAATAAGAAATTAATGAGAAGATATGTATGATCGAAAATATTCATGGACGGCGATTACATTGTCCAACAAAATCAACCTTTTTTCGTGTTCAACAATTACTGTTGGGTGATTCTTATAGAGTTATTTTAACTAATTCCGCATCCGTTTTCAAAATATAATGGGGACAAAGAATAACACATTCATATCAAACTTCTTTTCAAAACCTTGGGGCTAAGGTGCCTGAGACCCCACATTATCTTGCGAAAGTTAAAATACCGATTTCGGTATAACCGATATTCTACCAAAATCGAAATAAATGCTGGTATTTTTCGGTTTTTCCTATGCTTAGGTTGCCCCAAATAAAAAAGCAACTGCAGGCCACTTACACCAGAACCGTCAAGAAGCACAGCCATTTACACAAGTCATTTAGTCAAGTATACACAATATAAATGCGTTCCGTTGTAAAACCCTCCGCGCGAAGGAACAAGCGAGACAACAGGCGAGGCCCTTCCAGATGTATACCTCCCAACTATGTGATTTTTAGCCAGCCGAAGGAAGCACGTATTTGGACCTTTTATACTTCTCTATACCGCACGTCTCGCTCCCCGTGACGGCCCAAGTGCTCAGGCCCGTACCGCATGAAATGCGCGTGGCGCATTAGGGCGACACCGGTATCGATAGGTTTCCACATTACTACGGAGGTACTATCGTCAATAGGTTTTTTTCCGTGGTTTCCCCTGTAGGCCTATTCCACTATGTCGTATGATAATTTCGGAAGAAAAGTTTGAAAAATGAACTAGTAAGATTAGTTTGAAAAATAGTTTTGAATTCCATTGCCAAAATTTTATTCAGTCATTCAGAAAAACTTCTTCGTGGACGTTTAAAGACGTACTTGGTATATCATATATATCGAATGAAAGGTTAGACGTCGCTGCTCGCATCGCAGACGATAGAGAAGCACCATTCAACCGGGTGCGCTTTTCCGATTTAATACACCGAAATTATCATACGACATAGTGGAATAGGCCTACAGGGGAAACCACGGAAAAAGAACGCATTGACGATAGTACCTCCATGGTAATGTGGAAACGTATCGATACCGGTGTCGCCCTAATGCGCCACGCGCATTTCATGCGGTACGGGCCTGAGCACGTGGGCCGCCACGGGGAGCGAGACGTGCGGGAGGCGCAGGCTCGAAATCGGGCCGAACAAGCAACCGTTGCCGACCACTGTTCTATACCGTTAGCAAAGTCAAGGGCTGATGTCGAGGCGACCCTTAAGATCGGAAGGATTTATGGTAGGAACTGGGCGTACGTGACGTTCTGAATAGGGACGCATGAGAATAAACAGAACCGTCCTCGGGCGATGGCGGGTGGGCACTTTGGGCCATCCAGCTATCTGAGCCCAGAACACAATAGTAGTATAATAAACACGGCCGGGCAACCCCACGGCCAGCCAGGTACCTCGGCATGAAACCGCTAACAAGCGAATGCTAAACTTGTTTATTTTTCGTAATCTTCTCGCGAAAGTGACACGAGCCAGTTCGTGGCATTCTTCCGAATAAGAAAAGACTAAACTCGATAGAATTCGGACTGTGTCTAGTAGTTTTACTCGTGAAAGTATCTTCGAAATTTGTATTTGGATACAATTTTTGCCCATCCTCCGTGCTAGGGCGACAAAGCGACGAGGGGCCTCGGGCCCGGCCGTGTTTATTGCACCACTTGGCCAAGGCTCTCGAGGCCTTCGTCACTTCGTCGCCCTAGCCAGCAGAGAAGAGCAGAAATTGTATTTAAATACAAATTTCGAATATACTTTCACGAACAAAACTACTAGACACAGTCCTAATTCTATCGGGTTTAGTCTTTTCTTAATCGGAAGAACGCTCCGGACCCTCCTAGCATCGCTCCGTGAAAGAATTATGTGATATTTCATATAATAACCAAGTTCAGCAACTGCATTTTTAGCGATTTCACAACGATATACCGGGCTGGCCGTCGGGTTACCCGTGTTCATTCAAGCCTCGAGTTGGCCAAAAGGATCTTGAAGGATCCGAAAGGATCTTTGAATTAGATACAGATACTATTTACAAATGTATCCGTTGCTTCGAATCCTTCTGCTGCGGATAGAAAAGTATCTGATTAAATTTCGAATATAAAATACTTTTGTATCTAAATCCTCGAGTAACTAATTACAAATTTTGTATGTATTATTCGTGATCCGAAAGTATCTAATTACATATTTTGCCCAACTTTCCGGCGCAGAGTTTAAAATGTATGCAAAAAACAAACAGACAAACAAGAAAGCGAGCTAATAAAAACGTGGTAAAAATCAACACCCTGGAAGTATACAGTAAAGCTTGATTCGGTCTGACGATCGCGCGCCGATTACCGAGCAGAACCGCTAGTAAATAATACATATTTTCTAACATATGTTTTTTGTTAGTTTCATTTTAGACATTTCCATTGAATTTCAAATTACAGTAATTGTAATTGTAATTGAAATTACGTTTTGTCCAACTCTGGTGTATAGCATGTGAAGAAAACAATCTATCCGGACATGGAATTGAATAAACCACAATTTTCATGAAATTTTCCAAGTTTAGCACAGATTTCCAAGGCTAAACAACGTTCGCACTATAATCTCTCTCTCTCTCTCTCTCTCTCTCCCTCTCTATTTTTCCCATATACTCTGCAATAATTCTGCTGTGAGTTAGAAGAAAATTCATCGCTCTATCTCATTTTTATCGAAAGTTCTTTGGTTTCTACACAGAATTCATCGGTTTGTCCCACTGTGGGGCGCAGCCCTCATCATTAACCCCTTTCTCGACAATATCGAGTCAGATTCGTACAAAGTTTCTAAATAGAGTCTAATAAATATATGTATGCTATTAATTTCCTTTAAATCGAAATGAAATATTCTATCTTGGTTTTGTTAATGTAGGTACAGCTGTTGGAGAACATGTAGGCATACAATAGATATAAAGCTTTTCCTTTTTTAGTAAATTAAGAATTACCAAAAATGTTTTAATCATGCTGACATCGCTAAACAAGCTAAACAAAACCCCGAAAAAGCGCCTCGAGCGCAATGAATGGCAGGGGTGTGTACCTACTGACCCAACAAAGCAACCGACGCGACGCCGTCCAATCAGCGCACCTTTCTCAGAAACGCGAAAAGCAGAAGCAGCAGTGATGGGATATTCGTGGGCCGTCAACTGCGCTTGCCTGTGTTGGTCCCTGTTCGTTTGCACGCGCGCTACACACAAGCATACCTCTACTCTGTCCGTGTGAACTACCTGCTCGACTGATTGACGCCGAGCGTTCCTTCGATTTTCACGTTATCGAAGTTTCGGAAGCATGAGGCGGAAAGTCGAAATTTGGAGACGGCGCGTATTTGAATCCTGGCACAGCGCGACGCGGCGCACTACGGGCCAAACCGACGAAATCTGTGTAAAAATCAAAGAACTTTCGATAGAAATGAGATAGAGCGATGAAATTTTTTAAAAATTAAAGCTAAAACTTTGCAGAATATGAAATAATTATGGAGATTGTGGTACGAACGTTTTTTAACCTTGAGAAAATTCGTTAAACTTGCACAATTTCAAGAAAATTATGGTTTTTCCAATACCATGCGCGGAAAAATTTTTTTTTTAACATGTGACACATCATTTCCTGTAGATTTTTTCACGCTGATTTCAAATCTTGTCTCAAAAGTTGTCTACGACCTCAGGATTTTGCAAAACATCGATTTTTGTGAACAACACTAATGTAATCATTTTTTCGTTGAAATGATTTGGTAACCTTCTAGTTTTAAGGAATATTGTATTCTCATATATAAAACACAAAAAATAATCATAATGAAGTATTTGGACGTTTACTTAACGTATATCACTTGACGAACGATCACTTGACGTATCGCTACGATTATCGCTGGCGTGATATACGTTAAGTAAACGTCCAAATACTTCATTATGATTATTTTTTATGTGTTTTATATATGAGAATACAATATTCCTTCAAACTAGAGGGTTACCAAATAATTTCAACGAAAAAATGATTACATTAGTTTTGTTCACAAAAATCGATGTTTTGCAAAATCCTGAGGTCGTAGACAACTTTTGAGACAAGATTTGAAATCAGCGTGAAAAAATCTACAGGAAATGATGTGTCGCATGTTAAAAAAAAATTTTCCGCGCGTGGTATAAGAAATACCACAATTTTCTTGAAATTGTGCAAGTTTAACGAATTTTCTCAAGGTTAAAAAACGTTCGTACCACAATCTTCATAAATATTTCATATTCTGCAAAGTTTCAGCTTTAATTTTAAAAAATTTCATGGCTCTATCTCATTTGTATCGAAAGTTCTTTGAAATGTGCGCCGCGTCGCGCTGTGCCGGGATTCAAATGCGCGTCGTCTCCAAATTCCGACTTTCCGTCTCATGCTTCCGAAACTTCGGCAACGTGAAAATCGAAGGAACGCGTCGGCGTCTATCAGTCGAGCGGGTAGTTCACACGGACAGAGTAGAGGTACTGAGAGGTACGCTTGTGTGTAGCGCGCGTGCAAACGAACAGGGACCAACACAGGCAACGCAGTCGACACGGATACGACGATACGTCAGGGAAGGGGAAACCAGCGACTGAGGCGAACGGCCCACGGCCCACTGTTTCCGGCATCACTGCAGTCAGAAGCTTCTGAGACGCGATCCGCGTGCCTTCTCAGGCTTTGCAAACCACCCTCGCGCGCGCGCGTCGATTTTCTGCTCGAGTTCTGTTTGAGTTCGTGTCCCGTTCGAGTTTGTGTTCTGTTCGGTAGTGACACCATTATGGATCGCCCTCGCATCAAAAACCCTGTAAGTATACATATGTATGTAGTATGGATTGTTCTCAACAATCGCGAAACCAATGAATAAATAGTCTTATGGAGGATCTATTTTTTTATACACTATAATTGTTTTGGATTTGGTCTAACTCCGCGTGAAGACGGAAAGACACCACTTTTGCACCAATTTTTTACGATATTTTTGAATTTATCTCACAAAATAAGCGTCCCGCGGAAAATCGAACTATACCACGCGATAGAGCAGACTTTTATCTTGAGAAACCACCCTATCAAGTTTGGAACGTCGACGTTTTTTTCGAACCAGAAAGCAAAATATCTTCGCCCGACATGAGTTGCGGCCAGTGGCGCTCTAGACGGTGTACGGCGCAGCGACGGGATACGGAGCGGCGAACGACCATTCTAGTGGTGAGCGCCACTGGCCGCAACTCATGTCGAGCAAAAATATTTTGCTTTCTGGTTCGAAAAAAACGTCGACGTTCGAAACTTGAAAGGGTGGTTGCTCAAGATAAAAGTCTGCTCTATCGCGTGGTATAGTTTGATTTTCCGCTGAACGCTTATTTTTTGAGATAAATTCAAAAATATCGTCAAAAATTGGTGCGAAAGTGGTGTCTTTCCGTCTTCAATGATCGTTTAAACATGTTTAAACAATTATAATGCATTAATATTATATATCACTGTATTCGGGAAAGTCCAAGGAATCTGTTGCTGTAAAGATCAATTCAATATCTTTTATAATAACATCACAATATTTGTTCAAAGTTGAAAAATATGTCTTTTTTTTAAACTCCATTTTCTCAAAAACTGTACGTATGGGAGAAAAATTAAAAATAGATTCGGAATCAGCGCGAAAAACTCTATAAGAATCGCATAGTGGGAATCGAAATACAAAAATAAAGTTGAAATTTGTTGGACAGTATTATTTGAAGTTGTCTAAGAAATTGTAATATCAGACGTATACATATAACAAAAAGTGTGGAAGAGATCTGTTATGGTTTCCCGCCTTGTAAATTTTCTTGTGTGATATTCTCTAAGAGTCTGCTCAGACACGGCGGAAACCGCGCGTTTTCGACCGCGCGATTTTTGTTTTTGATTGTTCGATCGCGCGGATGCGTGTGAACGAATGCATAAACGCTAATGTAATAAGATCCACGCGGTTCAAATCGCGCGGTTTCCGCCGTGTCTGAACAGGCTCTAATACTTCGAAAGTCGTTATTCCATGGCCTCCACGGAAAATATTTCGATTGGTAGTGTAGCAGATTTTATTATGTCCGTTGCGTGAATTAATATTTTTTTTTTACGGAAGACCGTGGCCCAGCTGCAAGCCAAGGTGGAGGAAGTATAACATCCTTATGCGTATTTTTTTTAATCATTTTAAATATGTGTTGTTTATTAATTTTTCAGGGGGATAGAGGGAACAGTGGCCCCCCTACGATACACCGGAGAGCGGCCGCAGTGCCTTCCTCTGCGGTCCGCAGAGGAGGTAACGGCGTTCGGTCCTGAAAGTGCCGAATACAACAACGTCGTAAGTAAATATAACGCATTACACCGATAATATAAGTAAGTGTATCAAATTTATGAATATGAGTAGGGTATATACACCGGTTCTAAATCAACGTTAAATTCACGAGAGTGCATACCTTATTTCACGGGAGAGCGGTACCGCCGCAGAGCGATATTGCGCAAGCATATTCTAGAGAGGGGGGTGGGGAGCGGGGGGGAATTTTCTTGGAATTATATTTTTCTTGGAATCGTTTCTAGGTCAAGGGCGACGTTTCGTGGAATTATTTTGCAATATTGCGACATATTTTTCATGGAATTATTGCGTCATATTTTTCTTGGAATTATATTTTTCTTGGAACGAAGGGAGATCGTTTCTAGGTCAAGGGCGGCGTTTCGTGGAATTATTTTGCACTATTGCGACATATTTTTCATGGAATTATTGCGTCATATTTTTCTTGGAATTATATTTTTCTTGGAACGAAGGGAGATCGTTTCTAGGTCAAGGGCGGCGTTTCGTGGAATTATTTTGCACTATTGCGGCATATTTTTCATGGAATTATTGCGCCATATTTTTTCCATGTAATTGTTGCAATAAACGTCATGGAATTATTACGTCATATTTTTTCCATGGAATTATTACAATAATCTTTTCACTCAGTGTCATTCCCACGGTTGGACACTTCTCCCCCGTGGCGGCCATAGTGCTCCAGAAACGTGTTCGAACGTGTTTTGCGATACCCCCTTTGTAAGAGAGAGAGATGTTACTTCATTGGCCTCCCTCCCACTTCCCCATGGCAATCATAGTGCTCTTGAAACATGTAAGCGTGAGCGTTTCGTTGAATCATCGTATTTCGTCGTCGCGCGTCGGTAGAGGTTTATACGACCGTGGCGGTGCGAGAGCCTCGACGCTTCGTTGGGAAAATGTCGAGTCGGCGTTTGAAAATCGCATATCAACCGGCATCGTTATCAACGTCGAACATATCGATCCTAAGCAATTTTTACAACACGCGAAACGAATAATTACGGGACGCGTTACAGAATTTTTAAACGTGCATTCATCGCTGAAAGCTGGCGTAACGTTGGAGGCGGAATTCATGCAGCGCGCCAACGAGGTTTCCGTGAAAAGTTTCGGCACGCGAAACGTCGCGTTGTTTCGGACGAGCAATCTACGACGGTGGTACCAGAAAGACGTTGTGCCAACGATTTTGACATCTTTGGAAGAGTTTCAAGAGCGAGACAGTGGGTGGGCGCTGTCGAAGATACTACATTTGATTGTGAACTTTGGCAAATATCAGCCGTTGCAAGCCGGTTGCACCGGTGCAAGCTATTTGCCTCGAACGATACAGCGGAAAAGAGCGGTAGTGAACGTGATTAGCAACGACAACGCATGCTTTTTTTGGGCGGTCGTGGCGGGTCTCTATCCAGAAGAGACAAATCCGTCACGTTTGTCATCGTATCCACACTACAAAGCGATGCTTCGAACCGAAGGTTTTCAGTCGCCCATGCTGTTCAAAGACATTCGTAAATTTGAACGAGAAAACGACGTTTCCGTGAACGTGTTCGAATGGGCGCGCAAGAGATGCGTAACGCTTCATTTGACTGAGAAGAAACGGAGGAGACATGTCAACTTGCTGTTTCTACAGAATGCTGCAAAGACGCGTGGTTATTACGCGTGTATACGAAATTTGTCACGATTGGTTTCATCGCAGCTTAGCAAGTTGGATCATAAGAAGCATATTTGTGATCGGTAAGTTGCACGTTTTTGAATTTTAAAAAAATTCTTTGAAGCAGAAAAAAGTTTTTTCCCTCAGGTGCTTGCAATATTTTCCCACGCAGGACAGATTAAACGTTCATACGATCGACTGCGAACGAATGAACGATTGCGCTCTAGCGCTTCCAACGAGTGAAGATAAGTGGTTGCGGTTTAAAAACTTTGCGAACAAAGAACAGACACCGTTCGTTATCTATGCTGACTTGGAGTGTCTGCTGCTGTCTGAGGAGCATGAAGGAGAAGGCCGTGCGGCACGCGTACAGTATCAACATCACCACGCGTTTAGCATAGGATACTACATGTGTTGTCGCTACGACGTATCGTTGTGCGAGTATCAGGTTTATCGTGATAAAGAGGGATGCGCCGCGTGGTTCGCGAACAGGTTGTACGAGCTGAGTCGCAAATTACAGCCGATATTCGACAAAACGGTACCGATGAATCCGCTAACCGAAACGGAAAAGTTAAATTTTCGTACGGCCACGCATTGCCACGTCTGCGAGAAACCATTTGAAGAAAACGATATACGGGTGCGCGATCATTGTCATTTCACGGGCGCGTATCGTGGTCCGGCTCATAATGGATGTAATTTGAGCTATCAATCTTCGTACGTTATACCGGTGGTTTTCCATAATTTATCTGGCTACGACGCACATTTCATCATCAAAGAATTAGCAAACTCGTTCGAGGGGCGGATAGACGTGTTACCATTGACGAAAGAGAAGTATATCTCGTTCACGAAAAACGTTTCCATCGAGAGAGAGACGGGCGAAGAGCAAAAGTATGCAAAGTTGTTGAAATTCCGCTTCATCGACTCGTTCAAGTTCTTGAACTCGAGTCTGGACAAGCTGTCATCATACTTGGACAAAAGTAAATTACGCATCGTACGAGGTGAATTTGCACATCTTTCCAACGACGATCTCACCCTTTTGACCAGAAAAGGCGTTTTTCCATACGACTATCTGACATCGTACGATAAATTAAGCGATACATGTTTGCCACCGCGCGAAGAATTTTACAATCGGCTGTATGACCGCGAGATATCCGACGTCGATTACGATCACGCGAATACGGTTTGGTCGCGTTTCGCTATACGAACGCTAGGACAGTACAGCGATTTATACTTAAAATTGGATGTGCTGTTGTTGGCGGATGTTTTCGAAAATTTTCGCGATGACTGTCTCGAGAATTACAAGCTCGATCCGGCACATTATTACACGCTTCCTGGTTTCGCGTGGGACGTGATGCTGAAAATGACAAATATTGAATTGGAGTTGTTCACCGACGTGGACATGCTTTTGTTCGTGGAGCGAGGAATACGTGGTGGATTGAGCCAGTGTTCTCACAGATATGCACATGCGAACAACAAATATTTACCTACACATGACTCGAGTAAACCGTCCACCTACTTAATGTATTTCGACGTGAATAATTTGTACGGTTGGGCTATGTCACAACCTCTACCGTACAGAGACTTTCGATGGGTGAACGACGGGGTAGATGATTTCGACGTTGAATCCGTTCCGATCGATAGCCCTGTAGGATACATTTTGGAGGTGGATTTAGAGTATCCGAGCGAAATTCACGATGCCCATGCGGATCTTCCATTTTGTCCAAGTCACGACGTGGCGATGACCAGCTCGAGTCAAAGAAAGTTGATGGCAACACTTCGCGATAAGGAGCGATACGTTGTACATTACCGATACCTCCAACAAAGTTTGAAACACAATCTGAAATTGAAGAAAATTCATCGAATTCTAGAGTTTCAGCAGTCGCGATGGTTGTGCGGCTATATCGATTTGAACACAAAATTACGCGCAAACGCGACCAACGATTTTTCCAAGAATTTGTTCAAATTAATGAACAACGCTGTATTTGGAAAAACAATGGAGAACGTTCGAAATCATGCAACTGTGAAATTACTTTCTCGTTGGAGCGGACGGCACGGCGTCGAACGATTGATAGCTAGACCAAATTTTCACAGCTATACAGTGTTTTCCGAGGACTTTGTCGCGATTCAGCTGAAAAAGCTGCTCGTTAAATTTTACAAGCCAATCTACGTAGGCATGTCTGTATTGGATATATCAAAATTTCATTTGTACAGCTTTCATTACGAGTACATGTATCCAAAATTCCAGCAAAATTGTAAGATTTTATACACGGACACGGACAGCCTGATATACGAGATCGCTTGCGATGACGCGTACGAGGCGCTGCTGAAACGTGATATCCATCGATACGACGCCAGTAATTATGTCGCGAACAACGTTTACGGTGTTCCGATCGCGAACAAGAAACAGCTAGGATTGATGAAGGATGAGAACGGTGGTAAAATTATGACAGAGTTCGTAGGGCTTCGTTCGAAAATGTATGCGATTCGCGTGCAAGATGATCAGGAAACGAAAAAAATCAAAGGCATCAGAACAAACGTTACCGCTCGGGATATAAGTTTCGAAGACTATGTCGAATGCCTTCGTAATAATACGGAAAAAAGTGTTAACAGTAATCGTATAGCGTCTGTACGTCATCAAGTGTATTCAATGTCGGAAAAAAAATTGGCATTGAGTCCGTACGACGATAAGCGATATATTTGCAGTAATCTGATCAATACTCTTCCTTGGGGACATTACAACATCGATTGAGAAGTTTTTTATCCATAAAAGAAAAAAGGTAGGGAGATTATTGCAGGTCTTGAAGACGAGTCGGGGAGGGGGATGCTTCCATTTTGTTGTAAAAAGGAAGTGGTGGGGGAGCGTCCTATAAAAGCATTGTATTCCGAGCGTCACGCTTCAGATTGAGACAATCTCAATCACGAAAACAGCACGATGTATTACAACCATCATTCGCCCGCTGAAT
This sequence comes from Lasioglossum calceatum, assembly GCA_963966675.1. Lineage (NCBI taxonomy): Eukaryota > Metazoa > Arthropoda > Insecta > Hymenoptera > Halictidae > Lasioglossum > Lasioglossum calceatum. The sequence continues at coordinate 878,609 of CAXAAD010000265.1, read as the reverse complement.
GTAATCGTTCAAACACCGAGGAGCCATACAAAAAGAGGAGACTAAATAATATGTAAGTAGAAAGATGAAAAATTGTGAAATTTAGAAAAAAACGTCTAATTTTGAAATCTGTTGCAGGGGTTTTCCCAACAACAGCCCTATTTCATCGATGGTACAGCCATCATCGTCGTCGAGGAGTTCGCGCCGGATCTTGGGCCGAAGATATTCAATAGCCGGCAATTATTTTAAATATCTGGAAATTGGTGTGCACGTTGGCGACGATATTCGTGCGGAACTAGCTATAGGAGATAACCGCGGTAACGAGATCACGTTTTCCCTGGACGCATGGACGGAGTTGTTGCGCACGAAGGAGTGTATTTCCGATTTACTTTCATCGTCTATGCAGAAACAGTGTAGAAAATTGAGCGATGATTTAACATTGCAAATAGTTAATCTCGATGGTAGGAAGCTAGTGAAACTATCGAGTCAGTTCGTAGCTCTGTACATCACGGAAAAAACTATGCGTAACTTGTACAATCTTGAATTCTGCGTACACAATGTGCATTCATGTTTGATCGACAATGTTCCCACGGTTGTCGATAAATATATGAATTTTGTCTTTGCGGTGAAGGACGCCAACGCGAAGAATATCGTGAAAGCGATCGTCGAGAGCGAATCTTTCGATCAAAGTTCACTGATCGATTGCGAACTGGTGGCTTCGTGTGCTGATATCATCGCGACCGAGGCGCAAAGAAACAGATGGGTTTAAAAATTTATGTTGTGTGTGAAAATTGTCTTTTGTAACGATATTTTTAAAAATAAAAAATTATTTAAGACTCTTTGTATTTTTTATTGTAACATTACATACAATTCCTACAGAAATGTAATTAACGCAGAAAAGGGGAATAAAGTATAGAGAAAAAAATTAATTGTCATAAGTAAAAAACAATTAAAGTATATTCGTTTTAGATATCCACGAATTATGTGACGCGTCCATTCCCAACCATTTTACATATACTTTATTTCCTTTTCTGCGTAATATTTTTTCAACTAAGTATATGTCAGGATATTTTGCCGCGCGTATCTCGTGTTCGTAAAATCCTCCAGCGATAGGTTTGTCCTTCGAGTCAGCCAAGAGGTATGTGACAGGATTCGTTCGTTTCACCGCGATAATCTTGAATATTTCGGTTGACCAGTTCGGCGTGTATCCTTTGTCGAATAGGGTTTTAAACTTGCTGACGCGCACGCGATCATCGATCTTGAATTTGGCAGGACCAGCAATCTTCACGTTGCTGTACACGGTCGACAGAAGGTGCCCGGCATTTTTACGGTTCACATCGACGGGTCGCATACGGATGGTACGATGTTTTCGATTATTGTAGTCCTCGGTCAACGTGGGAAGCGCATCGATCCAACGATATTTTCCGCTCAACGAGAAAAATTTCTACATGCTGTTCTTCAACGTACGATTGAAACGTTCCACGACGGACGCTTTCATAGTGCTAAACGTGGAATAATGGTGTATGTTGCGGCTCCTCAGATAGTCTTGGAACGTTGCATTGTAGAATTCTTTCCCCATGTCAGTCTGCAAGTTGTTCGGGGCTCTACCGTCCTTCTTCAACGCTGACGCGAAAGCTTTGCACACGTCGCTCGCATTTTTACTCTTCAAAGGAACCGTCCACGCGTATTTGCTAAATACATCGATTATCGTGAGAATATATCGATGCCCTCGATTGTCTCGCGCATAGTTTTGAACCTCAACGATATCGGCTTGCCAAAGATCATCGAATCCTCGCACGATCACACGTCTACGCGGGTAAAAACGTCTCGCCGGAGCATGCAGCTCTTCCACCACGTTTTCTTTACTCATCGTCGTCGTCGCTGTATCTGCGCGTATACTTTATCGAGTTTATCATATATACTCATCTGAAATTTTTCTTTCTCAGTTATATTTTCCTCCCTCATTTTTTTCCAGCGCTCTCTCAAGGATGATCATTTCTTTACGATGAATGTTACTTAGTATCAATAATACATGATAGCACAGGTACAGGTACCGGTGTACAGGTACAGGTACCGGAGGTACCGGTGTACAGGTACCGGTGTACAGGTACCGGTACAGCTGTAGCAGTATGACGGTTGGCTGTCGGTACAGCTGTAGCAGTATGACGGTTGGCTGCCAAGATCGGTTGACGCGTTTCTTTTAATATTATCTTAAAATCTTATTCTGAAGTTCCCCAGCCGATCGTTGATGACGTCTTTTTTACCATCTCCTTCTCGAGCATTTGCAACCAAATTATCGATTCTCGCGTCGATATACAGGTACAGGTACAGGTACAGGTACCGGTGTACAGGTATCGGTACAGCTGTAGCAGTATGACGGTTGGCTGTCGGTACAGCTGTAGCAGTATGACGGTTGGTTGTCAAGATCGGTTGACGCGTTTCTTTTAATATTGTCTCGAAATCTTATTCTGAAGTTCCCCAGCCGATCGTTGATGGCGTCTTTTTTTACCATCTCCTTCTCGAGCGTTTGCAACCAAATTATCGATTCTCGCGTTGATATGTGAATCGGTTGATTTCATATTTTCGTTTGCATCGTATCGGACGTCCTGTATCGTGGTCAGTATTTCAGACTTTATCGTCTCTTTAGCGGTTTTCAGTTCTTCGACCAGTTTTTTCATGATCTCAGACTCGAGCGTCGCGTTAAGCGTGTCCACATATACTTTGGTTGCAGCATGATCGTTTGCCTCGGGATTCGCCACGCGCCCGATCCTCATACCTTTTGCATCATACAATCTAGCATCATCGTTCATACATATGGTGTTATCACGCACATAACTTTTAAAAACGCCGGGATAGAAAATCGAAGAAACATTCGACTCGCGTTTGTTTGCTTCGTGAAACACCATACCAAATTTGTCGATAGACATTTTTGAGTTAGTCTTCTTCTTCGATTATCGTCAACTCGTATCGCTTGCACAACCGTTTTACTTGCTCTTCGATCTGCAGCATTCGTTGAAATAGCTCATCCAGTTTTATCCATAGACTTTGAAATCTCAAGTTCCAGCTTTCGCCGTCGTCGTCGTCGTCTCCTCCTCCCGAGGATATCGTTTGATTCGTTTCGCAACAATTAAGACGAACACGCATTTTTATCGAGCCGTAACAATTGACATTTCATTCGACACTAACTCAACGAAACGCACGCGCTTTAATTTATAATTATACCGGCTTCGCGAAGTTCTTCGATTATCGACATTATTTCGTTGTTATGGTTGGAATGACCGGCATTCTTCGAAGCGGTTAACAATTTCAAACGATCAACGAGTTCGTTCGGATCGTCCCAATGCACGTAATCGATTGGATGGTCAGTCACGCGCATAGAAGTTGGAAGTTGAATCCCCTTCCCGCCTCGCGGCAAGAACATCGGTCCTATTACTTTCTTGTACTTGTAACCTTTGTTTCCCATAAGCTGATTCCTGTGTCGATGCGCTTGCGTAACAATGAGAATTCTTTTGTACACGTTCTTATCGTCATCGGTGTACAGCCGGTTGTTGGGCAATTTACTGAATATCAATTCATAAAGACCGCGAGTCCCCTCGTACCGTACTCCGTCAACGATGATATCGTCGTTGTGATCCACCTCGAACGTTGAATTTCCCAGCATCAGCTTATCGTCCTGGAGATATACTCCGTATACATTGTCGGATTTTTTCGTTGGTCCGCTAAAAAATTTTTCCAAATATTTACGCGCCAAAGGTCCGAAATTCTCGGATAGATATTGATTCTCCTCTTGATGAGTTTCGGGATTTTCAAAAATATTGCGCATAGAAGATTCCAAACATTCCGTGCTCGGCGATTCGAAGGTATCCTCCTCCTGTCGCGGCGGTGCCACCACCGTCGCCGACTCGATCTCGTCATCGTCAAAAGATATTTTTCTCGAGACATCCTCGTTCTTTTTCTTCTTTATTCTTCTTCTTTTTTTCATAGAGGGTGCTGGTGTCGTTCCCCTAATATCTGAGAATCTTCTTTTTTTTGATAGGAGGGGCGGAGTTTCCTTAATATCCGAGAACGTGTTGTCGTCCGGTTGAACAGTAGCCGTATTTTGAACTAGCTGTTTGAGCGGTTCGACGATCGGTTGTAAAGTTGTTCGTAAATTCGTCTCGGCCGTCATTTTCCCAACTTTCAACGCTAAATACTTTTTACGTATGGTATCGCTGGTCTTCGCTATTTCGTTCACGACCGAAGCTCGCAGCTTCTTCTCCTTCGACGACATATCGAGGGAGAATTTTCTAATGTGACTCCAACGACTCTTACCGAGCAACTGTGCTCATTACAGTACAACAAACTCGTTAAATCCACGTCTGTAACGACCACGACTCACGGGGCTGTCTTTATCGATTACGAGAAATCCGTACTTCTTTCGCCAACAATCCATGCATAACGTGCTAAACGTCTCGAACGACATATCAGTATTTACATGATCCTGATGAATGTGACGCAAGTTCATGGTATCCTGTTTGAACAGAATCAACAGATTGGCATTGTCGCGAATTAAATGTTTCGGTATCCTCGCGTACGACTGACCCAGGTAGAAGCAATCGACGTGCGAATGTCTACCCATCGCAAAATACTCTCTCATGATATCCTGCTCGTCGCATGCCACATCATCGAAGATGAATATTGAATCGGGCCGTGCTTCTGCGGGAGGAATTACGTCAGCGTTGTTCGCGAACGCGAAGTAGCCAACATCCTTCCCCACGGATGAGAACAGTTTGCTCAAGTATCGATATTTTGGCTGACTCAGCGATTTTGAGTACACGTAAACGTTTGCGAATCGTAGCCCGTTCGCGCTCTCCAGCAGGCTAATCATAACGTTCGTTTTACCGCATCCTGACGGACCGCTTATGACGCATCGTACATTGCTTGGTAACAATGATCCATGTTTTCGCATCGTCTCGTCGCAATCGTCGAACGCGCGACACGTTGGAACACGAATATCCAAAGATTGTCTTACAAAACGCATGATCTGATTGATTCGATGTGGTGGGTGGTTGGGGGGTATTTATACGAGAGCTCGAACACCGTCGACATCAGTCACTCTTCGTGCCTCCCCGAACGTGAGAGAAAAAAGAATCCGTGTTCTTTAAACAGAGAGAGAGAGAGCAGAAAAATAGTTTATGCACATGAATCGTCGTTCACAACGGTGTCTCGGTCCGCATACGGGTAAGGGGTTGTTAAACAGAGCTATAAACGCGTTACCGTTCGAATTGCATATACCTGGTTATCAATTCTGCGGTCCTGGTACGAAACTGACCAAGCGATTAGATCGTGGGGATCGAGGAATCAATCCGTTGGACGCGGCCTGTCGCGAGCACGATATAGCCTATTCACGGTACAAGGATCTTGGAAATCGACACGCGGCCGATCGCGTTTTGGTGGATCGAGCGCTGCATCGAGTAACGTCCGGAGACGCGGCGTGGGGGGAGAAGGTGTCCGCGGCCGCAGTGTTGGCAGCCATGAAAGCTAAAACGAAATTGGGCATGGGTCTGATAAAGAAAAAAGGTGAAAAGAAAAAGAAAACGACAAAACGAATTCTCCCAATCGCCAAACGCGGCGGTTTTCTGCCGTTGCTGTTGCCTGCTTTGTCGGCTATAGGAGCATTGACGGGCGGTGCTGCGGGAGTAGTCAAAGCTATAAACACCGCGAAAGCTGCGAAAAAACAATTGCAAGAAGCGGAGCGACATAATCGAGCCATGGAGGGTCGTGGGATACGTCTCGCTCCGTATAAGCATGGGAAAGGCTTGAAGGAGAAAAAAAAAAAACGAAGAAAGACAACACAACGACAGACGCCGAATTGATGGTCATCTGTAAAGGATTACCATATTTTCGTGGAGTTTTTATGCGTGACGATTTGCCGCGGCGCGTGTGGATAAATGAGCGGGGTATAGTCAATCTGGATAATAGTCGTGGTCCGGGAACCCACTGGGTCGCATATATAAAGCACGGCTCGCGTGTCAAATATTTTGATAGTTTTGGAAATCTTCGACCGCCAATCGAGTTGATTCGCTATTTCGGCGCGAACGCGACTATCTTATATAACCACAAACGTTTTCAAAACTACGAAGAAAGCGTGTGTGGACAATTGTGCGTGAAATTTCTCCGAGAAACTACGTTATAAATTGTCTGGGAAAAAGTCTGTCTCCCTCTGCATGATGCATGCGAAAAAGTCATTTACGTTCACGTTGTCGGGAAGAAGCAGCGTACTGTCATCCAAGTGCTTTCCACCCATAGATCTGAGCAATGGCGAATACGAGTTGGGATTGCTCGATTTGCAAACTTATTACACAATACCAAACATCAGCGCCAACATTGGAAACAATCGATTCTACTTTGGTGAAAAAGATGATGAGATCATCATCCCCGACGGTTCATATGAATTGGAAGCTATCAACGCATACTTGAGGCGTGAAATATGCGCGCGATATCCTAAAAAAAATATCGATGAGTCATCTGCCGCCTCCGATATTGAATATCCGCTGGTCTTACGGGCGAACAACAACACCATGAAAAGCGAAATTATAAGCGAGTATCAAATAAACTTTGCAAAGCCTTACAACGTGGGGTCTATCCTAGGATTTTCCACGGGTCGAGTTTTACCACCGAACATGTTGCATACATCGAACGCACCTGTGAATATCATCAGCGTGAATATCGTACGAGTGGAATGCAACATAACCACCGGATCGTACGACAATGGTAAACTCGTTCACACGATACATGAGTTTGCGCCCCAGGTACCGCCAGGGTATAAATTGTCGGAAACGCCCGCGCGAGTCATTTACCTTCCGATCGTTGCACAAGTCATTGACGATTTAACGATTCGCATAGTTGATCAATCCGGGCGTTTGATTGATTTTCGAGGTGAAGAAATCACGGTGCGACTACACGCGCGACGAAGCAATGCTAATTCATAACAATACGGCATTCCATACGTTGAACAACAGCAATAAACTAACCACGGAAAAAAGGTCATCGATTCGTAAGAAATTAACCGTGGAAAACGCAAAGTATCTACGATCTTTGGGATTTATTGTTAAAAAGTGAGAGGAAAAAATCATGTTTGGTGACATTTTGAACATCTCCGAAGAGCCGATCTTCGACAATCGCATAACGAAGATTGAGCTGCACACGTACAATCCGTATGCTAACACGACGTTCGAAAACAGTGATGAGATAAGGATACCCATTCAACAACAAGACCTGTACACGCTCCCGTGTAAAAGCTTCCTATACGTTGAGGGAAAACTTAGTTTATCAGGAAAACTTGAATTACCGGCTGGAGGAGAATCCCACATCGATACGGTGACCCTCGAGAACAACGCTGTTGCGTTTATATTTGAGGAAATACGTTATGAATTGAATGGAGTGGAAATCGATCGGTCAAGAAATCCCGGTGTGACGACAACTCTGAAGAATTATGTGAGTCTGTCCAGAACGAGAAGCGACGCGTTGTCCAACGCTGGTTGGATGTATACCGATGACAAACAGAAGCAGACTGCAACGACCACGGCTGCGATACATTTCAACTTTTGCGTTCCTATGAGCGTTTTATTAGGCTTCTGCGAAGACTACAAACGTGTTGTGATAAATGCGCGACATGAATTGATTTTGATCCGCTCGCGTACCGACGCGAACGCGTTGCACAGTCCTTCCAACAACGCGAAACCTATTCTGGATCTGTACAAAATTCAATGGCGAATGTCGCACGTCGCATTGGATGAAGTACATAAGCTGTCCATGTTACGTATTTTAGACAGCGACAGACCGATCGGAATGAGCTTTCGATCGTGGGATCTGTATGAATATCCTCTACTACAGACGACTACGAAGCATACATGGGCGATAAAAACAGCTCTGCAAATGGAAAAACCACGATATGTGATGATCGCTTTGCAAACCAATCGAAAGAATAACTTAACGAAAACGGTTACACGATTCGATCATTGTGCATTGGCAAATATTCGGCTTTACTTGAACTCGGAAACCTATCCGTACGATGATTTAAATATCGATTTTGAGAAAGGTAAATACGCGTTGCTCTACGACATGTATGCAAAATTCCAAGAATCGTACTATGGAAACGGCGAAGCGCTACTCAACGTCATGGATTTCCTGCATTATGGTCCACTCATCGTTCTCGATTGTTCCCGACAAAACGAAGCGTTAAAAAATGCTACGGTCGACGTGCGAATTGATTTCGAATGTCGAACCGACGTCCCTCCATCGTCAACAGCCTACTGCTTAATGATACATGACCGCATCATGGAGTACAGTCCATTGACGAATATTGTTCGAAAAATTACTTAAACCGTTTATACAGATAAAAAATATATGTACTTTATCAAATAAAAAATTATGTGAAAGATCTTATTTTTTTATTAAAAAACAATCCTCCTCATACCCCACATTACAACAAACACTTGCAACCATCGTTTATTCCATTAGAAATATGACTTTAGATTTTGTATGATGTAATGCTGTGTGGATGAAACTGTCCATGGAAACATGACACCAGGTGAAAAGATAAAGAAATATGATACAATACCGCTCTAACATGCAAGATAAAAAATATGCTGACTTTACAGTAATAACATCCTCCTCCCCATAGATTTTTTATATTAGTGGTGGGGGTATCCATTATAAATTGGTCGCATTATAAGTTACATCGCATAACAAACGTTGACAGTCACGGTGATCGCCATACATACAAAGTTACATCGCGTGTTTTTTATCATCCGACCAGCCAACTTTGGATATCATCCTTTCTTCAACGGTAAGTACATATAATACAAAATTAATAAACGATTGAAAAATCCGGTGAAAAAACTTTCTTTATTTAGATGGATCGTATCTCTCACATCATTGACATGGATGGATTTATTGTAAAAAAAAAATTCATGTGCAAAGAATTAGCCATGATCAATGTTTGTTACGACGGTTCGTTCGAACTCTCTGAATTTTGCTTAGGGGAGAAATTTCATTCTTTATCTGCCGCTGACAAAAAGTCGGCATGGTATGTCAGCAATTTCATACATGGGATTCCATTCAAAGATTTCGGCTATGAAAAATATCAGCAGGACGATATATTCAAAACTATTCAAAATTTTGTGTGTGATTATGCAAATCCAGTTGTAGCATATAAAGGAGGATGTTTCGAGAGAGACATCCTTCGAAAAATGAACATAAACTCAATAAATTTAGAAGATTTCAACTGCCCAAAATATGATGTACTAGTTCACGATCCCATGTATGAAATTGCTGACAAACCGTGTCGACTTCACTGTTGGCGATCGACAAAGAACGTCACATACCATTGTAGTCTGCGCGAAGTGCAAACATTTCGGGCATGGATTAACAATTCTAAAAAAACATGTATGGTATCAATCAGTTATAACACACGTCTTTGAATTTTTCCACATCTAAAACACCTCTTTTTTTACACAGTGTCTTCATAATGATTGTGAAATCAGAGATGGATCCTGCAACCGTCGCAACAACAGATCAGGATACCCCAGCAACACCTGATTATCGTCTCGAGAGTGACAGGCTCCAAAGTTTCCACAACTGGGGTTACTCACACATCGTTCAACCTGAAAAACTCGCCGTCGCAGGATTTTTCTATCTGGGCGATGAGGATTTTGTTGAATGTTTTGAATGTGGTATACAGTTGACTCAATGGGACGATGACGATGATCCAATGCACGAGCATCGCGCCTGGTCGAGATCCTGTGCATACGTTCGTGGGGTGAACTGTGGCAACGTGCCAATCGGAGTTGATCCTGATACAATCCAGCCAAACCCGCGCGGTATAGACGTTTGTGGATTCAATTAAAGAATCGTCGCTCGAAGGTAAAAATAAATTTTTTTACAAATACTCTAAAGTATATAACATGGTTCATATAACTGTCTGTTCGCAGGAAACGAAGAATCCCACTAATGTGTGAATATCTATGGCGAGAGGATGATAACGCGAGCCTTTGAACTGTGTCGGCGACAACTACTGTTCGCGTCTCTTTCTTTCCAATACGCTCTTCTTCGTTTGCGTTTGAAAACTTTCATGGTTAATTAAACCACATGTAAAATTATATTATGTTTTGGTATGATGATGAGGCGATTTTTTGAATAAATAAATGTGACATTTCAAAAATAAAAGTTTTTTATTTTGGTACAACCTTGAATAATCAATCCCAATTTCCCAAACTGAATGTAGATATGTTTGAAACTATTTTGTTTATTGAAAAAATATAAAAATATAAAATAATACCAAATATTATAGCTATTCTTCATTCTCGTTCTCGTTCCCGTTCTCGTTCTCGTTCTCGTTCTCGTTCTCGTTCTCGTTCTCGTTCTCGTTCTCGTTCGCATTCTCGTTCGCATTCTCATTTTCATTGTTATAAGTCTGAAAGGAGAAACGATAGATTTTTTAAATTATTAATATTTTTTAATTAGTAAATATAAAATCATTAACTCACCGTCGCTGCATATGATATTTGAAATGCTGTGATAAATTCACTATCCCAATTATCAATATTTATATTATATCGTCGGGCCGCATATTGCCAACCAGCTATGAATGCATCCCTCTCTCTCTCCGAATTAAATGTCTGTTAATATAAAATAGTAATAAAAAACTGACAATAAATAAATAAATAATATAAAAATATTTCATTTATACATACCAATAATTGCATTGTCTCGGCTAAGATGACATCATCATTCGCTAGCACGTAAGCTTCCATGTTTTCAAACTAAACTTGGCGTTGACAACACCCATTCTTATATAATGAAATATTCGTTCGCTTGCAAGTTTAGAAAGATGCTCGTTGCAGTAGATAATAAAATGAAATCTGAACTCGCAAAAGTTTCAATCAGCACTAATAGAGAGAACTGACAAAAACAAATGTGTCCAGGTGCCTCAGCTTGGTAACTCTAAACCATGCGAAAGGATGCTGCTACAGATTATGGAACACGCTCCTCTTACAATGATATGAATAAGAACTGTGAAAACACGTTCCAACACACAATCCTACATGCATTGAAAATGATAAGGGAAACTTTACATCACTGTGAAGTAGAAACTCTCTCGATGTATGAGCAAAAGTTTGAAATAATGAAATATTCGCTCGCTTGCAAGTTTAGAAAGATACTCGTTGCAGTAGATAATAACATGAAATCTGAACTCACAAAAGTTTCAATCAGCACTAATAGAGAGAACTGACAAAAAACAAATGTGTCCAGGTGCCTCAGCTTGGTAACTCTAAACCATGCGAAAGGATGCTGCTACAGATTATGGAACACGCTCCTCTTACAATGATATGAATAAGAACCGTGAAAACACATTCCAACACACAATCCTACATGCATCGAAAATGATAAGGGAAACTTTATATCACTGTGAAGTAGAAACTCTCTCGATGTATGAGCAAAAGTTTGAATCGGTTAATTTCATATTTCCGTTTAAACGAATCTATCTTACATCTCTCTCTTACAAAGGGGGGTATCGCGAAACACGTTCGAACACGTTTCTGGAGCACTATGGCCGCCACGGGGGAGAAGTGTCCAACCGTGGGAATGACACTGAGTGAAAAGATTATTGTAATAATTCCATGGAAAAAATATGACGTAATAATTCCATGACGTTTATTGCAACAATTACATGGAAAAAATATGGCGCAATAATTCCATGAAAAATATGCCGCAATAGTGCAAAATAATTCCATGAAACACCGCCCTTGACCTAGAAACGATCTCCCTTCGTTCCAAGAAAAATATAATTCCAAGAAAAATATGACGCAATAATTCCATGAAAAATATGTCGCAATAGTGCAAAATAATTCCACGAAACGCCGCCCTTGACCTAGAAACGATCTCCCTTCGTTCCAAGAAAAATATAATTCCAAGAAAAATATGACGCAATAATTCCATGAAAAATATGTCGCAATATTGCAAAATAATTCCACGAAACGTCGCCCTTGACCTAGAAACGATTCCAAGAAAAATATAATTCCAAGAAAATTCCCCCCCGCTCCCCACCCCCCTCTCTAGAATATGCTTGCGCAATATCGCTCTGCGGCGGTACCGCTCTCCCGTGAAATAAGGTATGCACTCTCGTGAATTTAACGTTGATTTAGAACCGGTGTATATACCCTACTAATATGCAAACTGATGTTTATTTTTTTTCAGATTGCAGTTAAGGCATATTTCAACGATGCCCTTTCGGCGGAAATTATAAACGGGTATACGTTGGCGGGAACCAGGGGGTACGCAGGATTAAACAAGACGAAAATCCTGGAGGCCATGTATGGTAAGCATTGTGTAGATTTTTTATTTAATTTTATTTCATTATTAATTCATTGTTTAGTAATATTTATCTCGATTTAAACGAATGTTACAGCTGCTACCCGGCATTCGAGATCGTTTGACAGGCCGGACAAGAAAAGCCTCCCCCGGCGCTATCGCCGTCGCGCCGCCGCAGAACACAATCTGTGGGACGTCGCCCCCCCCCCCTCTCCACCATGGAACGGTGATGCTAAGGAAGTGCGCCGTAAGTATATTATAGTGAAATTATATAATAAAAGTGAGTATAGTCTAAGTCTAAACAATCAATATGCAAACTAATGTTTATTTTTTTTAGGTTGGGCACTTCGTTCAGTGCTCTTGCATTGATATGGTGGAATAGGCCTACAGGGGATACCACTGGGAAAAAAAACGCAATCGGTTTCTCGAAGGAGGAGAAGGAGTAAGCTCTACGACAAACGGGGAAGAGGAAAGCCTCTAATTTCTGGTGTGGTGGTAAGTACAGGGTGGCGCAAAATGATCTTTATGGTTTGAATTCCTTCCAACTTTTTTATTTCATCATTCTTTCAATTTTTTGTTTCGGAATGTTGTAAACAAGACTTCTAGAATTTAACATGGAAAGCTACACAACACAGAACAACGAACAAAAATCATCGAATTTTATTTTGAAACGTCGAAACAGTTGACCGTTGGTTTTCAAAATAAAATTCGATGATTTTTGTTCGTTATTCTGTGTTGTGTGTCTTTCCATATTAAATTCTAGAAGTCTTGTTTACAACATTCTGAAACAAAAAATAAAAATAAATTTTTAAGAAATACCACGTTTTTAAAACGGACTAAAAAGTGTGAAATAATTTTTCCTAGCCCCATACAGGTTCCTAACCCCATACAGATTGTGAATTTTGAATAGCCATGAAAATACTTGTAAGATTTAAAACGAAAAACGTGGGGCGCAAGATAATAGTAAGGACTGTAGAGAGTAGCACTATTCATGCATCAATTAATTATCTATGGCATGCGCCCCACGTTTTTCGTTTTAAATCTTACAAGTATTTTCATAGCTATTCAAAATTCACAATCTGTATGGGGTTAGGAACCTGTATGGGGCTAGGAAAAATTATTTTACACTTTTTAGTCCGTTTTAAAAACGTGGTATTTTTTAAAAATTTATTTTTATTTAAATAATTTTTTTATCCGTTGAAAATTTCCAACTTCTTTGGTAATCCGCCAGTCTTGTCGATATCGCCTGACACGATGTTGTCCATGTTGACATTTTCAGCATTTCACGCTGAAGTTCGCTCTGAACCACGTTCTGTCGCGCGGATTGACTATCGGTGAATCGATGACGTACTACTACCTCTACCGAGCGTATTTACTGAGGCTCGGGTTCGAATCCCGGTCCAGTAACTACGATTTTTCTAATTACTATCTCGTAAACGCAGTTTTAAAAAAATTTTTTTCGGAATATTCCATTGTCATCCAGTTCTGAGCTATGTTTAAAATTTCAAGTCTCTAGCGCATCGGGAAGTTAGTTTAAAATCAATTGCAAGATTTGTACCGAACAAACAGACAAACAAAAAAGCGAGCTAATAAAAACGTGGTAAAAATCGGAAGAATGTTGAAATAAAAAAGTTCTAAAGAATTCAAACCATAAAGATCATTTTGCGCCACCCTGTATATTATTATCATAATTATGCCCTTGTACATGTATGAATATATTGTATATACTAATGATTTTCCTTGTATTTTGTAGATATCCTGTGTCACCGGCTACGAGAACAAAAAAATGAAATTGTAAGATAGATTTAAGTTTAATAATAAATTTTAAGATTTAAGTCAAATAATAAAGAGAATTAATAAAGTAAACTAATAAATATAACGTTCATTGTTCCCCCATTTTGCATTATCCCTTTCACCAACCACCTGCGACGGCGTAAAATTAAGATTTAGATTTCATTCAGATTTTATACAAATATAAATTTTCATTCAGATTTTATACAAATATAAATTTTCGTTTTCCTTTTACAAAGAGGATTTTTTTTCCAAAAACATGCAATCAATGCAACTGTAAAGAAAATGGTATGGCAAGGGGTTAAGAGGGAAGGAAATTAACATTCAATTTTTGTTTTTGACTGTTCGACCGCGCGGAAGCGCGGTTCAAATCGCGCCGTTTCCGCCGTGTCTGAACTGGCTCTAACGGCATTCGCCGCATCAGTGCGACCGTGCTGCCCTCTTAAAACGGCTCGAAATCATCCAAAATTCGGCCGAGGGCTGGTTCGGCCAAAATTCGGCCGTGGTCCAAGTTACGAGCCCTCACGAACGGATAGTCCCTGGTCAGAAACAGGGATTTTTGCTTCCGGGGATGTTGACGGCATTGAAAATTCGTAACTGAGTGTATTCTTAGCAATGAAACGACATAATTAATATGAAGTTGGATACCCTTGGTTTCCTATGATCTCTTCAAGTGATTTACATCAGTCGTAATTTAAAAGTCCTTTGGTACAAAAAGTATATTTTGAAGGGTGTACGGAGACTTTTCTGACAGATTGCACGTTGCTGGCGACATGCGGACGACAGTAACACATTTTTTGCCGCCAGATTTTCCAAGGAAATGTTCACAAATCCTATGCTCATAAATTTTTTGGCAGGTCAGAAGTAGGCTATACAGGGTGTCCCAAAATTACCTTAGTTTAATGAAATGGGATGTTCCCGAGATCATTTCAAGCGACATTTTCCTTTGCAAAAATGTTATCCGCGGCTTTGTTTAGGAGTTATTAACGAAAAACACGGACCAATGAGAGCGCGACCTAGGCGCGCCAACTGTTTATTGGCCGACTGTGCCAACTCGCGTCTAGCTCGCGCTCTGATTGGTCCGTGTTTTTCGTTAATAACTTCTAAACAAAGCCGCGGATAACATTTTTTCAAAGGAAAATGTCGCTTGAAATGATCTCGGGAACCTCCCATTTCATTAAACTAAGGTAATTTTGAGACACCCTGTATATCATTCATATACAGGGTGTTCATTTCAAAACTTTCCAGCCGAATGTCTCGAGAAGTGTAAAAGATATCAAAGAAGTGTAAAACCAAGGATTTCGAGGGGTAAAGACGGGGCAGTATCAGTTTTTTATTTGGGTGGCGTTTTCAAGGTCATTTGAAGGTCAACTTTGTTTTTCAAATGGAAACCTGCGAATAAAAAAAGTATGCTACGAAAATTGCTGGACTTTTTACGTGCTATAAGATCCCATAATAAAAAATATAGGTTTCCATTTGAAAAAAACAAAGTAGACCTTCAAATGGCTGAGAACGCCACTCAAATAAAAAACTGATACTGCCCCCCTCTTTCCCCCTCGAAATCCTTGGACACGTGTTTTACACTTTTTTAATATTTTTTAATACCTTTCGAGATATTCGGCTGGAAAGTTTTCAAATGAACACCCTGTAGATCCACAAAACGTACTTTACAAATTTTCAATATCAGTTCACTTAAGAAAGTTGCGAAATAAAACTTTTAGTATTTTCTCTGCAACTCCGACCGATTACAATTTTCTACAACATTTTACTTTGATTCCTCCAACTTAAAAAAAAATCCAAGTCGCAGGGTCCAACATTAAACAATCCAATCGCACAGTTGGGTGTTTGGCCCGAAAAGTCAGAAAAAAGCTATTTTAACGTTATTCATGGGCCCAAGGTCATAATATAGTAGGTCGTTCAATTCGCTTATCTTCAGCTGTAACATCATGAAATCGCAAACGCATTTCCATATTTCGAAAATCAAAATGGTTGGAAAAGCTGAAAAAAATGATTATTACATATTAATTATGGAGAAATGATGTAATTTATTATTGTAATACTAAATATGTAGATCACATAATTGTTCAATAAGTATATATTATTACTTATTTTACTAGTAAATAATATTATTTTTATATTTTTCTGCGCGTCCACCGTCAATGTTTTTCAGGACGGCAATGTTATTCAGAACCTCCACCGGAGTTGTTTGACGAATTGTTTCACCGTACAGAGATTGTCAGATGATATTCTTTCTTTTTCGTAACCATAGTAATAAATTGTTATTCTTTTTTGTTATAACGTTTAAATTCCTTAACACCGTATTCCCCACTTATTAGCACGACAAACTCTGAAAAGTTCTAGGTAATAGCTTTTTAAATAAATGTTATATTCTCTCTCTCTGCCTTCGAGTCGTACGAGATGGGACACAATATTCTCGAGGAGGAATCCCTCACGACTCGTCGGAGGCCTCGACCATAGGCATCTCCTGAGGTGTAGAGGGGAGTAAAAGGTTCTCAGAACCCTTGGGGTTAGGGTAGCAAATGACACGATCTTCGGCACTTGGCCTTTGTTCGACCATCTCGAGTTGCGTAAACGTCGCGTCGGATCGTGCCGTGTATGAGACCCCAAAAACAGCGCACGACTTCTCGGACGTGTGTATGAATCGACCTTTAGCCGACAGGGGGCGGCGGCTGCCAGTCGCGAATAACACCGAATCACTGGATAGATTTTGTGATACAGTTGAGCCTCGACGGTTGGAAAATTGAATTGATTGATTTTATCGAATATAATAGGAATTACTTATATATAGGGTGATTATTTTTCATTTCCGATTATAATGAAAGGCAGCAAAGAAAAACAGGAGAAAGGATGAGTGATTGAGTGTATGATTGAAAAAGAGTTATGAAGAGGACGAAAGAGGAGGTTAGTAGGGAATCCAATATGGAGGGAGAGGGAAAACCATCAAAAGTGATCAAAGCGGGACTTAGATTATACCCAGATAATCATAAAGGGATTGCTTCGGTGATAGTTCAAATTAAGAAGGAGCACATGAAGGGAAATAATAGGGAGAATCTTATCCTAATGACCAAGGAGGTCTTTAAGATGAACTCAGGAGCATACGACTTGAAGGTAGCTGGCTTTAACAAAGCGGAAGTGTTCTTTTATAATAAGGAACAAGCGAACAGATTTACCGGGAAAATAACAGAGGATAATGAGAATAGAATAGTGGAAGCCTTCATTCCAATGCACAACTTGGAGAGAAAAGGAATTATAAAGGACTTTTCCTTAGACTATGATGTACAAGATATTATATCACATGCTAAATCGCCTGCGAAAATCCTCTATGCGAAAAGGTTGGAAAGAAGGGTAATGGCGGAGAGCAGATCAGATAGAAAATGGGTCCCTAGTGAGACAATCGTAATTACGTTCGAAGGGGACGTCATTCCAGAAGAAATTAAACTATACGGCCTATATAGTGTGAAGGTACAATGCTTCATTGAACCAGTGAGGAAATGCACAAATTGTTGGAGCTATGGGCATTCGAGAGGAAGATGCAGGGAAAAAACTAAATGCATTTGTAATGGAGAGATCCATATCAAAAGGGAGGGGTGCGAGAAGATGGAAAATATAAACAGATGTATCCACTGCAAGCAGGACCACTTCACCTTTAATGGACAGTGTACAGAATTTAAACTCAATAAAGGAATGAACGAATATAGAGCACTAAACAATGTCAGTTTCTTCCAAGCTAAAATGGCAATTAAGGAGAAATATGGAATCATGCCTAATAATGGAAAGATGACGAGAAACCTCGAAACAAAAATCCAGTTATCTAAGGAAAACTTCCCAGAGATTAGTAAACCTAACTCACAAAATACATTGGAACTAAGAAGAATTGGGGGCAATGCATCAATGGGAGACCAAACTAACAATTACTGGAATAGAAGCAGCTTGAAGACCTATAGTAAAACCGATGGCCCAAAACCAATGATACAAAAATCCATTAAAAAACCAACAGTACAAATTAGATTACTCGACACAAATCTTTCTGGAGAAACGTCAGAAAAGCAAAGGAGAAGTTGCGGTAATAACGAAAAGGAAATAACGAAAGAGAAATATAGACTAGTATTACAACATAGGGAGAGAAACATGGAAAAGAATAAAGTGACAGAAGAGGATAATAGTTATCGATCAAAAATAAAGGAGACAAGTAATCAATATAATCCTGATGGGATTGATGGGTTATTGGGAGATAGACCAATGGATGCAATCGATAGCCAGTGGACAGATGTACAGAGGGAGTTGGAGATAGACCAGACTGATAATGATAATGACACTTATGCCAAGAACAACAATAAACATATATCTTATTTGAACAAAAACTAACTAGGTATACAAAATAATATGACTCAGACTTTTAAAATTACTTTTTGGAATTGTAGAAGTATTAAAAGCAAAAGGTCAGAAATAGAACAACTATCTAAGAGAGCGGATATAATTATATGCGCTGAGTCCTGGCTGAAACCGAAGGATCAATTTGAATTGAACGGTTTTAATGCTGTCAGGAAGGATAGAATAGGAAAGACAGGCGGTGGGGTTATCATGTTGATAGCAAAAAGCCTAAAATACAAAAGAATAGAAGTGAAATTAAATGATGGTAATTCTGAAGTAATATGTGTAGAAATAACTAACTTAAAACAAAAATTACAGATATCTGCAGTGTATAGAGCACCAGGACAACCCCTAATAAAGAAGGAGTGGGAACAATATATGGAAGAAATTAAAAAATTGGGGTCATCTATAATTCTAGGAGATTTTAATGCCAGAAACGTGGCATGGAACTGTGATAAATCAGATGATGCAGGAGTGAAACTACTAGATATAGTAGAAAAAAACCAAATGGATATTATTAATTATAATACTAAGTCTCATATCAATGTAAGTAACAGGAGTTTTAGTAACTTAGACCTTATATTTTCGGATCCAAAGATTACAAGTATGATGGAAGTCTATCAAGAAGAAGATCCAATGGGCTCCGATCATTTCCCTTTAAGATTAGAGATCAATATAGACAAGAACAATTACAGGAAAAAGACCAACAGAATATCAACGAAAAGGACAGATTGGGAAGGATACCAAAAAGAAATGGACTCGTGCTATGATACGTTGCTGGATTTAAATACATCTGTTCTAGATGTATATAAAAAGTTTACAGAAAAAATGATTCAAGCAATTGAGAACAATACTCCAGTCAGAAAAGAAGTGAACAACACAGTACATAGGAATCCGGTTGTATGGTGGGATGAGGAGTGCAATAAGCATGTAAGACTGAGAAAGGCTGCCTTTAAACGATGGATATGTAATACCAATTTTAATAACTGGATTCTGTATAAAAAACAAACAGCGATCACTAAAAGAGCATTACGAAAAAAGAAAAGGGATAGCTTTAGGACATTTGCTGCTAATATTAATTTTAGGACATCCTTATCATATACATGGAATAGAATTAAAGTACTTAAGACAAAGTGGACAAAAGTCAATAACAATGGTATATATACATAAGAAAATAGACAGGATATTATAGAAAACTGTATTCAGAAATTGAGTCCACCATGGGTACCAGTCAAACCAGTGTTTGATTTAAAGATAGAGCAAAATGACTTTCTAGACGATATGTTTAGCTTTATTGAACTGAATGTAGCCATAGAGAAAACAAATCTGGATTCGTCACCTGGATTGGATGGGATAGAATATAATATGATTAAGATGCTGTCTAATAAATGCAGGTTATTGCTATTGGATATATTCAACGAGATATATGATAACAAAGTTATTCCAGAGGAATGGAATGAATGCCAAGTATTATTAATTAAAAAACCTGATGGTAAAAGTTTCCGTCCCATTACACTGTCATCATGTATGTGTAAGCTATTTGAAAGAATGGTTAATAATAGACTAGGTTGGTGGTGTGAGAGAAATGGGATTCTCCCGGACTTCCAATCTGGATTTAGAAGGGGCAGATCATGTACGGACAACCTGGCTACTTTAACCTCATATGTGAAAGTGGGAATGATTCAGAAGCAGTATACAACAGCAGCTTTCCTAGATATCAGATCTGCATATGACAATGTTCTGACAGATATTCTGTTGGAAAAATTAGCCAGTATAGGGATTCCTGTTAGAATGTTGACCTTTGTAGCACTTTGGATGTACAATAGATCGGTAAGCTTTGTGGGAATGAACATTATAAGAATGACATACAAGGGTCTTCCCCAAGGAGGAGTTTTAAGCCCGTTGCTGTATAATATATATGTGGCTGATGTTTGTCGTGGGCTGCCGAGAGGAGTCCAGGCTTCCCTCTACGCTGATGACATGGCTATTTATTGTAGAGATGAGTCCGTAGAGAATACAAAAAGACTATTGGAGGAAGCTATAGAGGTGATATATATCAGACTAGGACAAATAGGACTAAGTATGGCACCGGAAAAATCAGAAGTCATTGTTTTCAATGATAGGAAAATTACCCCAGGGAAAATATCAATTAAAATTGGTCAGGAAGAGAGGAGTAATACAGCCTGGGTTAAATTCCTAGGAGTGTGGCTAGATTATAGATTAAATTTCGAAAAACAGATATATAGTGTACACGACCAGTGTATGAGGAGTATGAATGTAATTAAATTTCTCACGGGGGTATGGTGGGGTAGTGGCCCGGAGACATTGCTAACGCTATATGCTTCCCTCATTAGATCTAGAGTGGATTATGCCACTTTCATATACTTTCCAGAAAGTAAAAAATTAAGAAACAAATTAGAATCGATACAGAATACAGCGATAAGGTTAGCACTGGGCTTTAGGAATAGCACCCCTTTAGGAGTTATGCTGGCTGAGTCTGGTCTTCCGTCACTACAGGAAAGAGCTGAATATCTGGGAAAGATGTACCTTTGTAAAATTTCATCCAATAGCCTGATGGGGATAAATGATATGCTACTCAACTTGGATAGTAAGATATTTAACCCTATATACAATGTGAAAAAGAAATTTTTAGATACGTTTGCGAGAAGTTGTAAAGAAATTTCAGAATGTAGGGATTTAATATATAAGACTGAAGGGTATCCGTGCATGGCAATAGATTATAACGCAGTGTATTTAGAAACGGAATGCAATTTAGAATTAGGTAAACAACTACAGGCTTCACAGGTAATAGGATATGACTTTTCATGTATAATGGATAAGTTCTTCGCGGACTATATTGTGATATATACGGATGGGTCCAAAATGAAGGAGAATATATCCACAGGAGTGGGGGTGTTTTGCCCAAGTATGAAATACGCATATAAGGTAGGACTTAATAAGATTATGTCAGTGTTTACGGCGGAGTGTGTAGCCCTTCTGAAGGCTGTGGAAGTAGCTCAGTTAGATTGTGAGAGGTCCTATGTAATATGTTCTGATTCCTTAAGTGCGTTACAAAGTTTAAAAAGTTTAAGTATAGGCGTTAAATCTAATAGTTATTTAATAGAAATTAAAAATAGATTAAGACAGTTCAAATATGAAACAACTAATAATAGCAAGATTGAATTCTTGTGGGTACCAGCGCATAGGGGTATTATAGGCAATGAGAAGGTGGACATTTTAGCCAAAGAAGCTACCATAATGGAGTGTGATAATAATTTTAAGGTGCCCTATACGGACTTTAAGGAAAGCTTTAAGGAGGATATGTGGAAAGGAACGAATAAACTGCTAGAGAATATTTTTGTATCTAAGGGTAGAGACTATTTTAATAACTTTTATGAGCCAAGAAAAAAACCATGGTTTTATAAGTTGAATCTACCAAGAGAAATGATTGTGAGATTCACAAGACTCAGGAGCTATCACTATAACTCTAAAGCAAATCTGACTAGAATTGGGTATATCGACGACCCAAGTTGTGAGTGTTCGCACCCGATTCAGGATGCTAATCATCTATTATGGAATTGTCCAATATATCACAAGCAGAGAGAGGAGATGAAGAGGAAACTTAAGGTGTTGAAGTGGGCTCCCCCTTATGATGTAGATAACTTCCTTAAAAGCCTTAACGTCAGTGCACTTAGGATAATTAATAACTTTTGCAAGGAATGTGAGATTAGTTTGTAAGTTTGTAACTTAGGATATAAGTAAGAGAATATCAATATGTATCTATGGGGCAATAATGGCCTAAGATGTATTAATAAAAAAAAAAAAAAAAACACCGAATCACTAAATCGCGCCTACAGATTCGGTCATCCTGATCTATAGTTCGTCCACGAACGTGAATACAACATAATAATTAAGGCGGTAGGATACTGAGATTTGTAACTAGGAAGGAACTAGAATCTTACTAGATTAAGGGTGGAAATAAGGGTTTGCCAATTTTCGTTGTTTGTCGTTATTCGAGCAAATTTTGGGCTGGTTGAGGGCTCAATCTAAAGAGGAAGGTTCTCCGCATGGTGCTCTGGTCATGACGCTAACGAGATTATGCTTATATATAGTAATATGAGTGTCCAAAGTAGGAGAAAAGTCGAGAAAAAATACCCGCAGATTCCAATGTATTTTTCTGCCACTAAAGACTTTTCTGACTGCTGTGATGACCAGCTCCGGATGTGATGGACCTTCCTCTATCAAATGAACCTGTGTGCAGCTCAAAATAGGCTCGTATAAGGACAACAAACGCATTCCCGCAAACCCTTATTTCCACCCTTAATCTAGTAATATTCTAGTAAGTTTCTAGTTACAAATCTCAGTATCCTACCCCCTTAAGGGGCTAGGATACTGAGAATTGTAACTAGAAAGGAACTAGAATCTTACTAGATTAAGGGTGGAAATAAGGGTTTGCCACTTTTCGTTGTTTGTCTTTATTCGAGCAAATTTTGGGCTGGTTGAGGGCTCAATCTAAAGAGGAAGGTTCTCCGCATGGTGCTCTGGTCATGACGCTAACGAGATTATGCTTATATATAGTAATATGAGTGTCCAAAGTAGGAGAAAAGTCGAGAAAAAATACCCGCAGATTCCAATGTATTTTTCTGCCACTAAAGACTCTTTTGACTGCTGTGATGACCAGCGCACCATGCGCTCTTTAGATTGAGCCCTCAACCAGCCCAAAATTTGCTCGAATAAAGACAAACAACGAAAAGTGGCAAACCCTTATTTCCACCCTTAATCTAGTAAGATTCTAGTTCCTTTCTAGTTACAATTCTCAGTATCCTAGCCCCTTAAGGGGGTAGGATACTGAGATTTGTAACTAGAAACTTACTAGAATATTACTAGATTAAGGGTGGAAATAAGGGTTTGCGGGAATGCGTTTGTTGTCCTTATACGAGCCTATTTTGAGCTGCACACAGGTTCATTTGATAGAGGAAGGTCCATCACATCCGGAGCTGGTCATCACAGCAGTCAGAAAAGTCTTTAGTGTCCGAAAAATACATTGGAATCTGCGGGTATTTTTTCTCGATTTTTCCTCTACTTTGGACACTCATATTATTATACAGGGTGAGTCACCAAACGTTAGCACCTCAAATATCTTTGTTGTTTCTAAAGATACGTAAAATATGGTAAGGACAAAGTTAATGGTACAATGGGGCTGACACGATGCAAAACAAAATTTTGTTTTTATGTCATTTTTTTGGAGATATCAAGGTCACCTTGACTTTTTTAAATGGAATATCCTATTTTTTATACCATAGATCGATAGAGTATCAAATTCTGAGTATAAAAGTGTTGACCTTCATATGACCTAAACCTAATAGTTAACGAGATATTATCCAAAGAAGAAAGACAATTGTTTCGATAATACAGTAAAAGCTCCTTCGTTGTCCAAAGGCCGGGGGGCTGAGCGGACAACGAGCGTGCCCGGACACTATTTTTGATTTATGACTGCGTCTAGATATCGCGCCAACCGCGCCGAGCGACTTCAATAGGAAGCCGAACATAGAGAAGGACAGAATGAGATACGGATCGGGTGACCGAAGCGTGTCGCCGTCGCCGGCACAGTTTAAAGGCCCACATTGTTGCTGTTGCTCGTTGCCTTCGAAACTTTGACCGTCGACTAAACCACTAAATACAGTTGAAACTATATCGTGCTTGGTGTCATTTTAATCAGAGAAATGCCAGAAATAAGTTAGTGAAAGTCCCATAAAGAAATAATGAAAATTAAGAAGTTTGAAAATTCGGTTTACTCGAGTCAATGTTGTGGTGTTCACACCGATATACCCGAGCCGACATCAATCGACGCCGCCTACGGAGCGACTCGGCGTTGACAGGCAGTGGAATGGGTAGGCACTGGACAACGATCGTGCCCTTGATTTTGGACAACGAAGGAGCGATTACTGTATCTCGTAAACTATTAGATTTAGGACATATGGAGGTCAATACATTTTTACTCAGAATTCGACGGTCTATCGATTTATGATACAGAAAGTAAGTGTTTCCAGTAAAAAAATCAAGGTGATCTTGAAATGTCCTCTATGCCTCCTCCCACGCAGAAAATGTTTATGTCCCAATATGCCCCCCTCTATACCGTGCAAATTTTGTTCATAACATTTTTCCATATTATTACAAATAACGGAGATATTCAAGGTGAACATAGTTATTGCTCTACCCTGTTTACAAAACTTACACGGTACAGAGGGGGTCATATTGTGACTAACATTTTCTGCGTGGGTGGAGCCATAGAGGACATTTCAAGATCACCTTGATTTTTTTTACTGGAAACACTTACTTTCTGTATCATAAATCGATAGACCGTCGAATTCTGAGTAAAAATGTATTGACCTCCATATGTCCTAAATCTAATAGTTTACGAGATATTATCGAAACAATTGTCTTTCTTCTTTGGATAATATCTCGTTAACTATTAGGTTTAGGTCATATGAAGGTCAACACTTTTATACTCAGAATTTGATACTCTATCGATCTATGGTATAAAAAATAGGATATTCCATTTAAAAAAGTCAAGGTGACCTTGATATCTCCAAAAAAATGACATAAAAACAAAATTTTTTTTTTGCATCGTGTCAGCCCCATTGTACCATTAACTTTGTCCTTACCATATTTTACGTATCTTTAGAAACAACAAAGATATTTGAGGTGTTAACGTTTGGTGACTCACCCTGTATATAAGCATAATCTCGTTAGCGTCATGACCAGCCCCGGATGTGATGAACCTTCCTCTTTAGATTGAGCCCTCACCCAGCCCAAAATTTGCTCAAATAAGAACAACAAACGGATTCCCGCAAACCCTTATTTCCACCCCTAATCTAATAAGATTCTAGTAAGTTTCTAGTTAGATTTTGTGTCGAAACAAGGGTTTGCGAGATCGCGTTTGTTGTCGTTATTTGAGCAAATTTTGGGCTAGGTGAGGGCTCAATCTAAAGAGGAAGGTTCAGCGCATGGTGCTCTGGTTATTACAGCAGTCAAAAAAGTCTTTGGTGGCAGAAAAATACATTGGCATCTGCGGGTATTTTTTCTCGACTTTTCTCCTATTTTGGACACTCATATTATTATATATAAGCATAATCTCGTTAGCGTCATGACCAGAGCACCATGCGCTGAACTTTCCTCTTTAGATTGAGCCCTCACGCAGCCCAAAATATGCTCAAATAAGGACAACAAACGGATTCCCGCAAACCCATTTTTTCCACCCTAAATCTAGTGAGATTCTAGTAACTGGAAAGGAACTAGAACTAGAATCTGTATTATATTATAAGGATAAGTAATAAGTTAAAAATAAGTAAATTATATTATATATACTATAATATATTATATTATTCATACACACACACATTACATTATTATATTATATATTATATTTATTGTTATGGGTCCTGAACAGGGCAGATAGCACTAAACATTGTATTATATTATAAGGATGAGTAATAAGTTAAAAATAAGTAAATTATATTATATATATTATATTATTCATACACACACACATTACATTATTATATTATATATTATATTATATTGTTATGGGTACTGAACAGGGCAGATAGCACTAAACATTGTATTATATTATAAGGATAAGTAATAAGTTCAAAATAAGTAAATTATATTATATATACTATAATATATTATATTATTCATACACACACACATTACATTATTATATTATATATTATATTATATTGTTATGGGTCCTGAACAGGGCAGATAGCACTAAATGTTGAACTTTTACTACGCGCAATGCTCCTGCACAGCCACTACCATGTGCATTCAAACCTCAGGGACGGGTTCTTAACTCACTGTACTGTACTTTTGTATGAATACGTATAATTCTAACTTTAATACAACAACACTCTAACAGTAACAGTAAACAGTAATATTTGGTAATACAAGACGATCTTTACTCTACGAGTTCTCACACCGTTCTGCCTTTGTTCCCGCTCCACGTACGCCACGCCACACGGCACTCTCCGCATACACATACACCGTCGATAACGTAGAGCGCGATTACTAATTTCAATCTCCAACACTAAACATTGTATTATATTATAAGGATAAGTAATAAGTTAAAAATAAGTAAATTATATTATATATATATAAGACAATAATCTTATTTTCTTCCCCTTTTTTTTTATTATTGAGGATTTTCAAGAAGTGAAACTCAAATTTTGTTGCTCTGTAATAAGAGAATTTAATTTTTTTATTTTATTATATTACAATCGTATGTACAATATTTACAACCTTACCTGTAATAAGAGAAACGACAATTAAAGTTTCTCCTTCTATCTGTCTTTTACTCCGAATATTATTTTGTAAGACCTGTCACACGTGTTTATTACATAACCTTCACGAAAGTGCGTGTTAGAGAATGTTATCGGGAAATCTTTCTATTGACCGCTATCTATCGTCACGGGATGCCAACTAGATCATTCGCATATGAAGCGCGGCCTATTCAAATGAAGAAAGTATACTTTCTTTACATCTCCCTCCCCGGGAGTGAAAATCCTCAATCTTTGATTTGAATTATTTTGTTCTCTTCTACATTTTCTTCATCTATTTCTTCTTCTTCCGTTATTGGAATTAGTTTGGTTATATGAAATAGGCTTGATTCCATTTTTCTCTTTCCTATGTTAATTTTATAAATAGAATTCGAAATTTTCTCTATTATCTCTAATGGGCCGATCATTAATTCGTCCAATTTTTTTCTATTAAGCTTGTTGCCATTTTTTATATATACTTTATCTCCTACGTTGAATATATGTTGTTTTCGGTTTTTGTCGAATAATTTCTTATTGTAATTGTGTGATCTTATAGTATTTTCATATGCCAATCTTCTATCTCTGGTCCACTCATCTCCATCAGTTGTTCTCTTTAATTCTTCTGGTAGGGGCGTCACATTCGTGCCGTCCAATAAATACTTTGGTGAAAATCCAGTGACCGTGTGTTCTGTTTCATTGTACATGTCTACACATTCTCTTGCGACTGTTGTCCAGGCTTTTTTCTTTTCTGTTTCATTTATTCTACATCTAATTTTGTTTATCAGTGTCTGATTGAGTCTTTCGTTTAAACCATTAGAAAAAGGTGTATCTACTGCTGTGAAAATCAGTTTTATTTTGTTTTGTTTTAGAAACTCTTTAAACTCTTTAGAATTAATTCCCGGATATTGGTCCGAAAGGATTATCTCAATCTCATCTGATTCTAATACAGTTTTTACTAGTTTAATGAAATCATTTGCATTTTGTGTCTTTGAAGTGGTGATGAATGCATATCTTGTAAAGTGGTCTACTAAGAGGTGCAGGTACTTTTTTGTGGATCTCGATCCCCCAAAGCCGCCAATCGTGTCTATGGACATCACTTCGAAGGGTCTTGTAGCTGGTCCTAAGTGTGACATGAAACCATACTTTTGTTGACCTCTTGATTTGTTTTTTATGCAGATCGTACAATTTTTGCATATTTCTTTTATATTTTGTGTTAAGTTTCTTGCTGTATATAGAGGGCCAATCTTTCTTTGTATTTGTCTGATGCCTATGTGACACCATCTTTCATGGACCTCTTTAATGAGCTTTCTACTGAACGCTTCTGACAAAATTATTTTTTTTTTCTTCCCTACTCTTTTGTAAAATATGTCATCCTTTTTTATCAGATTATTTCCTTTTCTATCTTTTAAATCATTATTCTCATGATCTGTTTTTATATCATCTATTTTTATGAAGTTTACTATTTTCAAAACATCTTCTTTGTTCGAAAAACTGCAATCAGGTTCTGTTTAAAGTGCAATGCGATTCCGAGCCGTTTAAATTCTATTTCATATGTATCGTATACTAGACACCGGTGAGGCATAAGAACGCGAGCTCGAGTTTTTGCCTCATCGCCGCGGCAATATCAGCTGTGCGAGTTCGACAACAACCGGCGAGGTGATCGACCGCTGATGTAAACCTCGCCTGGTCGACAGTTCGTCGAACCCGTCAAATCGTCTCGTGGGCCATCGCATCATGTTTTCCTTACTCCAATTCCATTACCTTATTCCTTTGTGTCCCCCGCAGCACCGTTTGTTGGGTCATTACCCTAACGAACGTTGCTGCGATCCTACTCGTTTAATTTCAAAGTCCCCACTCCTTGATCCGTCCAAAAACGATGGCCTACATCGGTATAAAAGAAGGCTGCGCGTGCCTCTTATCGAATTCTCGTAATTTGCTTCTCGTCATACTGACACGTTATAAACTGCGATCCTTCGTCACGCCCGGAATCATACCCGCGATACTCGTGCGATATTCTGACCGTGATCACGCATTATCATTTCATCGTTCCTCTTTCATCGATCTTTTGTATAATTTGCTCTTTGTATTTTCCTTTATAATAGAATATAGTTCGTGTTACATACTTCTGTCAACCAATCACTACCACACCTTTTTCCAACTTCCCTACTAGCTAGAGTTTACAACATCTTTGTTTTCCTCTGGTTTTAATACCGGGTTCCTGCTCAGACAGTCTGCTTCTAAATTCTCCTTTCCTGGGATATATTTTATTTCGAAGTCATATTGTGACAAGTAGTAAGTTAGATCTCCTAATTCCTCGTCTGTCCTAGCCTTTATGTTCATATTTTCTAAAGGCTTATGGTCCGAGTATACAGTGAACTTTTTTCCGATAAGCCAGTGTTGCCAATATCTTAGTGCTTCTTTTATAGCAAAACATTCTAAATGTATTGCTTTTTTTCTTTTCTGGGCTTCGTTTAATTTTTTCGAAAAGTATGCTACTGGCTTATCTTTTCCGTTTGGTTGCTCTTGCTTTAATACGGCACCAATACCCTCTAATGATGCATCTGTATAAATCTTTATTTTTATTTGTAAATTATTGTCAAATATTTCTAATATTGGCTGGGAGCAGAGAAGTTCTTTTATTTTCTTGAATGACTCTTCACATTTTTCCGACCATTCAAACTTTTCATTTTTCCTTAATAACTTGTGCAATGGATTTAAAATTATTGCACTGTTTGGTATGTATTGGTGATAAAAGTTTATTTTTCCCAAAAATTGTCTTATATTTTTTATTGTTTTTGGAGTGGGGAATTCTCTAATAGCAGCTAAATTATCTTTAATTGGTCTTACCGAGTTATTCTGGATTATATGGCCCAGGTATTTTATTGAGTCAGAGGCAAATGTGCATTTTTTAAATTTTAATCTGAATCCTTCTTTTACTATCGCTTCTAGTACTTTTTTTATGTGCTCTATATGTTTTTCGAAGGATGGTGAATATATTAGTATATCATCTATATAATTGTCGGAGAATTCTGTAAGTCCGTGTTTTCTTAGGATGTTGCTCAGAATCCTTTGGAAGATCGCTGGCGATGTTTTTAATCCGAATGGCAAACATGTCCATTGAAAATGTCCATTCTGTGTAACGAATGCAGTTTTTCTTCTGTCTTCAATGCGTAACGGAATCGACCAAAAAGCGGAATTGATATCTAATGATGTGAAATATTTGCAATTCCTTGTTTTTACTATTAAGTCACCTATCAAAGGGAATGGTTGAGCTTGTGGCACTATAATCTTATTCAAGTCCCTGAAATCTATACACAGTCTAGACCTCTTATTCTCATCTCTTTTGAACGCCAACGTTACTGGAGCTGCAAAAGGACTATATGACTCTTCTACTAAATTTCTTTCGAATAACTTTGATACTTGATGTTCAATTTCTTTTTTGTCATCTATTGTGCATCTGTACGGTCTCTTACTGCAGTATTTGTCGACTAGTAAGTCTATATGTGCTTCGTAATCTTTCACTGTTCCGATATCGTACTTATCTTTTGCGAAGACTGTCTTATATTCCTCTATTAATCTTTCTATCCTGTCTCTCTTTTCATTATCTAAATGATGTAATTTTATTTGAAATTCATCTTCTTTTATGTGTTCGTTAAAATTTACCGAGTAGATATTTGTCTTATTTTCTGTACATTTCTCTTTTACAGTTTCTTTCTTCTGTGAAATTTTTAAATTCTCATTTTGAACTAATTTAAATTTTTTTATCATGTCTAATCCTATAATGAAATTTTCGACGTGCTCTCCTTCAACTATATGTACATCTGTCTCCTCTTCAATCTCGAAAATTTTTATTTTAATAGTTATTAAACCTTTTGTTCTTTTCACACCATTAGCTGTTCTTAAGTATATTCTATTACTGTCTGCTTTTTCCACTGTTTTGACTAGTTTTGCATTCATTAGTGAGATATGAGACCCTGAGTCGTAAGTCCCTTCTATTTCTAATTTATTTTCTAGTAATACCTTGACTTTAACTAATGGTGTGATTTCTAGTTTTTTTTTTCTGTGTTCAATTCTACTTCTATGACTGAATTATTTCCAACCACACTAGAGTTCTTGCTCCTTTCTTTTTCATTCTCTTTTACTCTAAACCAACATAAATCTTCTGGATGATATCTGGTACCTTTATTTAAATTTTCACATAGTTTGCATGGCTTTTTCGGGAAAAGGTTTTTCTCCATATTATTCTTTTTGTATTCCGGCCTTTCCTCCTTTTTCTTTGGAAAAAAATTTTTACTTACTAGACTTTCATATTTTCTGATTTCGTTGAATAGATCTGATGAATTTTCAATGTTTTCTCTATCTATTTTGTTCATAATGAATTCTGGTAATCCTGTTGCAATTAGAGCAATTAATGTTCCTGTGTCCATATTTTTATTCATACCCAGTAACAATTTCTCTTTTCTCATAGCGTATTCGATTAATGTTCCTTCTTTGTATCTAAATGCAAAGGCGTACGCGATCGTTTTCCAACTTGTAAAAGCAAATGCCTGCAAAAACATTTTTTTCCAATCCTTCCAGGCAGAGTTGACTGTTAGTTTTGTGATCATTGAGCTGTACCAGTCCAAGCAGCCTTTTTCTAAAAATAGTCTTAATATTTCTATTTTTGTTTCATCTTCACTTATGTCAAATCTTGTACACTCTTTTTCAAAATTTTCCATCCACTGTGTTGCGTTAGAATTTTTACTATTAAACTTTTCTATTATGAATTTTTCTGAGATGTGTTTTAAGTTTTGTCGACTTTCTTTTTCTTGTGTAGCTTCCACCAACTTTTCTAGTATTTTATTCAAACTATCATTTTGTTCTTTTTCCTCTATAATTTCTTCTAAATATTTATCCATAAATTGTAAATTACCATCTTGGTCTATATAAATCTTCTCTAGTTCCTTAGTTAGTGAAATCCAGACTTTTCTTTTTTGATGCCTTTTTTTAAACTGTTCTTTGCTTTGTTGTAATTTTCTGTTTTTATTAGTTCTTTATGATTATCTATACAGGGTGTTTAGCAACAGGTGGGAGAAAATTCAAGGGGTGGTTCTCGACGATAATATAAGACGAAAATGAAGAATAAAAAAATTGCGATTTCGACTTCGTTATTTAATTATTAACAGTTAAAAATCCGCCTAAAATGCTGCAACACTTCTAACAAAAGTGTACGTTGCGTACGTCACACAGGCGCGCGACAGACTCGTATCAAGTGACAAACGCATCATACCTTGGTTCTCCTTTGGGGCCCCAGCGAGGTGAAAATGTTTAAAAGATCGTTGGACGACATTGAACCTACCTACTCGTTAAAATCCACAAGAGCATTTATAATATCCGCCCTATGGAATTATCGAGCAGAAGGGGTCAATGCCCTTTGACTTTTAAACTGTTTTCACACATATCCACAAATTCTTAATCTGCACTGTTCATAACACCGTACATAATACACTGGAACAAACCACACGTATGCTCTAGCACTATTTTCAATATCATACACACGCACTACGAGTTTACTGAGGGGAATGAGGAGAATGTAAAGAACTGGTAATCCTGTAATGTTGAAACACTGCACTTCATTGAACTTGATTTACGTTGCGAGACTCGCTCACAGACGAAACGGACATCTTGAGGTCGTGTGATTTCTGCGAACGGAAATCTTCGACGCGTATGAGAGAAGAACTCCCCTAGCACTTCCTTTATTTTCCCTTTCAGCCCTTCCCAGCCTTCCCGCGACCCTTCCCCATTACAGTAAAAGCTCCTTCGTTGTCCAAAGGCCGGGGGGCTGAGCAGACAACGAGCGTGCCCGGACACTATTTTTTATTTATGACTGCGTGTTGATATCGCGCCGACCGCGCCGAGCGAGACTTCAATAGGAAGCCGAACGTAGAGAAGGACAGCATGAGATACGGATCGGGTGACCGAAGCGTCTCGCCGTCCCCGGCACAGTTTAAAGGCCCGCGTGTTCTCACAATGTATTTAATGTACATAATGCCAATTAAAAACGCTTTATTTTTCATTATTTTTTTATGGGACTTTCACTGGCTTATTTCTGTCATTTTTCTGATTAGAACAAGACCAAACACGATATAATTTGGCCCATATTTACTCTACAGGTGAAGCATAATTTATAATTTATCATTCATTTAACGTATGCTATGTATAGCATATGTTTAAATAAACAACTTAACATCTGAAAAATATGTTCTCAAAGAATTAGACTTGAATTTTGCAAATTAACGGAGTTACAGCCCGTAGGAGCACAGCGCGACCTGCGCTGTGGACACGATCGTTGTTTTGACATGTGAATTTGGCCTCTTCGTACAAGATGCCTTCCTTAAAGCAAGACGACGGCTAGTTTTGCATTTTTATTAATTCATTTTCGATTCAATTTGACTTTAGCGAAACGGCAAGTTAAATGATAAAGAAAAGCATTCGCAGTCAAAAGCAGTCAACTGTCTGGCTTTAGAAAACTCCTTATTTCCTTGCCATATTTCTTTCGTATTGTTCTCCGCTCTACGCGTCAGTCCCGGGACACATCTGGCGGCCAGATTCACGCAAGGCTAATCCTCTCCTTTGCCTCTTCCAGGTTCAAGGTCTACGGTCAGGACTTGGCGAACCTTTCCATTTTTATGACATCCTTTCCTGATTGCCTTTTTCCACTCTTTCCGGTTTTTATTGCATCCTTCCGCGATTGCTTCTTTCCGCGCGCGCGTGTCCTTACCTGACCTTCTTCTTCTCCTGGGGTTTTCCGTACCTTCCTCTCCTTACTTTCCTCTCCTTACTTTTCTCCCACTCTGTACATATTCCGTTTTCCTCTTCTCTTTCATTTTTACCTATTCTTGGGGAGTTTTCTAAACGTTGACAGGGTCAGTTAGTCACAAGTCGTGGTAAGGTAGACATCCGGGTTACTCCACAAGCCGTTTCAGATCATCGTGTGTGCTATTTTACAGTTTCTTATTGATTATTATATCGTGATTAGTTTCTTTTTGTTTAGTTTTTACGCTGTAGATACTAGTTTTTAAAGTTATTCATTGCGTGTAGTTGTTAGTACTAGTTTAAGTGATAAAAATGCCAAGGACCAAGAAGGTTTACTTGACTATGCAACAACGTGTAGATGTTCTAAAGGACTTGGAGTCATACCCTATTGCATATGTCGCTCAAAAGTATGGAGTACATGCGAAGACAGTTAAACGAATCCAGGAACACGCTGAGAAAATCTGCAACATGGCAGAAAAAGGGATACCGGAGAAACGTCGGAAAACTTTCAAGCAACCAACGTATGAAGAATTGGAAGAAAAGTTGTCTCTGTGGTTTGCAGAAAGGAGAGCCGTAGGACATGCTGTATCGGATGCGCTGCTTGTACAAAAAGCATGTCAATTGAAAGAAGAGTTAGGAGCGTGCTCCAATTTTAAGCTCAGCGATGGATGGCTTAAAAAATTTAAAAGACGTCACCATATTCGACTGGTTCGCATATACGGCGAAAAAGCCAGTGCTGATGAACATGGAGCTAATTTATTCGTCAGTGATTTTAAAAAATACATTGAAGAAGAAGATATTGATTTGGAAAATATTTATAATATGGACGAAACCGGGTTATTGTGGAAAAGTTTGCCATCAAGAACCTTGGCGAGTGACAATGAGAAGACTGTGAGTGGACACAAAGTGCGAAAAGACAGACTGACGGTAGGATTGTGCGCGAATGCTGCCGGGACACACAAAATTACGCCTCTTGTAATACACAAATATCGGAAACCGCGAGCTTTGAAAGATTATATGAACCAACTACCAGTTATTTTTAAAGCACAAACCAATGCGTGGATAAACCAAGCTATATTTGTCGATTGGTTTGAAAATCATTTTAAAAAAGCTGTACGGCAACATCAGTTGGAAAATAGGCTGTGCGGAAAAGTGATTTTACTTGTTGACAATTGTTCAAGTCACAAATTTCCGAATGGCTATGAACACGATGACAATTTTGAAGTCAGATTTTTACCACCAAACACCACATCCTTGATTCAACCAATGGATCAAGGAGTGATTGAAAAGCTGAAGAGACTATTCCGACACCAACTGGCACAGCATCTCATTGCACACGAATATAGCATAGAGGATTTTTTCAAAAAGTATACGATTAAAGATTGTCTACACGCGATCAGTACATCTTGGAAGGATCTGACATGCAGTGACTTAAGAAATGCGTGGAAGAACATTATTCCAAGCATACAAACGATTGAACAAACGGAGGAAGATACAATAATAACCGAAATGCAGCAAGCTTGGTCACAGATTTCGGAGCACAATGTGACGGTCGAAGAAATTGA
The DNA here is from genome assembly GCA_963966675.1 of Lasioglossum calceatum. Taxonomy (NCBI): domain Eukaryota; kingdom Metazoa; phylum Arthropoda; class Insecta; order Hymenoptera; family Halictidae; genus Lasioglossum; species Lasioglossum calceatum. The sequence continues at coordinate 843,415 of CAXAAD010000265.1, read as the reverse complement.
AAATTATTTCGCTGCATGCAGTGAGGACGAACGGAGATTGTCAGGACCATTAGAAGAAGGGGTCGCAGAGGAAGTAGATGAAGAAAGGGTCGCAGAGGAAGTAGATGAAGAAATGGTCGCAGAGGAACGTGATGAAGAAAGGGTCGCAGAGGAAGTAGATGAAGGAATGGTCGCAGAGGAACGTGATGAAGAAAGGGTTGCAGAGGAAGGAGATGAAGAAATGGTCGCAGAGGAAGGAGATCGAGTAAATGGGATCAATCTACCCCCAAAAGTAAGGAAGGACCTTGAAGATGGTCTTAAACAGTTCGAGCGTCACAAAAAATATCTTACACCTCCGGTACGATATCAATATGAAGGACTAAAATTATCAATCTTAGGTAAGACAATTGAAATAGTTAATTAATAAATAATAAATACGTGTACTATTCTAAGCATAACACATTTTTTTAGGCTATACAACGTCGAAGAAAAGGAAACGTCCGGAACAAATTTTAAACGACTAATTATACATAATCGAAAAAGAATAAGAACAATAGTCACTAGAAACTTATTAATAAAAGTGTTAGCATCGCATTGGTATTTTAAACATTACAGTTTTTCTTTTTTTTCACTCGCTATCTTCTTCCATGTCCTACAGTACTCCATACCGTCAATGAAACCACTAAATAAAGTTGAAATTATATCGTGTTTGGTATCATTTTAATCAGAAAAATACCAGAAATAAGATAGTGAAAGTCCCATAAAAAAATAATGAAAAATGAACAATTCTATCATTGCCATATCATTCTGAGAACACGCGGGCCTTTGATCTGTGCCGGCGACGTCGACTGTTCGCGTCTCTTTCTTTCCAGTAGGCTGTTCTTCGTTGCCTTCGAAACTTTGACCGTCGATTACACCACTAAATACAGTTGAAACTATATCGTGTTTGGTGTCATTTTAATCAGAGAAATGCCAGAAATAAGTTAGTGAAAGTCCCATAAAGAAATAATGAAAATTAAGAAGTTTGAAAATTCGGTTTACTCGAGTCAATGTTGTCGTGTTCACGCCGATATACCCGAGCCGACATCAATCGACGCCGCCTGCGGAGCGACTCGGCGTTGACAGGCAGTGGAATGGGTAGGCACTGAACAACGAGCGTGCCCTTGATTTTGGACAACGAAGGAGCTTTTACTGTACTTGTTCCCCTTCCAAACTTTTCCCTAAACTCTTCCCCTGTCTCTTCCGACCATCTCCCCACTCCCTTTCTTTTCCCCTTCCCTCCCATCCCTTTATCCCACCCTTCTCCCCCTTTAACCACACTGTTATGGGCAAATGGTCCGAATCCACCTTGTCCCCAATCTCAATCCTATCCACTCCTTCCCTAGTATCCTCATTCCCCAACACATAGTCTATTACCGAATTCCCTCTCGCCCCCACATACGTCCATTCTCCTTCCTCATCCCCCTTTATATTCCCGTTCATAATTCCCCATCCTCTATCTCCCAAGTACCTGCATAGCTTCTTCCCATCCCCATTTACCTTTATATCCTTCGATTTTCTTACCCCTCCCCCATCTCCCTCTTCTACCACCTCTCCCCCTTCCCTTCCGTTCTCGCGTTAAAATCCCCCCCTATAATCACCCTTACCCCTTTTTCCCTCCCCTCCACCCAATCCCCCAACTCTTCTAACTTCTTGTCCAAATCCCCATTCACGTATACCCCCACCACCCTCCACCAACCCCCCTCCACCTTCACTTTCAGCATCATCACCCCTCCCTCCCTCTTATCTCCCCACTTTCTATTTCGAGTTCCTTCCTCACACCCATTACCATACCCCCCTTTGCCCTTCCCCTCTTTTCCTCCCTCCTTGCCCACTGAGTCTCCTACACATACCCTTTTGGAAGCTTATTCCTAATCTTACCCCACCCCTTTTCCTCCACCCACGTCTCCATCATCACTATCACTTCCCACTCTACTAACCCTTTCCAAAAGTCCTCGTCCTTATTTGCCAACCCTGCCACATTCCAGAATCCAATCCTATCACCCTCCCTATTCTTTCTTTCCCCACAGAACACCCCCCCTGATTCTTCCCCTATTTGTTTCCCTGCTCCTCCATCCACTTTTCCTCAATTTCATCCCATCTCTTTACCTTCCCATTTACCCACATTTTCATGTACCCTACCTGTACATTCCTACCCTCCCTCCTTTCCATTTCCGCTTCCCTTTCTATTTTCCATCTCGCCCGTCTCTCCTCTTCCGTTAGATCATCGTCTATCCTTTCCTCTTGTCCCCTTAGCTTTTTCTTCCCCTGCATTACCCTTCTTTTATCTTCCCTTCCCGCCAGATTCACTAGCACCATTCCCCTTCCGTCTTTTCCTACCTTCCCTATCTTCCTAACCTCTTTAATCCCCTCTTCCTTCAGCTCCATCTTTTCCCACAGCCTCCTAATCTCTACTTTTACCTCAGTACCCTCCACTTTTACTCTCCTTATTATTATGCTATTCTTCTTCTCCTCCCTTTCCCTCTTATCCTGGCTTATTTCTAGAATCCTTCTCCTATTCTCCACCATATCCCTATCTTCCCCTAACCTATTCTCCCCCCCTCTTTACCCCCCTTTTCCTTTCCCCCTATCCACTCCTCCACTATTCTCATTTTACCCTCTACTCTTTCCAACCTCTCTTCTGCTAATCCCCTCCCACCCCCTTCCTCACTTCCTCTATGCTCCCCTCTACCTTTGACACCCTACCCTCTATGCCTTCTATCCTTTTCCTCATCCCTTCCCTCTTTACCTCTTCTTCCCTCCTCTCTTCCCTCCTCTCTTCCCTCCATTTCTCCCCTTCCCTCCTCCAATCCTGTAATAACTTTTTCCCTTCCTCCCTTTCCCTCTTCCATTCTTCTATTATCTTTTTCCCCTCCTCCCTTTCCCTTCCCCATTCCTCTACCAGCTTTTTCCTTTCTTCTTTTTCTCCCCTTACCTCTTCCCTCAGCCCCCTCATCACCTCCCATAACCCTCTAAACAAGTCCTCCAATTCCCTAAGACTCCCTCCCCCTTCCCTTATTTCTTTTTGCGGGGATCTTTGCGTCATATCGCTTCTTTTGAACACTTCCACTTCAACCTCTCCCCCTCCCTAGACTTCCCCTATCCACCTTTTCCTCCCCACGGCATCCAAACTTTCTACGCTGAACCACCGCTCTATCCTACCTTCCTTCAGCATCGTCCCCACACTTCCCTTCCCTATCTTCCCCTCCTCTCTCCCTATCCCCTTGCCTACTCCTCCTCTGTCACTCATTTTTTACTCTGCTCTTTCTTTCTTCCCTCTTACTCTTCTTCAAAATTTTTTAAAAATTATTTAAAAATTTCCCGCCTCGCACACTTCTTTCTCCCAGCCGGCTTTTTCTCTCCCTAGATCGCGCTACCTTCACTACTATTGTGGGCTCGGCCTTATCCCCGACCGTTGGTGGGGTACCGCGCCTGCGCACTCACGGCTTCTTGCCGAAGTTTCGGAGCGATGCGACGAGCTCGCTCCCTTCTCGGTTGTCGGTCTGCGAGTGCAGACGTGTTTCGTCTTTGTTACGTGTTACTGTTGTATCGACGTGCTGTAATAAAGAGTGTTCACCGTGCAAGGGTGGAATTAGTCATTCCCAGTATTCCTTGTCTTGACCCTACTGGCGATATAGATCGTGGTGTTGGGACACGATCAATTCCCGAACATATACATATCCCAACTGGTGACCCTACGAGTATTCGTCCTCTGGTCACCAACGTGGTCGCAATCACCACACGGTGATCTGTCTATCCGCCACATTGGTGACCCCGACGTGATCGGTCGAGATTCATCGACTGGAGGATACCGTACCTTCATGGAATCAGAAGATTGGTAAGCGTCATTCTGATCTGGAAATCGACGCCATGTGCGTCGAAGGAGTCGTCCAGTTGCAGGGTCAAAGCACGTAGACGGTACTGGCCATTTCGGACATCATGTCGCCTGGAAGCATTGCCCGAGGATTCTACAAAGGGAATCGTCGAGGGAAGTTTCTTCCGGAGGCCAACACATAGACCATCAGTTCGATGGGACAACCGAGAAGAGCATTCGGCACGTCTCCCAGCGTGGAGCCGCATAATTTGGTGAGACGGTTGCCGTATTCTTGGCAGAGAGATTTGTTTCAGGCATGCAGAGATACAAAGGAATTGGGCAGCCATTTTGTGTTCCTGCCTGTGTCCTGCGAACGTAGTAGGAGAGGTCAACGCTGTTGACGCTCTACCTCAGTCTCGCTGTTGTCATGCGGTTTTGGCTGCGGCAGAGGACAACGCTGTTGTTAACGAACTCTTGCCGCCTGTGGCCAAGCAGTTTTGGCTGCGGCAGAGGACAACGCTGTTGTTAACGAACTCTTGCCGCCTGTGGCCAAGCAGTTTTTGCTGCGGCAGAGGACAACGTCTTTGTCAACATACTCTCATCGCCTGCTGCCAAGTAGTTTTGGCCCTGGTCAAGGTCAACGAAGCTGGCGAAATCGCATCGTTGCCTGTTGACGGGCATACTCGACCTTGAAGGAGGTTACGGGTGCGATCATCGTCACCGGTGCCTGTGGATTTGGCGTTTGCCATATAAAAAAAAAAAAAATAAATTCCAAGGTCTCGCGGACCTTCGCGCGTTCGTGTGCTTTTCCGATTAGTGCCTTCTTGCGTGCATGCGCTCGCGGTGCTTTTCTAGGTTAGGGTGAGTCGTTGTGACAGGTTCCGCGCGTTGCGTGATCACCCGGTCCGCGTGGTTAACTTTCTTGCGTGTATCCTCACGTTCTCTCACGCCAGTCGTGAGTAACGCGTTTCCTATCGCGATTGCTGTACGTTCTCTCACGCCAGTCGTGAGTATCGCGTTTTCTATCGCGATTTCTGTACATTCCCTCACGCCTAATCGTGAATATCGCGTTTTCTATCGCGATTTCTGTACATTCCCTCACGCCTAATCGTGAGTATCGCGTTTTCTTCCTATTCACGTTTTGCGTACTGCTCGCGTGATACCTCGGGTATAAATGATATTTTCGGATTACTCTGAGATTCCGTGATTGCGCAGTTTCAGTTTATAGTGCATGTCACAAACGCAGTGGTCGTGTGTGACAACTGTTTGCTTTTGAGTCGCGAAGTGAGTAGGATAAGAGATTGTAACGCGCCTGTGCGCGACTCTAGGTTGATTCATGTGCTACGCGTCAGCGTAAGGGTAGATACACCTAGGTCGTACAGGAATGTGCTTTGTATTTAATATCCGCGTATTTCGCGTCGATAAGTTCGCCATTCGCCGCTTAGGTGAGGTTAGATTTAGCATCCGCGTATTTCGCGTCGATAAGCTCGCCATTCGCCGCTTAGGTGAGGTGAAATTTGATAATTGCGACAACGCGCTTGCAGCTCAGTGGAGACGCAGCGCGTGTGCTCGCGTCATTTACGCCAGTTAATTTGTAAATGCATATTTTGCATCATGCGTATTTTGCCCCCGTGTTAATTTGTGTCGTGCCTTCGGCACTAGGGGGGGAGTGAGTGTGTGGGCTCGGCCTTATCCCCGACCGTTGGTGGGGTACCGCGCCTGCGCACTCACGGCTTCTTGCCGAAGTTTCGGAGCGATGCGACGAGCTCGCTCTCTTCTCGGTTGTCGGTCTGCGAGTGCAGACGTGTTTCGTCTTTGTTACGTGTTAAGGTCGTCGCACACTGGAACGCCCCGCCTGCTCTCAGGCACCACCCGCCTCCGCTGTTTTGGGTTTCTCCTATGTAGTTTCAATGGGAGTGCGCACACTAGACCAGCGCCGTCACAGCGCCGACACGCTACGCTTCGCGCCGGAAAATGTGCGCACACTAGACCGCCGCGCCGCCGCTCCGCCACCGACCAACTCTAGTGGTGAGCGCCACAGGCGCCAATTCATGTCGGGCGAAGATATTTTGCTTTCTGGTTCGAAGGAAACGTCAACGTTGGAACCTCACAGGGTGGTTTCTCAAGATAAAAGTCTGCTCTATCGCGTCATATAGTTTGATTTTACGCTGGGCCCTTATTTTTTAAGATATACTGAAAAATATCTTCAAAAATTGGTGCAAAAGTGGTGTCTCTCCGTCTTTAACGATTGTTTAAACATGATTATACATTCATAATCTATTAATATAGCATATCACTGTATTCGGTAAAGTCTACAGAATCTTTTGCTGTAAAGAACAATTAAACATCTTTTATAATAACAGCACAAAATTTGTTTGAAGTTGAAAAATATGTTTTTTAAGGGCAGATTGTGCTGTAATTTACTACAGGATGTGAAAAGAAACAACAGTTGTTTTTAATTTAAGAACAAAAAATCATTTCTAAAAATTTCATATTTTTCGCAGAAATTATTCGGAAAATCTATTTCTTCTGAAATATTAATTTACATGTCTTCTAGTAACACATAATCATGATCGATAATATAGACATCATCTTTGACTGGTAAATAACCATTATAAATTACAACAATTAATATTAATATTGATATTGGCTGTTAATATTAGTAACCATTGTCGAGAACAGAAATTTTTTTGTGCTGCTAATCATGCGAGAGAAAATTTTCTTTTCATCCCTGTAGTAAAGTCATGGTCGTTACAGTAAAATAAAAAGTGAACTTCAATATTGTACTATATGATTTGAACTATTTTGGGAAGCTATAGCAATTAATTTATTACAGGATGTGAAAAAAATTTTTTTCGAAAATTGCAATTGTGATCGGAATTGTAGAAGAAATATTAAAAGTTGCATTTAACAATTTTTATATGTGGGTCTATATTAAAAATTTAAAAAATACGTTTTGTAGATACATACAGAACGTATACCCCAATTGCAGAGTATGTATTTAGGCTGGTCAACCAATATTTTCTTTAAACTTTTCGAAAAATTTAAATTGTTGAAGGTTTGCCCTATTTGTATGTGGATTAAAAAATGATGAAAACTGGATTACAAACTTAAAGTGAGTGCATCTCTCTCTCTCTCTCTCGACATGAATTGGCGCCAGTGGCGCTCACCACTAGAACGGTCTGGGTTAGGAACGGCCGCGCTAGTGGTGAGCGCCACTGAAAATGCCGGCGCGGCGCGGCGCTGGGGCGTTCTAGTGTGCGGCAAAACGGACCAGCGCGGCGTCAACTCGACGCGGTAGGGTGGTGCCTGAGAGCAGGCGAGGCGTTCTAGTGTGCGACGACCTTTACTGTTGTATCGACGTGCTCTAATAAAGAGTGTTCACCGTGCAAGGGTGGAATTAGTCATTCCCAGTATTCCTTGTCTTGACCCTACTGGCGATATAGATCGTGGTGTTGGGACACGATCAATTCCCGAACATATACATATCCCAACTGGTGACCCTACGAGTATTCGTCCTCTGGTCACCAACGTGGTCGCAATCACCACACGGTGATCTGTCCATCCGACACACTATTACTTTTCCCTTGCCTATTGCTCTCCCTCTCACTCTCTCACCCTTAGCCCTTTCTCACTCGCCTAACCCTACACCCCACTACTCTCTCTACTACAACTTTCACCACTCATACTTCTTTCTACTCCACTCTTTCACACACAATTTCGCTCAGCTAACTTTTCGCAGCCTGCTCTCACACAACCGGAAGCGGAAGTCCTAAGTAAATTATATTATATTGTGACGTCGGACCGACGTCTTGAACTAGCGTCAAAATTCAAATAGGCGCGTACAAGCCCGCGCTCGTATTCACCTATATTCGAACCGTAACCGCGTCAAATAAGCGAGCGAGCGAAACGCGTAAACACGCAGCGCACGTCACATACACACACACCTTCCACGAGCGCGACCATACGAACGATAACACGGTAGCCGGTGCGAGCGTACGCCGGCCTAGCAACAGGCAGGGACGAGCGCCGCAACCTTACTCGTCCTTATTTTCAATAACAAAGAAATAGACATCAAAACCGATTCTTCCAAAAAACGCGTAAAACAGCCGTGGCCTACGTGACTAATTGCACGTGTTACCAAAATTCGTATGGTCCGCGCTCGACCTATAAATAAGGCAAGGATCAGGGCCTCGCTCGCTCAGTTCCAATTCAAATTCGTACTATTCAGGTCGTATACCTCCGTATCATATTCTAACTCACTTCGCGCTCTCTTAGTTCAAGTTCAACATTCGTATTATTCAGGTCGTATACCTCTTTACCACGTTCTAATCGCTTCGCGCTTATCCTTGCCAGTACTTTTCGGCGATTCTCGAATTATTTCATTTTATTCTTTCGCGCCTCGTGCTGCAGTTACGTTTATTTGGTTTCCTTATTATTTCGTTTATTTTATTCTTTCGCGCCTCGTGCTGCAGTTACGTTTATTCGGTTTCTTTATTATTTCGTTTATTTTATTCTTTCGCGCCTCGTGCTGCATAGCGTTCTGTTTCACTTTCTGTTATTTCATTTGTACATTTTCGTACAATTATATCTCTTTCTTTACGCTACACCATCGTCCGTTCTGTTCACCACCTTCCATCATTCAGTGCTATACCGCGTCAGTGCCGTCGTGTTCACGAGTGCGTGAGACTCATCAGTGTCACCGCGGTTCTCACAAGAGTCTGTATTCCGTCGTACGACTGAGCCCACCAGGTCGCTCGGTACGAGGGAAGACAGGCCTCAATTATTCGGAAATCGATCTAATCGATCATTAGTGCTAGCTCTCATTGTGCAGATCACCCTGACCGACAGTAGTGTCAGTGGCGGTACGTTCGCGAGTGTGTGATATCTCGGCAGTGCACGTAATCGCGTTCTCAGCGACTCCTGTGTTCCTCCGCGTACGTCTGAGCCCACCAGGTTGCTCGGTACGGGGAACACAGGCTCGGTAGCTCGAAATAACAATCGTGTCCCCAGCGTCTTCTGTGTTCCTCCGCGTACGTCTGAGCCCACCAGGTCGCTCGGTACGGGGAACACAGACTCGGTCGCTCCAAACTCCCTCCGGGCGATAGGTGAAATCCGGGAAAATCACCGTATCACACACCGCGACGTTCCGAGCGCATCCTATACGCGTCGAGTAGGGTATATACACCGGTTCTAAACCACTTTTAAATTCACGAGAGAGCATACCTTATTTCACGGGAGAGCAGTACCGCCGCAGAGCGATATTGCACAAGCATATTCTAGAGAGGGGGGAGGGGAGCGGGGGGGGGGGGGGGGGAATTTTCTTGGAATTATATTTTTCTTGGAATCGTTTCTAGGTCAAGGGCGGCGTTTCGTGGAATTATTTTGCAGTATTGCAATATTGCGACATATTTTTCATGGAATTATTGCGTCATATTTTTCTTGGAATTATATTTTTCTTGGACTCGTTTCTAGGTCAAGGGCGGCGTTTCGTGGAATTATTTTGCACTATTGCGACATATTTTTCATGGAATTATTGCGTCATATTTTGGGGGGGAGGGGAGCGGGGGGGAATTTTCTTGGAATTATATTTTTCTTGGAATCGTTTCTAGGTCAAGGGCGGCGTTTCGTGGAATTATTTTGCACTATTGCAATATTGCGACATATTTTTCATGGAATTATTGCGTCATATTTTTCTTGGAATTATATTTTTCTTGGAATCGTTTCTAGGTCAAGGGCGGCGTTTCGTGGAATTATTTTGCACTATTGCGACATATTTTTCATGGAATTATTGCGTCATATTTTTCTTGGAATTATATTTTTCTTGGAACGAAGGGAGATCGTTTCTAGGTCAAGGGCGGTGTTTCGTGGAATTATTTTGCACTATTGCAATATTGCGACATATTTTTCATGGAATTATTGCGTCATATTTTTCTTGGAATTATATTTTTCTTGGAATCGTTTCTAGGTCAAGGGCGGCGTTTCGTGGAATTATTTTGCACTATTGCGACATATTTTTCATGGAATTATTGCGTCATATTTTTCTTGGAATTATATTTTTCTTGGAACGAAGGGAGATCGTTTCTAGGTCAAGGGCGGTGTTTCGTGGAATTATTTTGCACTATTGCGGCATATTTTTCATGGAATTATTGCGCCATATTTTTTCCATGTAATTGTTGCAATAATTTCTAGGCGTCATGGAATTATTACGTCATATTTTTTCCATGGAATTATTACAATAATCTTTTCACCCAGTGTCATGTTTCCAAGGACAGTTTCCTACGCCGTGGTTGGCCTTGTTTCGCGATACCCTCCCACTTCCCCCCGTGGCGGCCATAGTGCTCCAGAAACGTGTTCGAACGTGTTTCGCGATACCCCCTTTGTAAGAGAGAGAGATGTAAGAGAGAGAGATGTTACTTGATTGGCCTCCCTCCCACTTCCCCATATTTCTAATGGAATAAACGATGGTTGCAAGCGTTTGTCGTAATGTGGGGTATGAGGAGGATTGTTTTTTAATAAAAAAATAAGATCTTTCACATAATCTTTTATTTGATAAAGTACATATATTTTTTATCTGTATAAACGGTTTAAGTAATTTTTCGAACAATATTCGTCAATGGACTGTACTCCATGATGCGGTCATGTATCATTAAGCAGTAGGCTGTTGTCGATGGAGGGACGTCGGTTCGACATTCGAAATCGATTCGCACGTCGACCGTAGCATTTTTAACGCTTCGTTTTGTCGGGAACAATCGAGAACGATGAGTGGACCATAATGCAGGAAATCCATGACGTTGAGTAGCGCTTCACCGTTTCCATAGTACGATTCTTGGAATTTTGCATACATGTCGTAGAGCAACGCGTATTTACCTTTCTCAAAATCGATATTTAAATCATCGTACGGATAGGTTTCCGAGTTCAAGTAAAGCCGAATATTTGCCAATGCACAATGATCGAATCGTGTAACCGTTTTCGTTAAGTTATTCTTTCGATTGGTTTGCAAAGCGAATATCACATATCGCGGTTTTTCCATTTGCAGAGCTGTTTTTATCGCCCATGTATGCTTCGTAGTCGTCTGTAGTAGAGGATATTCATACAGATCCCACGATGGAAAGCTCATTCCGATCGGTCTGTCCCTGTCTAAAATACGTAACATGGACAGCTTATGTACTTCATCCAATGCGACGTGCGGCATTCGCCATTGAATTTTGTACAGATCCAGAATAGGTTTCGCGTTGTTGGAAGGACTGTGCAACGCGTTCGCGTCGGTACGCGAGCGGATCAAAATCAATTCATGTCGCGCATTTATCACAACGCGTTTGTAGTCTTCGCAGAAGCCTAATAAAACGCTCATAGGAACGCAAAAGTTGAAATGTATCGCAGCCGTGGTCGTTGCAGTCTGCTTCTGTTTGTCATCGGCATACAGCCAACCAGCGTTGGACAACGCGTCGCTTCTCGTTCTGGACAGACTCGCGTAATTCTTCAGAGTTGTCGTCACACCGGGATTTCTTGACCGATCGATTTCCACTCCGTTCAATTCATAACGTATTTCCTCAAACATAAACGCAACAGCGTTGTTCTCGAGGGTCACCGTATCGATGTGGGATTCTCCTCCAGCCGGTAATTCAAGTTTTCCTGATAAACTAAGTTTTCCCTCAACGTATAGGAAGCTTTTACACGGGAGCGTGTACAGGTCTTGTTGTTGAATGGGTATCCTTATCTCATCACTGTTTTCGAACGTCGTGTTAGCATACGGATTGTACGTGTGCATCTCAATCTTCGTTATGCGATTGTCGAAGATCGGCTCTTCGGAGATGTTCAAAATGTCACCAAACATGATTTTTTCCTCTCACTTTTTAACAATAAATCCCAAAGATCGTAGATACTTTGCGTTTTCCACGGTTAATTTCTTACGAATCGATGACCTCTTTTCCGTGGTTAGTTTATTGCTGTTGTTCAACGTATGGAATGCCGTATTGTTATGAATTAGCATTGCTTCGTCGCGCGTGTAGTCGCACCGTGATTTCTTCTCCTCGAAAATCAATCAAACGCCCGGATTGATCAACTATGCGAATCGTTAAATCGTCAATGACTCGTGCAACGATCGGAAGGTAAATGACTCGCGCGGGCGTTTCCGACAATTTATACCCTGGTGGTACCTGGGGCGCAAACTCATGTATCGTGTGAACGAGTTTACCATTGTCGTACGATCCGGTGGTTATGTTGCATTCCACTCGTACGATATTCACGCTGATGATATTCACAGGCGCGTTCGATGTATGCCACGTGTTCGGCGGTAAAACTCGACCCGTGGAAAATCCTAGGATAGACCCCACGTTGTAAGGCTTTGCAAAGTTTATTTGATACTCGCTTATAATTTCGCTTTTCATGGTGTTGTTGTTCGCCCGTAAGACCAGCGGATATTCGATATCGGAGGCGGCGGATGACTCATCGACATTTTTTTTAGGATATCGCGCGCATATTTCACGCCTCAAGTATGAGTTGATAGCTTCCAATTCGTACGAACCGTCGGGGATGATGATCTCATCATCTTTTTCACCAAAGTAGAATCGATTGATTCCAATGTTGGCGCTGATGTTTGGTATTGTATAATAAGTTTGCAAATCGAGCAATCCCAACTCGTATTCGCCATTGCTCAGATCTATGGGTGGAAAGCACTTGGATGACAGTACGCTGCTTCTTCCCGACAACGTGAACGTAAATGACTTTTTCGCATGCATCATGCAGAGAGAGACAGACTTTTTTCCAGGCAATTTATAACGTAGTTTCTCGGAGAAATTTCACGCACAATTGTCCACATACGCTTTCTTCGTAGTTTTGAAAACGTTTGTGGTTATATAAGATAGTCGCGTTCGCGCCGAAATAGTGAATCAACTCGATTGGCGGTCGAAGATTTCCAAAACTATCAAAATATTTGACACGCGAGCCGTGCTTTATATATGCGACCCAGTGGGTTCCCGGACCACGACTATTATCCAGATTGACTATACCCCGCTCATTTACCCACACGCGCCGCGGCAAATCGTCACGCATAAAAACTCCACGAAAATATGGTAATCCTTTACAGATGACCATCAATTCGGCGTCTGTCGTCGTGTTGTCTTTCTTCGTTTTTTTTTTTCTCCTTCAAGCCTTTCCCATGCTTATACGGAGCGAGACGTATCCCACGACCCTCCATGGCTCGATTATGTCGCTCCGCTTCTTGCAATTGTTTTTTCGCAGCTTTCGCGGTGTTTATAGCTTTGACTACTCCCGCAGCACCGCCCGTCAATGCTCCTATAGCCGACAAAGCAGGCAACAGCAACGGCAGAAAACCACCGCGTTTGGCGATTGGGAGAATTCGTTTTGTCGTTTTCTTTTTCTTTTCACCTTTTTTCTTTATCAGACCCATGCCCAATTTCGTTTTAGCTTTCATGGCTGCCAACACTGCGGCCGCGGACACCTTCTCCCCCCACGCCGCGTCTCCGGACGTTACTCGATGCAGCGCTCGATCCACCAAAACGCGATCGGCCGCGTGTCGATTTCCAAGATCCTTGTACCGTGAATAGGCTATATCGTGCTCGCGACAGGCCGCGTCCAACGGATTGATTCCTCGATCCCCACGATCTAATCGCTTGGTCAGTTTCGTACCAGGACCGCAGAATTGATAACCAGGTATATGCAATTCGAACGGTAACGCGTTTATAGCTCTGTTTAACAACCCCTTACCCGTATGCGGACCGAGACGCCGTTGTGAACGACGATTCATGTGCATAAACTATTTTTCTGCTCTCTCTCTCTGTTTAAAGAACACGGATCCTTTTTTCTCTCACGTTCGGGGGAGGCACGAAGAGTGACTGATGTCGACGGTGTTCGAGCTCTCGTATAAATACCCCCCAACCACCCACCACATCGAATCAATCAGATCATGCGTTTTGTAAGACAATCTTTGGATATTCGTGTTCCAACGTGTCGCGCGTTCGACGATTGCGACGAGACGATGCGAAAACATGGATCATTGTTACCAAGCAATGTACGATGCGTTATAAGCGGTCCGTCAGGATGCGGTAAAACGAACGTTATGATTAGCCTGCTGGAGAGCGCGAACGGGCTACGATTCGCAAACGTTTACGTGTACTCAAAATCGCTGAGTCAGCCAAAATATCGATACTTGAGCAAACTGTTCTCATCCGTGGGGAAGGATGTTGACTACTTCGCGTTCGCGAACAACGCTGACGTAATTCCTCCCGCAGAGGCACGGCCCGATTCAATATTCATCTTCGATGATGTGGCATGCGACGAGCAGGATATCATGAGAGAGTATTTTGCGATGGGCAGACATTCGCACGTCGATTGCTTCTACCTGGGCCAGTCGTACGCGAGGATACCGAAACATTTAATTCGCGACAATGCCAATCTGCTGATTCTGTTCAAACAGGATACCATGAACTTGCGTCACATTCATCAGGATCATGTAAATACTGATATGTCGTTCGAGACGTTTAGCACGTTATGCATGGATTGTTGGCGAAAGAAGTACGGATTTCTCGTAATCGATAAAGACAGCCCCGTGAGTCGTGGTCGTTACAGACGTGGATTTAACGAGTTTGTTGTACTGTAATGAGCACAGTTGCTCGGTAAGAGTCGTTGGAGTCGCATTAGAAAATTCTCCCTCGATATGTCGTCGAAGGAGAAGAAGCTGCGAGCTTCGGTCGTGAACGAAATAGCGAAGACCAGCGATACCATACGTAAAAAGTATTTAGCGTTGAAAGTTGGGAAAATGACGGCCGAGACGAATTTGCGAACAACTTTACAACCGATCGTCGAACCGCTGAAACAGCTAGTTCAAAATACGGCTACTGTTCAACCGGACGACAACGCGTTCTCGGATATTATGGAAACTCCGCCCCTCCTATCAAAAAAAAGAAGATTCTCGGATATTAGGGGAACGACACCAGCGTCCTCTATGAAAAAAAGAAGAATAAAGAGGAAAAAGAACGACGATGTCTCGAGAAAAATATCTTTTGACGATGACGAGATCGAGTCGGCGACGGCGGTGGCACCGCTGCGACAGGAGGAGGATACCTTCGAATCGCCGAGCACGGAATGTTTGGAATCTTCTATGCGCAATATTTTTGAAAATCCCGAAACTCATCAAGAGGAGAATCAATATCTATCCGAGAATTTCGGACCTTTGGCGCGTGAATATTTGAAAAAATTTTTTAGCGGGCCAACGAAAAAATCCGACAACGTATACGGAGTATATCTCCAGGACGATAAGCTGATGCTGGGAAATTCAACGTTCGAGGTGGACCACAACGACGATATCATCGTTGACGGAGTACGGTATGAGGGGACTCGCGGTCTTTACGAATTGATATTCAGTAAATTGCCCAACAACCGGCTGTACACCGATGATGATAAGAACGTGTACAAAAGAATTCTCATTGTTACGCAAGCGCATCGACACAGGAATCAGCTTATGGGAAACAAAGGTTACAAGTACAAGAAAGTAATAGGACCGATGTTCTTGCCGCGAGGCGGGAAGGGGATTCAACTTCCAACTTCTATGCGCGTGACTGACCATCCAATCGATTACGTGCATTGGGACGATCCGAATGAACTCGTCGATCGTTTGAAATTGTTAACAGCTTCGAAGAACGCCGGTCATTCCAACCATAACAACGAAATAATGTCGATAATCGAAGAACTTCGCGAAGCCGGTATAATTATAAATTGAAGAGCGTGCGTTTCGTTGAGTTAGTGTCGAATGAAATGTCAATTGTTCCGGCTCGATAAAAATGCGTGTTCGTCTTAATTGTTGCGAAACGAATCAAACGATATCCTCGGGAGGAGGAGACGACGACGACGACGGCGAAAGCTGGAACTTGAGATTTCAAAGTCTATGGATAAAACTGGATGAGCTATTTCAACGAATGCTGCAGATCGAAGAGCAAGTAAAACGGTTGTGCAAGCGATACGAGTTGACGATAATCGAAAAAGAAGACTAACTCAAAAATGTCTATCAACAAATTTGGTACGGTGTTTCACGAAGCAAACAAACGCGAGTCGAATGTTTCTTCCATTTTCTATCCCGGCGTTTTTAAAAGTTATGTGCGTGATAACACCATATGTATGAACGATGATGCTAGATTGTATGATGCAAAAGGTATGAGGATCGGGCGCGTGGCGAATCCCGAGGCAAACGATCATGCTGCAACCAAAGTATACGTGGACACGCTTAACGCGACGCTCGAGTCTGAGATCATGAAAAAACTGGTTGAAGAACTGAAAACCGCTAAAGAGACGATAAAGTCTGAAATATTAGCTAAACAGAATGAAAAACTGATCGAAGATCTGAAAACGGCTAAAGAAACGATAAAGTAAGAAATACTGACCACGATACAGGACGTCCGATACGATGCAAACGAAAATATGAAATCAACCGATTCACATATCAACGCGAGAATCGATAATTTTGTTGCAAACGCTCGAGAAGAAGATGGTAAAAAAAGACGTCATCAACGATCGGCTGGAGAACTTCAGAATAAGATTTCAAGACAATATTAAAAGAAACGTGTCAACCGATCTTGGCAGCCAACCATCATACTGCTACAGCTGTACCGACAGCCAACCGCCATACCGCTACAGCTGTACCGGTACCTGTACACCGGTGCCTGGACCTGTACACCGGTACCTGTACACCGGTACCTCCGGTACCTGTACCTGTACACCGGTACCTGTACACCTGTACCTGTACCTGTACCTGTACCTGTACTTGCATATCGACGCGAGAATCGATAATTTGGTTGCAAACGCTCGAGAAGGAGATGGTAAAAAAGACGTCATCCACGATCGGCTGGAGAACTTCAGAATAAGATTTCAAGACAATATTAAAAGAAACGTGTCAACCGATCTTGGCAGCCAACCGTCATACTGCTACAGCTGTACCGACAGCCAACCGCCATACCGCTACAGCTGTACCGGTACCTGTACACCGGTGCCTGGACCTGTACACCGGTACCTGTACACCGGTACCTGTACACCGGTACCTCCGGTACCTGTACCTGTACACCGGTACCTGTACACCTGTACCTGTACCTGTACCTGTACCTGTACCTGTACTTGCATATCGACGCGAGAATCGATAATTTGGTTCCAAACGCTCGAGAAGGAGATGGTAAAAAAGACGTCATCCACGATCGGCTGGAGAACTTCAGAATAAGATTTCAAGACAATATTAAAAGAAACGTGTCAACCGATCTTGGCAGCCAACCGTCATACTGCTACAGCTGTACCGGTACCTGTACACCGGTACCTGGACCAGTACACCGGTACCTCCGGTACCTGTACCTGTACACCGATACCTGTACACCTGTACACCTGTACCTGTGCTATCATGTATTATTGATACTAAGTAACATTCATCGTATAGAAATGATCATCCTTGAGAGAGCGCTGGAAAAAAATGAGGGAGGGAAATATAACTGAAAAAGAAGATTTTCAGATGAGTATATATGGGAAACTCGATAAAGTATACGCGCAGATACAGCGACGACGACGATGAGTAAAGAAAACGTGGTGGAAGAGCTGCATGCTCCGGCGAGACGTTTTTACCCGCGTAGACGTGTGATCGTGCGAGGATTCGATGATCTTTGGCAAGCCGATATCGTTGAGGTTCAAAACTATGCGCGAGACAATCGAGGGCATCGATATATTCTCACGATAATCGATGTATTTAGCAAATACGCGTGGACGGTTCCTTTGAAGAGTAAAAATGCGAGCGACGTGTGCAAAGCTTTCGCGTCAGCGTTGAAGAAGGACGGTAGAGCCCCGAACAACTTGCAGACTGACATGGGGAAAGAATTCTACAATGCAACGTTCCAAGACTATCTGAGGAGCCGCAACATACACCATTATTCCACGTTTAGCACTATGAAAGCATCCGTCGTGGAACGTTTCAATCGTACGTTGAAGAACAGCATGTGGAAATTTTTCTCGTTGAGCGGAAAATATCGTTGGATCGATGCGCTTCCCACGTTGACCGAGGACTACAATAATCGAAAACATCGTACCATCCGTATGCGACCCGTCGATGTGAACCGTAAAAATGCCGGGCACCTTCTGTCGACCGTGTACAGCAACGTGAAGATTGCTGGTCCTGCCAAATTCAAGATCGATGATCGCGTGCGCGTCAGCAAGTTTAAAACCCTATTCGACAAAGGATACACGCCGAACTGGTCAACCGAAATATTCAAGATTACCGCGGTGAAACGAACGAATCCTGTCACATACCTCTTGGCTGACTCTAAGGACAAACCTATCGCCGGAGGATTTTACGAACACGAGATACGCGCGGCAAAATATCCTGACATATACTTAGTTGAAAAAATATTACGCAGAAAAGGAAATAAAGTATACGTAAAATGGTTGGGAATGGACGCGTCACATAATTCGTGGATATCTAAAACGAATATACTTTAATTGTTTTTTACTTATGACAATTAATTTTTTTCTCTATACTTCTATTGCGATATTTCTGCGTTAATTACATTTCTGTAGGAATTGTATGTAATGTTACAATAAAAAAATACAAAGAGTCTTAAATAATTTTTTATTTTTAAAAATATCGTTACAAAAGACAATTTTCACACACAACATTAATATTTTAAACCCATCTGTTTCTTTGCGCCTCGGTCGCGATGATATCAGCGCACGAAGCCACCAGTTCGCAATCGATCAGTGAACTTTGATCGAAAGATTCGCTCTCGACGATCGCTTTCACGATATTCTTCGCGTTGGCATCCTTCACCGCAAAGACAAAATTCATATATTTATCGACAACCGTGGGAACATTGTCGATCAGCCATGAATGCACATTGTGCACGCAGAATTCAAGATTGTACAAGTTATGCATAGTTTTTTCCGTGATGTACAGAGCTACGAACTGACTCGATAGTTTCACTAGCTTCCTACCATCGAGATTAACTATTTGCAATGTTAAATCATCGCTCAATTTTCTACACTGTTTCTGCATAGACGATGAAAGTAAATCGGAAATACACTCCTTCGTGCGCAACAACTCCGTCCATGCGTCCAGGGAAAACGTGATTTCGTTACCGCGGTTATCTCCTATAGCTAGTTCCGCACGAATATCGTCGCCAACGCGCACACCAATTTCAAGATATTTAAAATAATTGCCGGCTATTGAATATCTTCGGCCCAAGATCCGGCGCGAACTCCTCGACGACGATGACGGCTGTACCATCGATGAAATAGGGCTGTTGTTGGGAAAACCCCTGCAACAGATTTCAAAATTAGACGTTTTTCTAAATTTCACAATTTTTCATCTTTCTACTTACATATTATTTAGTCTCCTCTTTTTGTATGGCTCCTCGGTGTTTGAACGATTACATTGAGCGGGCGAATGATGGTTGTAATACATCGTGCTGTTTTCGTGATTGAGATTGCCTCAATCTGAAGCGTGACGCTCGGAATACAATGCTTTTATAGGACGCTCCCCCACCACTTCCTTTTTACAACAAAATGGAAGCATCCCCCTCCCCGACTCGTCTTCAAAGACCCGCAATAATCTCCCTACCTTTTTTCTTTTATGGATAAAAAACTTCTCAATCGATGTTGTAATGCCCCCAAGGAAGAGTATTGATCAAATTACTGCAAATATACCGCTTATCGTCGTACGGACTCAATGCCAATTTTTTTTCCGACATCGAATACACCTGATGACGTACAGACGCTATACGATTACTGTTAACACTTTTTTCCGTATTATTACGAAGGCATTCGACATAGTCTTCGAAACTTATATCCCGAGCGGTAACGTTTGTTCTGATGCCTTTGATTTTTTTCGTTTCCTGATCATCTTGCACGCGAATCGCATACATTTTCGAACGAAGCCCTACGAACTCTGTCATAATTTTACCACCGTTCTCATCCTTCATCAATCCTAGCTGTTTCTTGTTCGCGATCGGAACACCGTAAACGTTGTTCGCGGCATAATTACTGGTGTCATATCGATGGATATCACGTTTCAGCAGCGCCTCGTACGCGTCATCGCAAGCGATCTCGTATATCAGGCTGTCCGTGTCCGTGTATAAAATCTTACAATTTTGCTGGAATTTTGGATACATGTACTCGTAATGAAAGCTGTACAAATGAAATTTCGACATATCCAATACAGACATGCCCACGTAGATTAGCTTGAAGAATTTAACAAGCAGCTTTTTCAGCTGAATCGCGACAAAGTCCTCCGAAAACACCGTATAGCTGTGAAAATTTGGTCTAGCTATCAATCGTTCGACGCCGTGCCGACCGCTCCAACGAGAAAGTAATTTCACGACCGCATGATTTCGAACGTTCTCCATCGTTTTTCCAAATACAGCGTTGTTCATTAATTTGAACAAATTCTTGGAAAAATCGTTGGTTGCGTTTGCGCGTAATTTTGTGTTCAAATCGATATAGCCGCGCAACCATCGCGACTGCTGAAACTCTAGAATTCGATGAATTTTCTTCAATTTCAGATTGTGTTTCAAACTTTGTTGGAGGTATCGGTAATGTACAACGTATCGCTCCTTATCGCGAAGTGTTGCCATCAACTTTCTTTGACTCGAGCTGGTCATCGCCGCGTCGTGACTTGGACAAAATGGAAGATCCGCATGGACATCGTGAATTTCGCTCGGATACTCTAAATCCACCTCCAAAATGTATCCTACAGGGCTATCGATCGGAACGGATTCAACGTCAAAATCATCTACCCCATCGTTCACCCATCGAAAGTCTCTGTACGGTAGAGGTTGTGACATAGCCCAACCATACAAATTATTCACGTCGAAATACATTAAGTAGGTGGACGGTTTACTCGAGTCATGTGTAGGTAAATATTTGTTGTTCGCATGTGCATATCTGTGAGAACACTGGCTCAATCCACCACGTATTCCTCGCTCCACGAACAAAAGCATGTCCACGTCGGTGAACAACTCCAATTCAATATTTGTCATTTTCAACATCACGTCCCACGCGAAACCAGGAAGCGTGTAATAATGTGCCGGATCGAGCTTGTAATTCTCGAGACAGTCATCGCGAAAATTTTCGAAAACAACCGCCAACAACAGCACATCCAATTTTAAGTATAAATCGCTGTACTGTCCTAGCGTTCGTATAGCGAAACGCGACCAAACCGTATTCGCGTGATCGTAATCGACGTCGGATATCTCGCGGTCATACAGCCGATTGTAAAATTCTTCGCGCGGTGGCAAACATGTATCGCTTAATTTATCGTACGATGTCAGATAGTCGTATGGAAAAACGCCTTTTCTGGTCAAAAGGGTGAGATCGTCGTTGGAAAGATGTGCAAATTCACCTCGTACGATGCGTAATTTACTTTTGTCCAAGTATGATGACAGCTTGTCCAGACTCGAGTTCAAGAACTTGAACGAGTCGATGAAGCGGAATTTCAACAACTTTGCATACTTTTGCTCTTCGCCCGTCTCTCTCTCGATGGAAACGTTTTTCGTGAACGAGATATACTTCTCTTTCGTCAATGGTAACACGTCTATCCGTCCCTCGAACGAGTTTGCTAATTCTTTGATAATAAAATGTGCGTCGTAGCCAGATAAATTATGGAAAACCACCGGTATCACGTACGAAGATTGATAGCTCAAATTGCATCCGTTGTGAGCCGGACCACGATACACGCCCGTGAAATGACAATGATCGCGCACCCGTATATCGTTTTCTTCAAATGGTTTCTCGCAGACGTGGCAATGCGTGGCCGTACGAAAATTTAACTTTTCCGTTTCGGTTAGCGGATTCATCGGTACCGTTTTGTCGAATATCGGCTGTAATTTGCGACTCAGCTCGTACAACCTGTTCGCGAACCACGCGGCGCATCCCTCTTTATCGCGATAAACCTGATACTCGCACAACGATATGTCGTAGCGACAACACATGTAGTATCCTATGCTAAACGCGTGGTGATGTTGATACTGTACGCGTGCCGCACGGCCTTCTCCTTCCTGTTCCTCAGACAGCAGCAGACACTCCAAGTCAGCATAGATAACGAACGGTGTCTGTTCTTTGTTCGCAAAGTTTTTAAACCGCAACCACTTATCTTCACTCGTTGGAAGCGCTAGAGCGCAATCGTTCATTCGTTCGCAGTCGATCGTATGAACGTTTAATCTCTCCTGCGTGGGAAAATATTGCAAGCACCTGAGGGAAAAAACTTTTTTCTGCTTCAAAGAATTTTTTAAAAAATTCAAAAACGTGCAACTTACCGATCGCAAATATGCTTCTTATGATCCAACTTGCTAAGCTGCGATGAAACCAATCGTGACAAATTTCGTATACACGCGTAATGACCACGCGTCTTTGCGGCATTCTGTAGAAACAGCAAGTTGACATGTCTCCTCCGTTTTTTCTCGGTCAAATGAAGCGTTACGCATCTCTTGCGCGCCCATTCGAACACGTTCACGGAAACGTCGTTTTCTCGTTCAAATTTCCGAATGTCCTTGAACAGCATGGGCGATTGGAAACCTTCGGCTCGAAGCACCGCTTTGTAGTGCGGATATGATGACAAACGCGACGGATGTGTCTCTTCTGGATAGAGACCCGCCACGACCGCCCAAAAAAAGCATGCGTTGTCGTTGCTAATCACGTTCACGACCGCTCTGTTCAGCTGTATCGTTCGAGGTAAATAGCTTGAAGCGGCGCAGCCGGCTTGCAACGGCTGGTATTTGCTAAAGTTCACAATCAAATGTAGTATCTTCGACAGCGCCCACCCGCTGTCTCGCTCTTGAAACTCTTCCAACGATGTCAAAATCGTCGGCACAACGTCTTTCTGGTACCACCGTCGTAGATTGCTCGTCCGAAACAACGCGACGTTTCGCGTGCCGAAACTTTTCACGGAAACCTCGTTGGCGCGCTGCATGAATTCCGCCTCCAACGTTACGCCAGCTTTCAGCGATGAATGCACGTTTAAAAATTCCGTAACGCGTCCCGTAATTATTCGTTTCACGTGTTGTAAAAATTGCTTAGGATCGATATGTTCGACGTTGATAACGATGCCGGTTGATATGCGATTTTTAAACGCCGACTCGACATTTTCCCAACGAAGCGTCGAGGCTCTCGCACCGCCGCGATCGTATAAACCTCTACCGACGCGCGACGATGAAATACGATGATTCAACGAAACGTTCAAAGTTTTCATACGGCACATAGTCGATGTTAAACTAAATTTCTCGCCTACCGACAATTCATCCTTCGCACAGGCTAGATAATTGACGCAACACTGTAGAGACTCGATGTACGAGCGATGCCATTCGCGATACTCGTCCATAGTTTTCAGCAGCATTGACATGCGCGTCAAACACTTCAACATTTTTTTCCACGTTTCAACCATCTTGCTACCGTTGTTAACAAAATATTCCTTTCAACATTGAAATTTCCAAGTCTCAATTGCACTCCGACGATGCAACGTTCGTTTTTAATTATGATGACACCGGGTGAAACGATAAAAGCACAATACTCTCCCTCTTACATCATCTTTCTTATAAAGGGTATCGCGAAACACGTTCGAGCACGTTTCTGGAGCACTATGGCCGCCACGGGGGGAGTGGGAGGGTATCGCGAAACAAGGCCAACCACGGCGTAGGAAACTGTCCTTGGAAACATGACACTGGGTGAAAAGATTATTGTAATAATTCCATGGAAAAAATATGACGTAATAATTCCATGACGCCTAGAAATTATTGCAACAATTACATGGAAAAAATATGGCGCAATAATTCCATGAAAAATATGCCGCAATAGTGCAAAATAATTCCACGAAATACCGCCCTTGACCTAGAAACGATCTCCCTTCGTTCCAAGAAAAATATAATTCCAAGAAAAATATGACGCAATAATTCCATGAAAAATATGTCGCAATAGTGCAAAATAATTCCATGAAACGCCGCCCTTGACCTAGAAACGATTCCAAGAAAAATATGACGCAATAATTCCATGAAAAATATGTCGCAATATTGCAAAATAATTCCACGAAACGCCGCCCTTGACCTAGAAATGATTCCAAGAAAATTCCCCCCCGCTCCCCTCCCCCCTCTCTAGAATATGCTTGTGCAATATCGCTCTGCGGCGGTACTGCTCTCCCGTGAAATAAGGTATGCTCTCTCGTGAATTTAAAAGTGGTTTAGAACCGGTGTATATACCCTACTGCGTCGCGGTCGCGTCGTGCAACTATATATATTTCCGCGGCACTCTCGGCAGGCACCGGTATCGGTCCTGATCAGACGTGGGCGTACGGACCACGTGGATCGAAGATCGTCACTTAAAAATCTCCGTTACGATTCGTAGTTGTTCGCCGGAATTTCCGGCCGCGGATCGTAACAATATATATACTATAATATATTATATTATTCATATTACATTATTATATTATATATTATATTATATTGTTATGGGTCCTGAACAGGGCAGATAGCACTAAACATTGTATTATATTATAAAGATAAGTAATAAGTTAAAAATAAGTAAATTATATTCTATATATAATATATTATACAAACACACACACACACACACACACACGCGCGCGCGCGCGCGCGCACACACACACACACACACACACACATTATATTATTTTATTGCATTGGTATGGATCCTGAATAACTGGGACTGGACAGGGCAGATAGCACGAATGGCGAAGACTTGTTGCTCATCCTGTACAATAATATCTAATAATAATTAATCCTGTAAAAAAATAAATGTGGGTTTAGTGAAAATTACTCGTTGAGCCTATATTACTGGAACGCCAAAACCGATACATACCTACATTTTCACGATATTCGCAAAAATGTTTCTTTGCGGTGGGCACTGATCCCCTCCGACGGCAGTAAGTTGTCCCCGGTACCTGTGATAGAAAGTCAAAAGGAACTGTAATCTATGTGTACACCATAAAAATGTAAGTCGATGAATGTTATTTACTTACATTTATGCACGAATGGCGAAGACTTGTTGCTCATCCTGTACACCCTGGTTTGATCTGAAAGAAAAAAATAAATGGGTTTTGTAAAAATTACTCGTTGAGTCTATATTACTCGAATGTCCATGAAAGATTATAGCTGCAAGTAAAAATATTATTAGGAGAGTGTAAACAGTCCCGCCACCACCCCCGTCTCATACAGACGGTCCTCTTCACTCTCCGTATACATGCATCTTTTACATACTTTCGTACTTACATTTTGCAGCATTGTTGATTCGAAAACCTGTTCATATAATCTGAATGCACTCGCCGGTGTAATTGCGACCTTGGATTGCAATTTCTTTCCAACAGCTCTTCTTATGCGCTGTGTTGCACTCGCCGGTGCAGTCGCATTAGGCCATAAAACAGCTCTTCATGTACGCTGTGTTGCACTCGCCGGTGCAATTGCGACCTTGGATTGCAATTTCTTTCCAACAGCTCTTCTTATGCGCTGTGTTGCACTCGCCGGTGCAATTGCGACCTTGGATTGCAATTTCTTTCAAACAGCTCTTCTTATGCGCTGTGTTGCACTCGCCGGTGCAGTCGCGTTAGGCCATAAAACAGCTCTTCATGTACGCTGTGTTGCACTCGCCGGTGCAATTGCGACCTTGGATTGCAATTTCTTTCCAACAGCTCTTCTTATGCGCTGTGTTGCACTCGCCGGTGCAATTGCAACCTTGGATTGCAATTTCTTTCAAACAGCTCTTCTTATGCGCTGTGTTGCACTCGCCGGTGCAGTCGCGTTAGGCCATAAAACAGCTCTTCATGTACGCTGTGTTGCACTCGCCGATGCAATTGCGACCTTGGATTGCAATTTCTTTCAAACAGCTCTTCTTATGCGCTGTGTTGCACTCGCCGTTTTTCTTTTTCATTCTGCTTCTTCGACGCTTCCGCATGACGTTTCCGTTTCTCTTCCAACATTTTTACGGCGGCTGTCGGTTCTTTCTTCATTGCAGCGTATAAACGACTAAGCGTTTCCTTTGAATTATAGTGGACGACAGCAGCATTGACTCTTCCTTGGTACGAGCCTTTTCGTCCCAAGTTTATTCGTTTTCCTCCGTTGTATTTTGCTATGATGCCGTTCAAACATTCTACTGCGTTATTATCGTACCCAGCCAGTATACTTCGGGAATGATCGATGACCCGCCGTAAGCTTCTTCGATGTCCTTATATATGCCAGCTTCTCTCAGTCGCGGGACATAGTTAGTCTGGTTGGGGTCAGAATGCGTTTTGAAAAGTATGCGATGTTCCAACACTGTTCGTGTTCCCAGAACACGTGACTTGGCACGTTCTTCAAGTCACCTTTGAGCTTTTTGATTTGATCCGAAAAGCTCAGGTTTTCTTGGCGTCTGTGTTTTGCGGCTTCCGTGATTCTGAGGCGCAGACGGAGGATATTTTGAGCTACAATTGCTCTCAGCTGCTTGTGGCCACTTCTTGCGCTTATCATCTTGATTTTGTTGCAGAAATTTCGCAACAGGTGGTTCGTGCATTCATATTTCTTCACTTGCACCCCATACCGTCCATACGGATCAACATCCCGTATCCTTTTGTGCACGCTGCTATCGCTATCGGCAATTAATGTCGAGTATATTAGGCCGTGCATTCGTACACTGGATTGAAATCCTTTCACGATAGCAGCGTTTTCCATTCCTGTCGAACTTTTATGGCGACTCCAATTCTTAAATCAACTGTGGTCGCGTGGCACTTCCTTCTTCCTCGCCGCTTGTTGGCAAACGATGCAGAACTTATTCTTCACATCGATGAACAGGGCCTTCCTGGTGTGGTATCCAATAATGGCTCCTACTCCAGACAGGGAATTGTAGTTTCCGCCACGGTATGATCTCTTTATCCAGCTGCCATCTGCGACTACTGGAATCATCGGTAGTTTAGATTTCGGCTCAATGTCGCCTCTTGCAATGGCAAATGCTTTCTCTTCTTCCGTACCAGCTTCCATCTCTTGTTTCGCAGCCCGAATGAAGCCATCGATGACTTTGTCTTGACATTTTTGGAACAAATTCTTCGTCATGCACGACGCGTTCATGCCACACATGATGTCCTCCAGTTGAGTGAAGCCGCCTCCTGTCAGCATTGTTGCGGCAACTGCGCTGTGGTTGATGTCCATAACTTTGTCATTTTTTGGGAGACATTCTATCCTGCATTCTACATTGCACATCTTGCATCGTACCCAATACGTTTTCTTAAAACCAATCTGTTTACATCTTGTTATATCAAAATGTTCGATGCCACAATTCTTTTCCGAATGTTTCCCAAGCTGTTTTATTTCGTTGAAAACATGGGAAAAATCGACGAAGTCTATTCCCTTGCAAATTGGTTCCTTGTCCGGTTGTGGTTCGACAGTTTCTACCACCCTGCTGGCATTAAGATCATCTTCATTGTTGATCTCTTCGATGATTTCGTTCATCTGGACATCGTCTACATCGTTGTCTGCTTCTTCCAGCGTCTCCCAGATTGATTGTCCTGCGTATTCCACGTTTTCTTCAGCGTCTCTTGGACAATCATTTTCACTAAATGAAATTAATTCGCCTGAGGTACTTGCCTCGGCCACGGTACCACGATTCGCCGTGAGGAACGCTGCAATTTTCTGCCGTTGCCTGCGCGTAAAAAATTTGTAATTACATAGTAACAAGTGGTACAGCATGTACCACAAAAAACAAATTTGAAATAAATAAATAAAAAATATAGTGTGTGTGTGTGTGTGTGTGTGTGTGTGTACGTTTAAGAAAATAGGGTACATTTATGTTGACAAACGTGAACGGTGTCGTTGCTGCGAGTGAAGACTCAATACTCAATACGCTTCAATAAATATGTACTTTCATTTCTACTTATTAATCAGAAAATGCCTACAGCACACATACGGCCGAATAACCAAATTACGACGACAAAAGTCGATTTAACAATTTTCTCTAAACTAATTTCAAATACCATCATTACGTACTCTAAGAAAGGGCCCACAATGTAGCGTGAAAATTGTTTTTGTTAACGCAACGCAGTAGTCGGTGCACCTGTGCAAAATTAGGCTATGATTCGGACGGTGAATCTCAGTTGTTCGCGTCAGTAATGTTGACGACGTAATTGCGTTAATCCTGTTTTCTCCAATTGAAATTCGCTAAGTTTTCTACATGGATATTGAAGCGTCAGGTTCGTACTTTCATCTGCAATTATTGTCATCACAAAGATGAGTTGTACATACTGTTAATATACTATATTGTATCATATACTATTCTGGGTTAGGAAATATTGATATGCTGATATTCCAAAGAGTACCCCGATCTTTCTTTACTAGTTCGAAAAAGTGGCTTGTAACTAACATAAGAAAATTAAAAAATGAGTCCCCCCTTTGTCCCTTCGATCAACAGAGCGGATTGATTACAGGTAGTCGCGCCGACCGTGCTGTACAGGAGATAAAGATTACGAGAAAAGAACTATTTGAAGTGTTAAGAAGTGAACAGTTTTTCAAGTTTTCATCATTTAAGTGTAATGAACGATTGTTAAAGTATATATTCGATAAGTTTGGTGTTAGTGAACATTCTGAACATTGTATGATGATGCTACTGATGATGCTGATGATAATGATGAAAATAACAATGAGGATGTAGAATAATATTTTTATTGCATATTATATCTCAAATAAAACTACAGAAATAATTTAGTGTTTTAATTTATTTAATTCTGTTTTAATTAAAATACTATGGACCCTTAACCCTAAGTAGCTACTTTTCCGAAGATTATTATTAAGCTGTCTTCTTATAAGCAGTTCTAACTAGAATGTTAAATAAAATCTCATTTTATATTTTTGTCGTCGTAATTTGATCATTCGGCCGTACGTGCAGCGGTCGGCTTTAGTTTACGAGATAATCGTAAAAAAGAGAAGAAACAGAAACTGATTGAATTGAAATGTGTGGTACTGGGTCAATCGGTGACAAACTACACAGGTGTCCTCAGGTATACAACAATACCGAAAGATAAGGGACGTACGGTCTGATCAATGAACAGCACAGCTGGTGGTAGATATGCAGTAGGTGTATACGACAGCCTAAGGGATGTGCGGTCAAGGCAGCGGCCAAGGCAACGATCCGCACTTCCATTTTCATCTTCACTTTCAAATCGATACATAAATCACATGTTTATTTAACTCTGATGCCTTCACATTTTTCCACACTCACGATTATCGTTCACATATTGCAACTAATCGATAGACTACGGATCTTTATGCAGAACGAAAGTTGGCTGCCGCTATTACAAGGGACAGGAACCAAACAGATATTTGATTCTTCCTATGATCATCTTACCAAGTTGAAAATAACAGGGCTTCGGAGTCGGAGTCGGAGTCATGGAGTCGGAGTCAGAGTTTGAGAGTAATTGCCGATCACTGGAGCCGGAGCCAGAGCCGGAGCCGGAGCCGGAGCCGGAGCCGGAGCCAGAGTCAGAAAAAGCTATATATCGATTCTCGGAGTCGGAGTCAGAGTCGGAAAAAAATATATCGACTCCGACTCCAACTCTGGCTCTTTTGTTTATAAATCATTAATACATTTATATATACATAAATAAATTGCTAATATCCGATCTGCAGTACAAACGTATTGTATATGTAATACATATTTATATACCTCGGCACTCGGCAATATGTAAAGGACGATACAGCTTGGCACGAACGATCAAGCCCGGAAAATGGACCCCATTCAGCTTGGGCCTGAGCCTTCCTGCGCTTTCCTGACAGTAATTTGAGCCGTTTCCCGAGGCTCGCACAAAGGTCAAGCGCCTAAAATCGTGTCTAACCCCAAGGGTTCGCCGGCTCACCCCAGGGGTCCCCCAGAACCTTCCACTCCCCTCTACACCCCAGGAGATGCCTATGCTAGATGCCGTCCGGTCATCGGTAAAATTCCGTTCTCTTCAGAATTTTTCCGGTGATCGGCGACCGGCTGGCCCGACTCTACCATAAGAAGAATATAACATGCTGTAATTATTTAAAAAGCTGTTAACTAGAAGGTTTCAGAGTTCGTCGTGCCAATGGCGAATACGTTGTTAAGGAATTTAAACGTTATAACAAAAAAATAAGAATAGGTTTTTGATT
Source organism: Lasioglossum calceatum (assembly GCA_963966675.1). NCBI lineage: Eukaryota > Metazoa > Arthropoda > Insecta > Hymenoptera > Halictidae > Lasioglossum > Lasioglossum calceatum. Next base: position 813,454 of record CAXAAD010000265.1, on the reverse strand, counting down.
TCGTAATGTTACAGCTGACGATAATAAGCGAATTCAACGACCTACTACATTATTACGTTGAGCCTTTAAATAACGCCAAAATGCGGTACGGAATCACAATTGTTAAGAAAGCGTAGGAATTGAGGAAGGTGCGTAAAAGAATTGGTTCACTGGCACTTTAGTGTTTCAGACACTCGTCAACTAGTCACTTTATTATAAACTTAACACAACTTATTACACTAACGAACCCGTCACCAACTTAGTACTAATTATAATACGAAAAGAAATGGTATGAAGCACGATTGAAGTGTAAGCGCGAAGGCACAAGAAGCGCAAGGCCTTGCTGAATATGGTTAGCGATTTTTGTCTAGCTAAGCGGGAGTTCGAAAAGGTAACTGACTCTCGGCAATCAGCTGTGCCGAAGGAGTTCGAACGGAGAAAAAGGGGGGGGGCGAGAGGTGACGAGGAGCCTCTCTTGTCGCGAATCATTGTTATGGTTTGGGCAACCTCGTCGCCTCTCTCCCCTCTGTCCCATGTTAGCTCGCGTGCCGCCGAGGAGCTCGCGTGATCCGTAACATTCCGCCCGCCTTTGTTGATCGAAGCAACGCATCAACAAAGATGAACGCGTCAACGAGAGGTGGTTCAACGGTCATTGGTCGCGGTCCGAGGTGGGAAGGGGCAAATTTTTGCAATCGGCCGAGTCAGAACGGAAGTCGCCGTGCGCACGGTTACAACTCGAACAAGTCCGTCAGAACTGGCATGAACATGCTCGATTCTCCCCAACGGCCACCGTGTGGGTGGAGTAGCTTCATTGAGGATGAGGCACAAGTCTCCAGGCTTGAGATTGGGGTTCTCCTTCGTCCATTTCGTCCTTTGCTGTAGGGTCTGCAAGTATTCGATAGACCAGCGATCCCAGAAATGATCGCGTTGCTGCTGGATCATTTGCCAGCGAGTCAGCCTTGAAGCTCGGACATCGGACAACGAGGGTTCAGGAATAGCCGTTAGGGGGGAACCTATGAGGAAGTGGGCTGGGGTCAAGGCGGTGAGATCGGTAGGCTCATCAGTGAGAGGCGTAAGTGGTCGAGAATTTAAACAAACCTCGACTTGCGCTATGAACGTCGACATCTCCTCAAAAGTGAGGAGAGTCTCACCGATTACGCGGCGTAGGTGGTACTTCGCCGACTTGACCGCAGCCTCCCAGATACCTCCAAAATGAGGTGCAGCAGGAGGATTAAAAACCCACTTAGTACCTGCTTCAGCTAGAGCTCGCTGAGTTTTGAGCATCTCTTCGTTGGATGCATTGAGCATTCGCCTCAACTCTTTATCCGCACCCACAAAGGTCGTGCCGCAATCGCTACGCAGGGAAGCACAGAGGCCGCGACGAGATATAAAGCGACGATACGCGGCGAGGAAGGCTTCAGAAGAATAATCGCAAACGAGCTCCAGATGCACAGCACGAGTCGCGAGACAGACAAACACCGAGATATAGGACTTGCGTGTCCTGGTACCACGTCCTGGCGCAACCTTCGTATGGAAGGGTCCAGCATAGTCGACGCCAGCATTATAAAAGGGTCGAGTAGGTGTGACGCGCGACGACGGAAGATCGCTCATTTTTTGATCGGTAGTTTGAGAGCGCCATCTCCAGCATTTTATACACCCGTGTATTTGTTTTCGAACCGCTCGACGACCGCGCGGGATCCAATACATCCGACGTAAATTGTAAAGGGTTACTTGAGTTCCGCCATATAACAATCTCTCGTGGAAGTAGTTGATGATAAGCGAGGTAACATGGCCCTTTTCAGGAATTATGATAGGATGTTTTTCATCATAATCCAGGAGAGAATGTTTTAATCTACCGCCAACACGCAAAATTCCACGCTCATCCAGGAATGGACTGAGGCGGACGAGGGGTCCCCGGAGAGGGGGACGCGACGCTTCTAAGCCGGTAATCTCTGTAGCGAAGAAACGCAGTTGCTCGTATCGAATTATCGTAATACGAGCGTTATCAAGTTCGTTAGTATGTAGGCATTGTGACGTGGCACTGTTTGCCAACGTCTTCCGAAGAATATGATCGGAAGACCGGGTCATATTCCGGCAGGCAAAGAGCGGAAAAGTAGGGGCGAACGCTCTCCCTGGGCACAAGCGAGACAAATGGGCGAACTCTGATACTTTGAGCGTCGCGCCAATTTGCGCGACGCGAGTTTGCAGGACCGTAATCAGGTCCCCGGGGGGACCTGACGAACTTCTTCCCGCCAAAGGAAATGGAACAAGGATGGCTCCGACGAAAACCCTGCCGGAGAACAGCAGAGAGATCGACGTGGCTCAGGATGAACAACCTGGAGGTGCCGACAAGAATTCCGCGGCCAAGACAGAAATCTCAGCCGTCTTGCCGTCGCCTCACCCGGAGAGAAACCTGGCCAGTTACCGGATTGGCTGACAGCGATCACCTCAGCGGGGAGCGGCCAATCGACGGGCACCGCTGCCGGAGAGGCCGCCAATCGCCGGAGCCCAGGGACCGTCACGCAGGGCGAGGCCCCTGCCGAAAATCAGAGCGCGATAGGTCCGAGCGTTACGCGGGGAGAAGCGAGCGGAAGGGGGGGACGCTCCGCTTCCGCGTTCCCGAGTCATCGCGTAGAAGATCACTTCTTCATTGGCTCGAGTCGAGAGTAGCTCTGTTAAATTTGCGATCAATTATACGAGTAATTTGTGCGACGATACCTGCCGGAACCGAGGGACAGAAACGATCCGTTGTCCACGGCTTCATCAAAGAAACCTATTTGGTAAGCCTTTGTCGGATTTTCATCCGAGATATTAAGTGATCTTTCTTTCGCGTTGGCTCGGGAAGCATTTTGGGTTCGCGATCGCGTCGGCGAAAGATCGGCGTAGTTACGGGCTGCCGGAAGCAGCGTTAATTCGCGAGCGGCACGTAATTGTCGAGCGACGAACGCGCGGGGAAAATTATTAGCGGGTGCAAAGCACTATTTTCTTTTGCGAGGATCCGCGCGTCGTCGTTTCTTTCACGCCAGCCTCGTCTCGTCCCACGGTGGGACGTCGCCTCGTGCTCGCGTCGTACTCGAGACACGTGTTAATTCGACGAGAATCCATTGTAACGCGTTTTCCATCGGAATTCGGGCGTAGAACGCGTGTTCCGCGGACGCCAACGCCGTCATCGCGTTGCTGCCGAATTCGACGCGAAGTTCGAATTACGTTCGAACGAAGAAGAGCGCGTGCGACTAAGATCCGTCGACGACCACCTGTCACGCGCCGGCTAACCTCGAAAAGCTGCCGGTTACGACCGGCAGCCCCGTTGTACATCCAGTCGAGTAATAAAGTCTCGTTAGCCGAAATTCACTGAGAGTAGAGATTATTACGTGAGAAACCTTCCCGCCGCGGGGAACGCCTCGCGTTCACTCCGCGTAGTACCCTGAACCCGTTCGCGAAGAGTTTCGTCGGGTTATCGGTGGCCGTCGGCTCGTGAAAACGTTTATCGAAGTGCTTGTCGCTGCGGCGACTTAGCGTGGCACCTTAAAACAGTGCCTGGCGCCCGAACACCTTGGCGAAGATTTCGAGAAGCGACGAGTCGACGAATCACTTTTGTCCCGGGTGGACCGCGTTTCGTGCGGCCGAACGCGGCCCGGCCGTCCGGCCCATAAATACCCGGTGTCGCTAGGTTTTCGCCGTCCAGAGGACGAGGGAAAGCTAGACGACGTGACAGCATGCATCCTTTACAGTAGAAGTTCTTCGCGCGCAGTTGATGAAACGCAAACACCAAGCCACTGATCGCAAGAGACGCGTGAAGGAAGAGTACCGACAAAGTATATCAGTCGTTTGGGAGGAAGAAGTTACTGCAACAGTAGTGTTCAGTACCGTTTTCTCGGCGCGTCTCTCTTCCTCAGTGTCCATAATTGTAGCATAACATTCCCTGAAGTCACTGGTCGTGGTGGAGAGGAGGGAAGGCCCTTGCCACCAGAGTGCATTATTAGCAAGCGCATCCCCGGTTAAACCCCGAGAAGCGGGATCAGCGGGGTTTTCTTTAGAGCGGATGTGATACCACACATCCGGAGAAAAGAGGTTTTGAATTTCCGCAACCCTATTTGCGACGAAGGTTTTCCATTTGGAAGGTCGACCCTGCAGCCAACTGAGCACAATGGTAGAGTCCGACCAGAGGTGTATTTTAGCCTCGTGCAACGGTAAAACACTCAGTACGCGTTTTACTAGTCGCGAAAGGAGTACAGCAGCGCACAATTCAAGCCGCGGAAGGGATACCTGTTGGAGGGGGGCAACCTTTGTTTTTGACATCACTAGCCTTACGAGCGGCCTCGCGTTGGTTTGAACTGAACGGAGGTAAACAACACCGGCATACGCTTTCTCCGAGGCGTCAGCAAACCCATGTATCTCGAGCACGTGTTTACAACTCATCCCCACCCAGCGACGCATCCTGACAGCTGATATGCTAGCGAGACTGTGTGAGAAGGTCGCCCAGTATTTAGTCTGCGCGGGGGGCAGGGGGTCGTCCCAATCGAGTTTTAAAAGCCAAAGCGTCTGAAGGAATATTTTGGCAGTAACAGTAACCGGCGCTAAAAAACCTAGAGGATCGTAGACAGAGGCCATCTCCTTCAAAACCTGTCGTTTCGTGATAGGGACCTGAGGGTCGCGAGGTTTTAAATTGAAAAGAAAGCAGTCCCCAGCGGACTGCCACTTTAGTCCCAGTAATGAAAAGATGTTTTCAAATGGGCGTTCACCTGAGGAAGCAACGTGTTCCGCTGACAGATGGTCAAGTAACCGTGGTTCATTGGAAGTCCACTTCCTCAGGGTGAAGCCGCCCGCCTTGAGCGCGGCAATTAATTGTTCTTGTGTTTCTAAAGCCTCATCAATAGTCGAGGCTCCGGAAAGCACATCATCCATGTAAACATCGGACCTTAAACAAGCGGCAGCCACCGGAAAACGACTCTCCTCGTCGAAACTGAGCTGGCGTATTGTACGCATAGCCAGATAGGGAGCACAAGCTAGGCCATAAGTGACCGTACGGAGCCGATACTCGTCCACCTCACCGTGCGAATCGCGCCGCCACAAGATGCGCTGGGCGTCGCGATCGTCGTCAGCAAGCCAGATTTGCCGATACATCTTTTCCATGTCGGCGGCAAAGACTATAGTATGGCAACGCCAACGGAGCAAGAGGTCAGGAATCTCAGGCAACAAATTGGGTCCAGAATGTAGAATATCGTTTAGAGAAACACCGGTTGTCGTTTTACTGGAGCCATTAAAAACGACGCGTAGTTTAGTCGTAGAGCTTGACTCTCGCCAAACGCCGTGATGCGGCAGATAGTAATTATTACTACTTTCTCGAATACCCGTAGCAAGTTCCATATGGTTAAGTTGGAGATATTCATCTAGGAAGGAGCGGTACCTTGCGGAAAAATTTCCAGAATTCAAGAAGCGTCTCTCAAGTTTAGAGAGCATTATGGCAGCTGTTCTTCGAGAGTCACCTAGCAGCGCGAAATCTCTCTTGAACGGTAGTTGGACGATATATCGGCCCGTGTGGTCACGCGTGTGCGTACGGACAAAATGAGTCTCGCACTCGTCTTCATCCGGGGTCAGTCCCGCAGAGGAGGGAGGAGCAGCGACTTCCTCCAACGACCAAAATCTTTGCAGCAGAGTGCTGATATCATCGTCGACTGAGCAGTGCAGTATTAACGATCCAACCAAGTGTGGTAGCTTGGGCGACGGGGGAGCCCGCGGCGCCCTGACGAAGACCTTCGCGAATAATCAGCGCGTACATCTCGGCTCCAAGCAAAAGCTCGATGGGCTGTCGCGAAGAGATTTCCGGATCAGCCAGCTCTAGATTTGTGAGATGCGACCACGTGCTCGGACCGGCAGTTGTAGGCGGCTCGTAGGAAGACAGTCGAGGAAGAATGACAGCGTCTACGGAATATGAAACCGTGGGGTCTAGTCGCGATGACACGGTCAAACTCACTCTTCCTCGAGGTCGACTTCGCATCGAATCGACCCCCTCCAGCGGGACGTTAGGGTTTACGCGGCAATTTAAATCGTTGCACGATGCTTTCACCAATCAAGTTAACTTCGGAGCAAGGGTCGATTAGAGCGCGGACAAAGATTCTTTCGCCCGGACACACCTCTATTCCCACGATAGCAGTGGCCAAAATAAGTGTTTGGCTCATCCGCGTACAGTTAACCGTTTTCGCTACAGGTTTGGACACGGAGGACGAAGCTTCGAAATTATCTCCCGAATTAAGATTTTCGTGAGGAATGTAAAGGGCAGTATGATGTTTGCCTACGCAGATTTGACAACGTTTGTTGGACTGGCAATCGCGTACCTGGTGATTTGACAGACAATTAAAACATAGGTTTTTTTCTGTTACCACTTTTCTCCTCTCCGGGGGGGGGTCAAGCTCTTAAACCTAGGGCAGAAGAGAATAAAATGATCCTTCTCGCAAAGACGGCACTTTGAAGTTCCGGATGTTCCCGTGACGGCGTGCACCTTGGGTCGACCAGTTGTCCCGCGATGAGCAGCAGATGGAGGGGGTGCCCGTCTCGCAGCAGATGGAGTGGGGGGCCTTCTGTCATCAGATGGAACAGCGAGGTGCGATGAAGCAGCGGTAGCAAGAAGGTTGCAAGCAGGCAATGATTTTTTTGTCAAAGACCGCAATCGACCAGCAAGAAAGTCCGAGAGTTGGGAAAAGGTCGGCAGCTCCTCTTTTCCTTCCAACGTTGTTTCCCAGTCAAGTCTGGTCTGCCCATCCAGACGTTGTACTGTGATGTAGTTGAGCCAGTCGCTCCAATGCTCGACTGGACGTTTGAGAGCGGCTAACGCTTCAACGGCGTTTTGAGTCCCATGGAGTAATGCCTTGAGCTCACCAGCAGAGTCGGTTTTCATAGTAGGAAGCGCCAAGAGCAAACCGAGTTGAGCGTCGACCAGGACAGGAAGATTTTCATACTCTTTTTCGAGTAACTTCCAGGCACGTGGAAAATCATCGTCTGTTATAGGTATGTTATTTAAGCGATCGGCAGGTTCCCCAGTAACGTTCGTTTTCAAATAGTATAATCGTTCAACGTTGGTTAAGGTAGCGTTGTTAATCACCATCGATCGGAAGAGATCTCGGAAGCTGATCCACTTCGTGTAGTCGCCATTGAAGGGTTCGAGGGCGATTTTCGGCAAAGCTAGCCTTTTAGTTGGTTGCGGAGAGGAAACGGTGACCTGTTGAACGGTTGTTGGTCCCAGAAGTTGTTTCAACTCCGCCTTCTCCGTAACGTAGGCTTCTTCAATCACGTCGTAGATATTATTCGTCACGTAGAGGGATTTGAGAAGATCATTGTCTTCTTTAGCGTGAAGCTTTTCATCGTTAGACGAAAACTCCAACCAGTATGCTTCCAGCAAATCCAATCTAGCTGCGACGGTATCCCGGGTAATGTTAGCAACTCCCTTCTTTTTGAGATTTTCGATGATACGATATATTCTCGTTCCCAACTTATCCTGCCTGTTAAGTAGCGCATCCATATTTTTCGAACGTGTAGAAACCGTTGAAAGTCAATGCTGTTGTCTCACGAGGTCGATTAGGACGTACCGAACCAGCGACCGTTAATTCAAATAACGCGAACCATTCCACTAACCGTTTAAGGCGTTTTGCTTTAATATCCGGCTCGAAGGACCATTAATTTATGTTAAGAAAGCGTAGGAATTGAGGAAGGTGCGTAAAAGAATTGGTTCACTGGCACTTGAGTTTAGTGTTTCAGACACTCGTCAACTAGTCACTTTATTATAAACTTAACACAACTTATTACACTAACGAACCCGTCACCAACTTAGTACTAATTATAATACGAAAAGAAATGGTATGAAGCACGATTGAAGTGTAAGCGCGAAGGCACAAGAAGCGCAAGGCCTTGCTGAATATGGTTAGCGATTTTTGTCTAGCTAAGCGGGAGTTCGAAAAGGTAACTGACTCTCGGCAATCAGCTGTGCCGAAGGAGTTCGAACGGAGAAAAAGGGGGGGGGGGCGAGAGGTGACGAGGAGCCTCTCTTGTCGCGAATCATTGTTATGGTTTGGGCAACCTCGTCGCCTCTCTCCCCTCTGTCCCATGTTAGCTCGCGTGCCGCCGAGGAGCTCGCGTGATCCGTAACAACAATATTTCATAAATATGTAGAACACGCGTAACTGTGCAATAAGTAAATAAGTAAATAATATTATTTCACAGTAACAATAAGTAATAATTAGACTGCGGGAAGTGTATGAAAATTTTATGTCAGAATATGCAAATATTTCCTTCGTACCGTTGATATTTGAATCATTTAAACTATTATTAAGTTTAAACAATATTTCAAACCGTAGATTTTTCTGAAAAACATTTATATTTTGCTCTCACTATTTCTTGACAGCCAATAGGTACATTATCTAGATTTTAAGCAAAATCTGTAACTAATTTAATTGAAACCTTTATTCCTAACTTAAAATCGGGAATCGGAATAGGTGGCTCGTTCGGCAAATGAATCGTACTAAAATTTTCTGGAAAGCTAGAGCAATTAGTTTACTACAGGATGCGAAAAGAAATTTTTTTCTTTTTTAGGTGGGCCTATATTGAAAATTTAAAACACATTTTGTAAATCTGTGTCAATATGAAACTTATTCTGAAAATTCCGTCAAAATTGCAATTTGTGATGATTTTTAACCGATTTCGATGAAACTTTCAAAATTGACACAGATCTACAAAATGTACTTCTTAAATTATCATTACAGGCCCACATAACAAAGTTGTAAAATGTAACTTGTAGTATTTTTTCTACAATTTCGATCAATTGCCATTTTTGAAGAAAATTCTTTTCATATCCTTTAGTAAACTAATTGCTCTTACTTTCCAAAAAAGTTCAAAACCCATGGTCCAATATTAAAAAAAAGTTATTGTCTCTTTTTAAGAGTGTCCGAATTTTAGTGGTATTAACTGTATATTCTGCCCACACATTTCTTATTAACTAGAACTTGTCAGAGTTCATTATTAGAATTTATTACTATGATAACACAGAAAGAAAAAGAATATCATCTGACAATCTGTACGGTGACAGTTCGTCAAATAACTCGAGGCGCCTACAAATTACTTTACAGTAAACACGTGTTACCCGAAAAAGTGCCGACTTCCAGCTCAATAGTAATGACCTGTCATAAACCTCTCCATAGAGAACAGCCCCGGCGGGAACGGCATATAAACAAAGCGGGCCTATCGCTAGGTCTGCCTATCCCCACCACAGCCGCGCCTGTAGTCCCAATGTTTTGACTTTGACGTTGCGCGCTACGTAGTATGCGTGGCTGCTGTAGCCAATATTTCGACGCAGCCGAAAATGCGTGTGAAACGAGGTCAGCCTCCTCCGCTCTGATCCAATCGACCGCGCATTCGTTCCGTCACCGTGATCCTCCCTGGGAACCTTCTTCTCAGGCTCGCATCAATACAATGTCACCAGTTCGGACCCATACGAGATGGCGCCTTGCCACCCCCTACAATCGCGTAGCAGTGGGCGGTAACGGTTTATAATATCTTAACCCACTGCTCTGTTCCGCTATCGCTAGTAAGGGGCAGTGTATTCGACTACTTGTTGGACATAAACAAATTGAAAATGTTTTTTCACTACGTGAAAGGTGTAATATTAGGACAAACGCTGTCGACCCTTATTTCACAATGTCAAAAGAATATTCAGCAATTGTATGGACCCGAAATAACAAACAATTCAAACCTAACAGCTGTTTGTAGTTACTGGAGTGTTTCACATCTCATGTGTGCCGATGCGTACAGTTGCAAAGTATCGTAATGGGCGAAATAACACTATTGGTTTCCCTAAAATGAACATTTTATTATTTACCGGTGTAACTGAAATAATTTTTGATATCATTTATTAGGTTGTGAAAGGAAAGTTCTGTCGCGTTTTGAATAAGCAAGTAATTTTGCTTGTTTCCTGAATGATGGCAACAAGTTGTTACAAATAATTTAAAAAAAAAACGGCATTCCAAAGAGCAAGAATCGGAGAATACTACCATATATGTATATATTTTTTTCACAGTAGATCCGGTGGAAAAATTTGCAGAACAGAGATATGTGTCACTAATATATTTTCTAGTAATTATTTAAAATCATTATTTAAGAAGAATTCACCAAGCGGCAGGAACGTTTCCTACATGATGTTGAAAAGGAGAGCTACCGACAGTTTACCTAAGGAGTTGTGAAGCCCATAAAAACCTTTTTTTTGTACCGCGCACTGCAGGCAGCCCTGACCCCCGTCGAGAGAGATCTCGGTGCCAGGAAAGGCCCGGCGAAAAATAAATTCCGTTGAGAAATCCGGCCCGAATTTCCGTGACCGGGCTCCCTATCCTTAAGCATTGGTGACCGGTGCTTTCCTGAGCAAGCTGTATCGTCCTTAAAGGAGAAACAGTTAAAGTTATGGTAATAGTATTTTCTAACTATTTCCTGAAAGTGAGAAAGTTACAGTCGTGTCGTGTTGTATCAGAGTTATCTGTTCCATATTCTTAGACTTTAATACAATATTTCAACTATTTATTCAGTTTTATTACAACTCTTAATTATTTTGAGTATATATTTTTTCAATTTGGAGAGTCGGAGTCGGAGTCGGATTCGGATTCGGAGTCGGAGGTAAAAAAAAAGAGGAGTTGGAGTTAAGAATTTTGTCTACCGACTCCGAAGCCCTGGAAAACTAGAGGGATATTGTTGCTTGCTCGCTCGCGAGTGAGGTTATTGTTGCTCGCTCGCTTCGCTCGCTCGCGAATAGGGTTGTTGTTGCTCACTCGCTTCGCGAGTTCGCGGTTCGCGGGTACGGATGCTCTTGCGAGAGGGTTATTAGTACTCATGGCTAGTAGGGTCTACAGCTATTAATGTTTTATATTTGGTGTGTGACTCTTGGAGAGTCACACAAAGAACTTCCCGATTCGTTAGCATTAGTTGCATAATTGAAAAAAAAAATTTTTTTAATTAAAAAAAAAAAATTAAAAATGAAATATATATGATTACGTTTGTTTATTCGGTGGAAAATGTCCATCCTCTCGTATAAATTGCATTGTTGAATGAACTTCTTTCGAAAAAAACTAAAAAAACTGAAAAAACTAAAAAACTACTGGTCCAAAGTGGACCAAAATCTAATCAGCTCTAAGTTACAGCGGGACACATCGATTGCATCATTCATCATTCTGATCGCGTTGTTACTTTTTCAGAAAACGTTAACGAAAAATTTGATAACATACAAACGGCCATACGCGCACACACACACACACACACACACATACGAACATTTTGCTGAAAATAGTCTAAAATGACTGCAATGACCATGAAACGTGAAGATCTGCTAAAAAATCGATTTTCGATTTTCGGGGTAATTACGGTAACTTCCCTATAAAATCGGGAAGTTAATAATACTGTTTTTAAATTATTTTAATCTCTCTAATGTCTTAAAATGCACCTACTCATTTTTTCTACAAATGTATGAAATCCGCAGTCTAGTGATCCCATTATGTGATTGTTATAATTTGTGCTCCAATGCAAGGGATACGACAATTGTTATCAGTGCATAGCTGTGTATTGACAAATGTGAACAATGATCGTGTGAGTGCGGGAAAATTTCAAGGCATCTGTGTGAAATAAAAACGTGCGATTTATTAAAACTTATTTATCGATTTGAAAGTGAAAATGAAAATGAAAGTGCGCATCGTTGCCTCGACCGCGGCCTTGACCGCACATCCCTTAGGCCTTAGGCTGTCGTATATACCTACTATCTGCCACCAGCTTTACAGTTCGTTGATCTGACCCGTACGTCCCTTAGCTTTCGGTACTGTCGTATACCTGAGGACCTTTGTGTAGTTCGTCACCAAGTGACCCAGTGGCACACATTTCGAAACAGCATAATTGTATGGGCAGCTGAATAAGTGAGTTTTCAATTTAATCGGTTTCTGTTCCTTCTCTTTTTTTTACGATTATCTCGTAAACTAAAGCCGTCCGCAAAAAACTGTAAAGAGAAATGTTGTTCGGAATGATGGTCTTGACCAGTGTAGCCACACGCCGCGGCTCAACGGCTCAAGTTTCCCCTTACGTCTCCGTCCCTCGCCTAGATGCTCCCCACTCTTCCGCCTGTGGGAGTAGTAGGGAAAATAACGGGTGTTCTTGTTTCACGCTACACCACGGACGGCTTGGCTTGGGTGAGGTTAGCTTGTGAATTCTGCGACACTGGGTAGCATGCTGCCGAGTCTGCGCGGCAGCGGTAGTGGGTAAGAGTGGGGAGCATCTAGGCGAGGGACGGAGACGTAAGGGGAAACTTGAGCCGTTGAGCCGCGGCGTGTGGCTACACTGGTCTTGACAACATCCAAAGCTCATCGAAATCTAAGAAGATTCACGTCATCGAGAAACTCTTGTTCGTTACGACGCACAGTGGTCTGAAACCCCCGCTTTCGTGCCCAAAATTCAATTTTTCAACTTTAATGTATTGAAAAAATTCTTCTCCTGCAAAGTAACAACCTTTCAAAGCTCCCAAATCCAAAATATTATTCGTTTCAAATAATTCTGTGATGAGATACAGCATTCTAAAGACAAAGTCAGAAAATTCAAAGTAAAGCATTTTTTAGTCCATTCGCGAATAACGTAAATTAATAGCATTTCAAACTTTGAAAAGAATAAGTGCTAAGCATCGGACTTGTTCTAAATGAAAGCTTAAACATTCATTAGAAATATTAGAGTCGAATTATTTTACCCGATACGCCACACTCAAGGTGTAGGAGTTCCTAAAATATTCCTACAATAATTAACCTGAAATGAAACCATCGAGTTTTATTGGTTTCCCTAATATCTTTAGAAGAGGATAAGTGTACGGGAAGCGGTCTTGGTTGACCAGAGGTGTGAATGTGAAATTGAAAAGAATGAGTGGTGCGAGACAGGATTGCTGAGTGAAAAGGAGAGAATGGTGATCTTGGACCGTACTACGACTGGGGTGAGCCATCCCAAGGGGTCGAACAGCTGAGCTGCCTTGGAGACTACGCCCCTCTTCGTTGATGGTTGGGTCTCGGCGTCGTTGATCAGGAAGCGAAAGCTGTCATCGTGGGGTGACCACAATAGTCCAAGTGCCGAGTCTGTCCAAGTTTTCGAGTTTCTGTGAACGTCTGGCGCCTGTGATGGTTGAGTTGTAGAGCCCTGGCACAACTGTGGAGTGATGTCGTGCAGCTCAGCAACATTAGACGCCCACTTCTGTAACGGGAAGCCGCCCGCCTTGCACAGCTGGTGGAGTTGAGCTGCTGTTTCCCTCAGGGCGGGGATGGAGTCAGCTCCCGTCAAGATGTCATCGACGTAGGAATCGTGCTTGAGTGCCCGTGCGCCGATGGGAAACCGACTGCCCTCGTCTTCCGCCAGTTGGTGGAGCGTCCTGACTGCGAGGTACGGAGCACAAGACAACCCGTAAGTGATAGTGTTTAAGCGGTACTCACTCACATGTTGTGCTTCATTGTCTCTCCATAGGATCCTCTGGAAATTGCGGTCCTCAGGGTGCACCAATATCTGCCGGTACATCTTTGTTACGTCCGCTGTCACCACGAATTGGTGTTTGCGCCATCGCAGCAGGACGTCAGCCAGGAGTGGCAGGAGGTTAGGTCCGACGTGAAGACAGTCGTTTAGGGACAGCTGGGATGGCTCGGACCAGGAGCCGTTGAACACCACCCTCAGTTTCGTTGTGGTGCTGCTGGGCTTCAAGACCCCATGATGCGGCAAGTAATGTGTGGGTTGCTCGTCTGTCGGCTTGCTTGCCAAGGACATGTGGCCCAGCTCCTCATATTGTTTGATGAAGCTGCCATACAACGTGCTGAACTCTTCATCTCGTTTAAATCTCTGTTCCATTCTTTTAAGGGCGTGCCAGGATGCTGTTCTCGACCCTGATGTGATGGGACCTTGGGAACGGAAGGGGAGTCTCACTTGATATCGACCCTCAGGAGTTCGTGTGTGGGACGAAGCGAAATGGTTTTCGCACTCTATCTCCTCTGCTGTCAGTGTTGTGTGAGCGTCCCGGAATTCTTCTTGTTCCCAAAACCTCCGCACCAGCGAGCTTAACGAGTCCCCAACAATCACCTGGTGCACCTGGGCGTGCGAGGCTGTGGTGGGGGCTCCCGCCCTTCCTGTGACAATCCAGCCAAATATGGTTTGTTGGCCGACAGGCTCGTCTGGCGCACCTTTCCTTATTCCTTCTTTAATTAGGGCCGGATACACGTCAGCTCCCAGCAGGACTTCAATTGGTGTGGATTTTTCAGGAGCGGGATCAGCCAGTTTCAATCCTTTCAGATGATTCCAGGGTCGACGCGGTGTGGTACAGCCAAGGGTGTAGCTCGTGAGCTTCGGGAGTACGATCGCTGAAACCTTGATCGTATCGTCGCTTGTGGCTGCAAAAATATCCAAATTAACTCGCCCTCGGGCTTTGGCGAGCTGCTGTCCCCCGACCCCAAATATGTCTACCGAGGAAGCCGTCCGAGGTAGCTGCAGTCGCTGCGCCATTCCTTCAGTCATCATTGTGACCTCGGAGCCCTGGTCGATGAGGGCGCGAACTTCTTGCCGCCTTCCGTGGCGATCTGCAACTTGAATCATGGCCGTTGCGAGCAATATCTTACCATTTACATTTCGACAGTCCAGGGTATGGTGAATCGTCGTAGCCAGCTTGGAGCCATCTCTGAAAGCATCATGGAGCGATGAATGATGCTTTTCACCACACGACATGCAGCTCTTCGTGGACGGGCAGGCTGCAATCTGGTGTCTACCGAGGCAGTTGAAGCAGAGACGAATTTTCTCCACTTGCTCTCGTCTTTCCGCCGGCGGGAGTGCCTTGTACTTTGGGCATTGCATGAGATAGTGCTCTGCCTTGCACATGATACAAGCTGGTTTCTGGATCTGGTTGGCGTGGTTGCTCCTGACTGTTCGCAATGTGCCCTTAAGTCTCGATTGGCTCTGGCTCGCGCGGGCTTCAAGGTTCTTGGTCTGGCTGCTTCTGCTGCCTAGGGCTGAATACGAGAAGGAGGGATCGGGTGATGCCTCCAGCTGCTGTCGCCTCTTGATCAAGAAGTCCTTTAATGATGTGAAGGATGGCGGTTCGGTGCTGCCCGTGACTCTTTCTTCCCATTTGTCTCTCGTCACGGGATCAAGGAGTTTGACGACGGAGTAGACAAACCAATCTTCTGTGCTGGTGATTGGTCGTCCTAGCCCTTCCAGCGTGTTCACCACTGAGAGAACGCCCTTCTGAATGTTAATGATCTCCTGAGCAGAATTTTCTCTCATCTTGGGGAGAGAGGCGAGCTTGTCCAGGCATGATCACACTAGGATGCGTTTGTTCTCATATTGCTCTTTTAGAATGCTCCAAGCTCGCTCGTAATTCTCGCCGATGGTGGGCAGATCCTTGACAAGGTCAGCGGCTTCTCCGTGGAGGCTGCCCTTAAGGTAGTGCAACCGGTCTACTGCGCTCGAATTCTTATTCCGCTCTACGATTGATTTGAACAGGTCCTTGAACGCGGGCCACTCAACGTACGTCCCATGGAATTCAGGAAGTTGCATCCTGGGTAGCGGTGCCGATCCAGAGCCTGATTCCACCTTGTCTGAGGCTGCGGTGCTCTTCTCTGTCAAACTGGAGCTGGCCCCGCTGAATTGTCCCGCCAAGTCGAGTAGTCGACCTCTCTGCTCCATATACGCTTCTTCCACCGCGTCAGCATAATCCCTTTTCACATAGTCGCTGCCTTTTATAGCGTCCCTGTGTCGGAACGTTAAAAGATCGTGATTCTGTTGAAACAGCGACCAGAGTTGTTCGAGGCGTTGTATTCTGGATTGGACATCGCCTCTGGTCATCTTGGCCTGCGAGATGGTCTTTTTGAAATTCTCGGTCATTCGGCTGATCTTCTTTCCTGCTTCGCTCTGCTTGGCGATCAATTCTTCGGCGGAGAATTCCATATTGCTTCGAAACTGCGTCGACGGATGGACTTCCCACTTCTCACCAATAGCAAACGGTTTCACCACTGATTGTCACTGGTTTCACTGTAAATCCGGCTCGAAGGACCAATTTATGTACGGGAAGCGGTCTTGGTTGACCAGAGGTGTGAATGTGAAATTGAAAAGAATGAGTGGTGCGAGACAGGATTGCTGAGTGAAAAGGAGAGAAAGGTGAATTGGACGAATGGATGGACGTAACGGGTAAATTTGAATGGGGACGTGTGAAGGAAAGCAACAGGAGAAAGTGTCCGGATTTACGAATAAATATTCTGTATTTGCACTTGTAAGAATACAACTTTGTCGGTGAAATTGAAGAATATAATAAAGACAAGAAAAGTCTATTGAAATGAATGACACTGAAGAGAATCGCAGAGTTTGTGTCGCTAACAGCTGATCGCGTTTGACAGTTGGACTCAGAGAGAGAGAGAGCTTTTCCTCTCTCTCGGTTTTATTGTCTCGATCTTTCGGGAACATCCGTCACGCGTCAATGCTTCCGGGCGAGCATTCGCGAACATTCCCGAAGCATCAAGAAGGGACTAGCATGATCTTGGCCAATTGCGTGATCAATCGTCTGCTTACGCCATATCCGATTAACAGCGATTGGTCGATCGCTTTGCTAGATCGTGTCGCTCCATTGTCGGGATCTCACGGAACTGCTGGGCAGTATGGCGCTCGAGCGCGCCAATCTCGGACAATAAGAGAAAACAGTTCAAAACGTTCAGAGACCATTGGCGAAGGCGAATCTATTTTTTTTAGTTGCGGCAGGCATAGCATAAGAATATCATATTCGAAAAACCTGCAATATAACAGAATTAATCGATAAAAATCAATGCTCAATATTTTGTAGGACCTCGCGACAGCTAGGAAGACACCTCTAATAGAGGCATATCGCGAGGTACTGGAAAATATGTACCCCTATTCCACCAGAACCGATTCGGACCAGATGGGGCACACGGATTGAGGCAGCATTATTCTATGCCCAAAATTTTCCAAGAATCATAAATGGTGAATTTGCTTGCAAAGGTTTTTTCCTACGCATTTGTTTTTGAATAGGGTAGGATACGCGGGCCTTTACCTGCCGCCTAACCCAGATCTACAAATAGCGTGACCGTAATAAACGAATTATTGCAATCTTTTGGGGATTTTGTACCGCTGTACGACGTTCAATAGCGTAGCGGCCATCGGCACGGACAATGAAACATTGACCGTTCAGTGCAAATGGTCGGGTCATTATTGGACGAGCGACAACGAAGTTAAAATTACACTTAGTATCCCAGATGTTTTTTTATTACTGATGCAGTGTTTAACGGAAAGGTACGGCTGGCAAACCAGATGTTTTTTTATGACTAATGCAGTTAGGTCCCAGTCCTTTTTGCAAACACGTGTACTTCTCCAAGGTTGTTCTCGCTCAATAGCAATTGACTAGGGGTTGTGCGAGATCCCGTCGGGACGGGAATTTCACGCGAGATCGGGACGAAATTCGAAAATATTCGGGTTATCCCAAAAATTTTCTCGAGAAATTTCCGTCCCGACGGGATCTCGCACACCGCGACAATTGACGTATCATAAACCTTGAACTGCGAACCGTGAGGCATTACGGACTGCGCGACCCCCGCCCGCCCCGTCGCACAGTGTTCGGAAATCGCCGAAACATGGACAAAATAGGAAGGACTATTCCAATTTAGTTCAAAATTGATACACATATGGTTTTCGGGTCGCTGATCATAAATCTGATGTCAAAAATTAAAAAAACAAAATGACGGATTCAATAAGGCAGATGCGTAACTCAAAAAATGATTGGACTCTCTTGAAAATTAGTATTCCCATATTTCTCGTGCCGGCGAATATGAATCTGATGTCAAAAATTTAAAAAACAAAATGGCGGATGCGTAACTCAAAAAATTGGTCCAACAGCTTGAAAATTTTGCTTCCTTCCTGCTAACTGCTTGCCACTTTTTTCTCATTAAAGAGAATAATTTCGACAAGGCCATTTTTATGTTGGAATCAGTGATCTTGATTATGCATTCAGTTTTCTCCAATATCTGGTCCTCCAAATGCTGAAGAATAGTACTTAAACTATTATGAAGGTTATTTTTAACCATGAGAAAAATTTCTTTTCTGGTGAAACGTATTTCGGTGTCAGAAGAACCTGAAAGTATAAAAAAATTAATGTATTAATTGAAAATTTTTTTTTAAACAATAAAAAAATTATTGTGTGTTGATGTCTAGAACATGTTTCAGAAAATTCTACAAGTGGAACCATACAATGCTTATTTAACAAACTTTATTATATCTTCTAACTTTCTCGAGAAAACGTGCTTGTAACTAGTGCCGTCTCTGCCTTTGCGTCACAAAAATGGATCGTATGACCAAATCTGCCATTTTCCGCAGTTCTTTTTTCAAAGTAATGTAAGATCAAAATATCTACTACAAGACCCACCAATAATATCCGGAGGATGTTGGGGTGTATACAACTTTTAGTTTACATTCTTAAAATCTGTGCACCAAATTTTATCTTTAACTTTATACATTATAAACACTAATTAATATAAATCCAATATTATTATTATGCATAGTACTTACTTCCAGGAACAGCATCCATCGTACACACAAAAGAGAAATTCACTTTTCGTAAAATTACAAGCTTCACACTTGTTTTTTCACACCGTAGATCACTGCACGAAAACTGCGGGAAGACTGAACGCGATATTTGTACTCCCACCATTTGACAGGTATACATGTTAAGACCTTTTTACTTTGGGTTTTCCATGGAGTCATTACCTGAGTATCCAGTACGGCAAACCCCATCCGCCTAATGGGAAATCCATTTTTGGCGTTTTGTCCACGTTTTAGCGCTTTCCGAACACTGTGTGTCGCGTCGGGCCCATACCAGAGAGTCTCTTTGTTCCCTCTTATGCATAAAATCTCTTTATGAAAATATGGTGCATGGTCTGCACAGAATTTCTGAGGAAGCGTGACTTCTTCTTTCATTAGTCAATAAATTGATATCGTCCGTTAAAAACATCCTTCCAAGGACACCATTTCGTATAGAGGCATATCGCGAGGTACTGGAAAATATCCCTCTTCCACCGGGTTACACTGTCCAACAGCCAAAAAGGATATCGATTCTCACTATGCAATTCTTATAGAGTTTTTTTGCGCTGATTCCGAATCTGTTTTTAATTTTTCTTCTAGACGCACAGTTTTTGAGAAATTTGAATTTGAAAAAATGACATATTTTTCAACTTTGAACAAATATTGTGATGTTATTGTAAAGGATATTGAATTGATCTTTACAGCAAAAGATTCCTTAGACTTTCCCGAATACACTGATATATAATATTAATACATTATGATTGTTTAAACATGTTTAAACGATCATTAAAGACGGAGAGACACCACTTCTGCACCAATTTTTTAGGATATTTTTGAATTTATCTCAAAAAATAAGGGTCCAGCGGAAAATCGAACTATAGCACGCGATAGAGCAGACTTTTATCTTGAAAAACCCCCCTTGCAAATTTCTCAAAAACTGTGCGTCTAGGAGAAAAATCAAAAACAGATTCGGAATCAGCGCAAAAAACTCTATAAGAATTGCATAGTGAGAATCGATATCCTTTTTGGCTGTTGGAATTTGTTGGACCGTGTTGCCCTTGCTTCGTCGACAACCCATTTCACCGAGACTGTTTTCATCGACACGATTTGACCGACAGAAACTTTCGTCGACACTATGTTTTCGTTTTCGTCGACACGGTCAAATCGTAGTCATATGTTTTCATCGTCGATCGTAAATAACAATGCTTTCTAATTCTCTTTATTATTTGTTATACAAGCAACTAAATCCGTCGAGAACATAACAATGATAATAACGATTAATCCACAATGGCAAATACGCGAATTTGGTGTCGATGGAAATGAATGAACTCAAACTTGTCGCTAAAGACAGACTGTCGATGAAAACATATGACTACGATTTGACCGTGTCGATGAAAACATAGTATCGACGAAAGTTACTGTCGGTAAGAGATGGGCAGTATCTAAATAAAAAATTATTCAAATAAGTTCCAGATAAAATAACCTGTATCTTTTGCCTTTTATTCGAAGTCGATTGCAGCGCCACAATGTATCTGTAACTTCATCTGTCGAGCGCTCGATTTGGAGAGTTTATTCGACTGTCTCTCCGACGATTTTTTGATTACATATCTTCGACTTTTATTCGACTGTCGAATACAGCGCCACGATTTATCTTACGGTTGTATCTGTCGTTAAATTGGTCGCCGAGTATCCGTCAGATTTTATTGGAAGAAATAGATTCGTAATTAACTTCCCGATTTTATAGGGAAGTTACTGTAATTACCCCGAAAATCGAAAATCGATTTTTTAGCAGATCTTCACGTTTCATGGTCATTGCAGTCATTTTAGACTATTTTCAGCAAAATGTTCGTATGTGTGTGTGTGTGGGTGTGTGTGTGTGTGTGTGTGCGTATGGCCGTTTGTATTTTATCAAATTTTTCGTTAACGTTTTCTGAAAAAGTAACAACGCGATCAGAATGATGAATGATGCAATCGATGTGCCCCGCTGTAACTTAGAGCTGATTAGATTTTGGTCCATTTTGGTCAAGTAGTTTTTTAGTTTTTATAGTTTTTTTAGCTTTTTTCGAAAGAAGTTCATTCAACAATGCAATTTATACGAGAGGATGGACATTTTCCATCGAATAAACAAACGCAATTACAAAAAAATTTTTTTCTTAATTTTTTTTTTAAATTAAAAAAAAATTTTTTTTTTAAACTGATGGTAATGTTACCCCGTGGAATAATCGAAAGTTATTCCAATGCAAGAGTGGGTTAATCATCGCTACTGCCGACAATACCTTTTCAAAGAATATTAATGAGTGTGTAAACTAATTTATATTACAACCATTGATAATACAATCTATTCAAAACGAATTGTTACCTGCAAATTTTTATTCAACAAACTACGTACGTCGTTTCATCGGTAGAACGCACCGTTGACAGATATTAACGTTTACTTAATATTGTAACGTCTTAGTACAATAGTAATGGGGTTTTAGCATTATTTAAATTGAAATATCTCCTGAACTACTAACTTTTCGACGTACATAGGTTTGTACTTTTTTATAACGACTGTCCAGCTGCATCGATTGATGTATTAAACTATGCTTTAGAAACAGCCGAATGTAAAGAAGTCATAAAACCTGATTGTTATTTACGAGATAAACATATCAATTTATTTCACGAAATTATGAACAGAAATATAAACGAGCGTGGAATATACAACTTTGCTCAAGATACTGATTACGTTCGAGCTTTTTTGAGTAATTTACAAGAGATCCCAGAACATGAGACGAATATTCAGATAATATACACTGGTGAAATTGGACAAAAGGTAGTAGGACATTGGATTTGCACAAGATCTGATGATAGCGGAAATGTACACATTTATGATAGTTTTAATGCTAATCATTTGAACCATGATGTAATAGATTATCTGAATGCCCTGTATAAATATAAGAAAAAATATATATTTCACAGAGTACAATATCAAAACAATGCGTGTTTCTGCTTTTCAGAGCGTGTAAAACTCCGTATCAGTTTATTTGTAAAAAGTCAAAGTACTTGGTACAGTTCGTCGTAGTGTGTTGGCTCGTTTGCACACGTTGCTCCGCAAATGAGCTAAAACGCGGGCGTTCGAAAGTTCGTAATAGCGTGTATAATCGGTTATCGACAATCTATCTGAAGCGTTCGGCGTCGCGATCTAGACAAGACTGCCGAATTCGCTCGGACTCGCGTGCGATGAGAGCGCGCCCGCGGAACTATCTAGCATGTAAGATGCCGCGGATTTGAAAAGGGCGAAACGGCCTCAACATACCGCCCGCCTCGCGAAGTTGTGCTTAACTGAGCGACAAAGCAGTATTCGCTCGGCAAGTTCTCAGAGACTCTATAAATTTCGCATTTAGCCTGAATTGCAAAGTTTTACTGTGGTAACAGGCAACGAAACAAAAAAAAACCACGGAACCGCGCAATAGACAAGAACCAAAAGAGCACATGAACTGGCATGATAGGGCGCACGTGCCCGAGGTTGTCCGCTACGCCGCCCGCCATGAGGAGCTGGCTAATCAGTCGTCGGGAGAGCGCGTGCATCCATGAAGTGCACCGCGACAGTCTCGTTGATAGGCAGGAGGATAAGACGGTGAACCGGTCGCCGCAGTTGGGTGGTGGCCGTCCTGAGCGTGACGACTCTGCAGATCCCATCCGGGCCCCGGTGCAGGCGCGTAACCCTCGCCAGCGGCCACTTGGTAGGTGGAAGGAGGTCATCCATTAAAATCACCAGGTCCCCGACCTGGTAGTCGTAGCCCGGACGGAGCCACTTGGAACGCTGCTGCAGTTGGGTGAGGAATTCTCGTCGCCACCGCTTCCAAAAGTGATTCCGCATGCGGGACAAGAGCTGCCACCTGGAACAAACAGAAACCTCCTCGTTCGTCTCTGTAAAAGGCTCGGCCGGAGCCTTGAGGGCGGAGCCGATCAAGAAGTGGCCTGGAGTCAGCGCCGACACGTCCTCCTCGTTGCTGCTGAGGGGGCCGAGCGGTCTGGAATTGAGGCACGCCTCAATTTGGTGGCAGACCGTTGCGAACTCCTCATACGTCAGCTTGGCGTCCCCAATGACCCGCTTCAGATGCCGCTTGAAGCTCCTGACGTTGGCCTCCCAAAGTCCGCCAAAGTGTGGGGCTCGAGGTGGTATGTGCGACCACTCTATCCCGCCATCGCTATGGCTGCAGCGATCTCCTGGGTCATGGCGGAAGTAGCCTCAAATAGGCGACGGAGCTCTGCTGCTGCTCCTTGGAACGTCGTACCGTTGTCGCAGTAAACGGTACGATATAGGCCTCGCCTTGAGACGAAGCGCGCAAACGCAGCCAAGAATGCTGCGGTCGTGAGGTCCGAGACCACCTCAATGTGCACCGCTTTTACCACCATGCAGACGAAAATGGCTACATAGCCTTTCGAGCACCGCTGGCCTCTGCCGCCGGATGTCTTCAGCAGGAAGGGCCCTGCATAGTCCAACCCGGTGAAGGTGAACGGGCGAGCCGGGACTGTTCGCACAGCAGGAAGAGGAGCCATTTGCTGCTCCGCTGGGCGAGCGTTAAACCGTGCGCAGGTGACACACTTGCGCACGACTCCTCGAATCTCGTTTCTTCCTCGAACCACCCAGTATCGTCTGCTCAGCTGACCTTGGACCAGCACGGGACCCCCATGAAGAGTAGAGCGGTGAGCGTCCGCAATGATCAACCGCGTGACGTGATGCCTGCCGGGAAGAATGATCGGGTGCTTCTCGGATTCGGTCAGGAAGGAATTGTCGAGACGCCCACCTACTCGTAGCACGCCTTCTGCATCAATGAAGGGGAGTAGGCGACGAATGGAGCTGCGTGCCGACACCGAGCCTTTCGTACGAATCGCCTTGAATTCGTCCTCGAACTCCTTCTGCACAACTCGGAGAAGAATAGTTCTCCCCTTCCCTAGTTCCTGCGCTGAGAGCCACGTTTTGCGTCGATCCAGTTGTGACAGCTTTGCATTTGAGCGCCAGCGTGACATGTACGCGAAGATCCGGATGAGCTTGTGCAGGGAAGAAGATCGAGCGCACCACTCTGACCAAGAATCCTCCCCTCTGGCCACACAGGCATCCAGGGTAGCTTTCGACCTTGCCTCGAGGTCAGTATTCAGCTCCGCAAGAGAGCTCGGCCACTCAGATTTCTCCGACGTTATCCAGCTTGGACCGTCCCACCAGAGAGTCGACTCGCGCAGTTGAGTCGGTGTGAATCCCCTGGTTGCGCAGTCCGCCGGATTATCAGCTGAGCGTACATGCCGCCAAGTAGCATGGGGCAGTGACGTGAGAATCTCACTCACCCGATTCGCCATGAATGGTTTCCACCGGGAGGGGTGTCCTTGCAACCATGCTAACGCTACCTTCGAATCCGACCAGCAATGAATGGCAGCGGGTTGAGAGTCCAGTTTCGGCAGCAGAGAATTAACTAGCCGAACTAGCAACTGAGCTCCACATAGTTCTAGCTTGGGCAGACTGATGACCTTGATGGGAGCGACCTTGGACTTCGCCACAATAATTTTGGAGACCTTGACCTCAACAGCCACCAGATACAGAGCGCCTGCATATGCGCTCTCCAACGCATCACAGAAGCCGTGTAGGTCCCACGCAGTGGTCATAGCAGTTCCCAGCCATCGTGGAATTCGTATCTCCTCCAATTCGACCAGCTGACGTTTAAAGGTCGACCAGGATTGCGCTACCGCTCCGGAGACTGCTGCATCCCAATCAACGCCCTGCCTCCATAGGGTTTGCAACAGCAGCTTTGCGCGAACCAAGACAGGAGCAAGCCAACCGATCGGGTCAAACAGCTTGGAGACTTCTGACAGGATTGACCTTTTCGTGGGCACCTGAGGTGTTTCGTCCAGTGCAATTTTGAAGCAGAAGACGTCCTTCTGCGGCATCCAACGCAGGCCTAATGTGGACACCGCGTCCTCGACTCTAAGCTCCCGCTCAGCAACCGTAGGTCCCTCGGGTCTCAGATCCTGCAAGAGATCTGCGTGGTTTGCAGCCCACTTGCCTACATCCATTCCTGCTGCTTTTAGGATGCTTACTAGCTCGTCTCGAACGAGCCTTGCTTCTTTGAGGGTATCTCCCCCCCCGTAGGAGTCGTCGGCATAGCGACCCTTCCTCAATACCTGAGCGCCACGAGGAAAGCGCTTCTGCTCGTCATCTGCCAGCTGGAGCATGCATGCGTTGGCCAAGAATGGAGCACACGACGTACCATATGTCACCGTGACTAAACGGAACGTGGTGACCGCCTCGTACTCGCTGAAACGCCACAAAATGCGCTGCCAATCAGCGTCCTCCGGCTGAACGAGGAACTGCCGAAACATTTTGACGACATCACACGTAAAAACGTATTTCCAGAAGCACCAACGAATGATGATGACGAACACATCTTCCTGCAATTTGGGTCCCGCATGCAAGCGGCTATTTAGCGAGACCCCGGCGGAGTCGGCTTGGGACGCGTTGAAGACTACGCGTATTTTCCCCTTTCCGCCGTCTTTAAAGACTGCGTGATGAGGCAGGTAAAAAACGTCGCTCTTACCCGACTGCTCGTTGTCCACCTCCTCCATGTGACCTAGCGACTGGTACTCCTGCATGAAGGCTCTATATGGTGGGGCCAGCTCGGGTTGCCTCACGAAACGACGCTCTAACCTCGCCAAGCAAGCAGCGGCCGTGGTCTTCGAATCAGCAAAGACAGGCTCCTTAGCAAACGGGAGCCTGACGACGAAGCGACCATCTGCCCTGCGTGAGTGAGTCCTCCGAAAGTGTTCGTAGCACTCCTCATCCTGCGGAGTCAGCGGGGGCGGCCTGTTGACTTCTTCGATTTCCCAAAATCGTGTCAACGCAGAGGTCAGCTCCCGGTCCACTGCAACGTGGAATCCCGATACCTCCGTTTCCCCGCCGGTCTCTCGTACAGGCACTTTTCCCAGCACGACTCAGCCGAGAGACGTTTCCATAGCAGTGGGTGCTCCCGGTCGTCGGTCGATGCCTGGCCGTATCACCTTAGCAAACGCCTCCGCGTTCAATATGCAGTCGATGCGCCCCGGCTTGAAGTAGGACGGATCAGCCAGAGGTCGTGATGCGAGGTGGGGCCACGCAGTTGGATCGACAGGTAGACGTGGCAGCAAGGACGTCAACCTTTTCAACACCAGAGCTGAAAAGTCAAGAGCGAATTTCTCATTCCGCTCGGACCTGAGCGTCAGATGGACCCGGCTTCTGGCCACCGCTGTCCGTTCGGCTCCGACTCCGTTGATCGCCACATGAGTCGACTGGCGACGAAGACCCAGTGCTTGCACGGCCTGCTCCGCCACGAAGGACTCCTCTGCCCCAGAGTCCAGCAAGGCTCGTACGGTGATGGCGGCGCCCGACGACTGCAGCACGACACAGGCGGTTGCCAGTAGCACAGTCTGACTCCCCGTGATCGCGTGCACAGACGCCGCTCCGGACGCAGGGTTGATCGCTGCATCCTGCAACGTAGCCACCGCTGCGTTTGATGTGGCCGTCTTGTCCTGATGCAGCTTCGTATGGTGCTTCTCCTGGCACACAGAGCACCGATATTTCGAAGTGCATGCCCCCACGACATGTCTCGCGCTCAAGCAGTTAAGGCATAGCCGAGCTGTCTGAACATGTGCTCTCCTGTTTGTCGGAGGCGCGCTGGTGAAGACGCTGCAACGCCCAATGAAGTGTGGCCCGTCACAGAACGAGCATTTGTCCGGCTCTCGCGTCGACGAGTTCCTCTGCGTAGCAACGTGAGCTGAAGACTTCTTCGTCTTCTTGCAATCCCTGGCCTTGGAGGACGGCTGCGTTTGCTGACCTGAAGATGCTCCCTCTCGTCCTCCAGGAAGTATTTGAACTCTGCGAAGGTGGGAATTCGTCATTCTTCATCTTCTCCAGTTCCTTGGCCCAATCCATCCTCGTCGGAGGTGCAAGTTTGCTCTCGATGAAGTAAATTAGGAAGGCGTCCCAATGCTCGACTGGGAGCTTAAGAGCTCGGAACACGTTGATGCTCTCATTTGTCGTGTTTAGCAGCTGGTTTATGTGCGTTCCTGTTTCCTCGTCGCTAGCCTGTGATCCAACAACGGCCTGCATTTGCGTGCTGAATCGGAGGAACCTGTTGTCGTAGCGTCGACGCAGCGTTTCCCAAGCCGTAGGGAAGTTTGCACCTGTTAGCTGGATGCCCTTCAGCCTTGCCGCCGCCTCGCCTGTCAGACAGTTCAATAGATGCTCCAACTTTATGACGGGAGCCATCCCTGTATCGGCGATGACCAAGGAGGAAAAACGTTCCTTAAAAGCTTCCCAATCGCGTTGACGCCCGTCGAAGCGGGGCAGCTTCAGTTTTTCAAGCGATCTCTGTGTCGAGCTTCCTGCAGTCATCTCATGCGACATACGAGCTTGCGGATCGGAAGGCCCGCGCATCTGCTTCGATTTTTCCTGTAGCCATGCCGTGGCGTACAGATACGCTTCCATCGTGGTTCCATACAGGTCTGCCTTGTAGTACGAGCGTTCGCTTAGACTATCCATGTTCCCTGCCAGAACCAAGTCTCGCTCTTGGAAGCCTTTCCAATACTCCTGCAGGAGCGTCTGTCTAGCTTCGACATCCGCTAGCGTAAGGTTATCGACGGCCTTCTTTTTCGTAGTGTTGTCCACGAAATTTGTGATGAAGTTCGCGATGCGCTTTTGCGCTGTGAACAGTGCTTCGTGTCCTGTCATGGTCGCAGAAGGCGTCTCCAAAGTTGCACAGTCGAGAGAACCAAAATGAGCACCGATGCAGAGTGCAGCAAAGGCAGTCTGCAAATCGAGAAAAATCAAGAAAGCACGCGCGACGATTAGGCGAGCCGCGAAGCAAAGGCGATCACACTTGTCACGTTGCGGGCTAACGAACACGTTTCTGCTTGCGTGTGTATGACGCGCACGGATTCGCGGTATTCCGCACGAACACTTCGAACGGACGAGTGCGACGAAGACAGCAATAGCCTGAACGGTGTTATGCGAATTCGGAGCTTGTTTTCGTTTTCGCGCTCGCTCTGTCTCTCTCGCTCCTCTAGCGTCGCGTTCTAGCACACCACGGCGTGACGTCAGCAAGGTTGATATGTCCGTTGGCCTCGTGGCGACTGAGCAATTTTTCACCGATTTTTCACGAACCACGATTGCCTTAGCGCACACACTGATTCTGCACCAACGCACTTTTTTCCGCACCAATCACTGCAACGAGAATGATGCACTGCTTACCGGTCTTGCAAGGAAATCCGGCTCGAAGGACCAAAATGTTTGTGCTTTTCAGAGCGTGTAAAACTCCGTATCAGTTTATTTGTAAAAAGTCAAAGTACTTGGTACAGTTCGTCGTAGTGTGTTGGCTCGTTTGCACACGTTGCTCCGCAAATGAGCTAAAACGCGGGCGTTCGAAAGTTCGTAATAGCGTGTATAATCGGTTATCGACAATCTATCTGAAGCGTTCGGCGTCGCGATCTAGACAAGACTGCCGAATTCGCTCGGACTCGCGTGCGATGAGAGCGCGCCCGCGGAACTATCTAGCATGTAAGATGCCGCGGATTTGAAAAGGGCGAAACGGCCTCAACAGCGTTTGATTGTGGAGCATTTGCGATTTATTTTGCAACATTACTATGCTATTACAGGGAACCAAGCGAGCAACGAGCATACGATGTTGGTTTAATGCGACGTCATATAGCAAACATTTTGATAAGTAGAAAACTATTGAACTTCCCTGAAAACGTATAATCTTCTTAAAATGTACACTAAATAATGATAATAATAATATCCTGCAACTAACGAATCGGGAAGTTCTTTGTGTGACTCTCCAAGAGTCACACACCAAATATGAAACATTAATAGCTGTAGACCCTACTAGCCATGAGTACCAATAACCCTCTCGCAAGAGCAGTCGTACCCGCGAACCACGAACTCGCGAAGCGAGTAAGCAACAACAACCCTATTCGCGAGCGAGCGAAGCGAGCGAGCAACAATAACCTCACTCGCGAGCGAGCGGAGCGAGCGAGCAACAATATCCCTCTAGTCTTATGGATTATTCGAATCCCCAGATGTCGCGCGGGATTTATCTGTCATCTTTATTCGTTATTCGAAGCTCGATTTAGCGAGACGATTTATTTGACGCTTTTATTCGTGACGAGTAAAGGTGCCTTTATACCGAGATCCGCGGCGGACCTGAGTCCGCGGCCCCGGCCATAAATTTCCAGCGCGTTGACGGGGCCCGCAGTGCCCCGCTGTGCGTGGCACAAAAAAAGGGTCTCTCTGGGCTCCACGGCTTCACGGTACGTTAAGTTTAGGGAAACGATAGCTTCCCTCTAAAGCGGTAGGATACCTTCAGATTGTAATTAGCAAATAACTAGAATATGTTGCAAGAAAACTTGGGTTTGCGAATTTTGGCTTTTTGTCCTTATACGAGCAAACACACCATGTAAAAATTTCATACGGCACACCTAGAGATCGCGATTTTAGACGTGTTCTAAAATACGCGTGTACACGTGGCACGTGAACCGTGTATGTAGTACGAATTTAAGGATCCGTGAATGCGGATCCGTGTACACGGATCCACAAACCGTTCACTACACGGATCTGCGAATACGAATCCGTGTACACGGATCTACGAACACGGATTCGTATTCGCACAGATTCATTTTTATATTTTTGTATTTAAGGATCCTTAAATTCGTACTACATGCATGGTTCACGTGCCACGTGTACACGTGTATTTTAGTTCGCGTCCAAAACCGCGATCTCTAGTACACAGTGAGCAATTTGGACGAAATCTGTGTCTAAATGAAAGAACTTTTTCTCCCTATTTTTTCTATATTCTTTGGTATGCTTTCATTATAATTTGGTATGAGGAAGTCCCTTCCAACACGGCGTTGGCCACGCGCCGAGTGGCAAAACTTACCTGAAAGATCTCAATGCAGTACTCCTTTTCGGAGCCATTGATTTTGAACAATCTAGGAGATAAATAATAACTGTTAGGTGTTTACGGATAGGAGTTCTGATGTCGAATGTTTTCACTATAAACTCCCAAAAACCCATTTTCATCGATTTGCTAAATCAACATTTCATCGAAAAATCATTTCGCGTCCGGCGATTTCGGCAATTGTAAGTGCCCGCGAAAAAAACAAAGTGACATGCACTTACTATGAACGGTATTAACCTGTGCACGCTGCACACTCCAACAACAATTTAGGTAAAACAAACGCTGCCCTAAAGAATATTCAGCAATATTATTCAGCAATCTTTATTGAATTGTTTGTTATTCCGGGTCCATAAGATCGCTGAATATTCTTTAGGACAGCGTTTGTTTTACCTAAACTGTTGTTGGGGTGTCGTACACTCCGAGTGTGCGGTGTGCACAGGTTAATACCGTTCATAGTAAGTGCATGTCACTTTGATTTTTTCGCGGGCACTTACAATTGCCGAAATTGCCGGACGCGAAATGATCTTTTGATGAAATGTTGATTTAGCAAATCTATGAAAATGGATTTTTGGGAGTTTATAGTGAAAACATTCGACATCAGAATTCCTATCCGTAAAGACCTAACAGTTATTATTTATCTCCTACATTGTTCAAAATCAATGGCTCCGAAAAGGAGTACTGCATTGAAATCATTCAGGTAAGTTTTGCCACTCGGTGAGGTATGGGGCACGTGGCAATAATGAAGGTAGAAGGCGTTGTACCGGTCGTCCGTTAGCCCTCTGCCCTAAGCCCGTCAATTTTATTACGGGCAAGAGCGGCCACTGGTTGACTTTGCGAATGAGGCTGTTGTAAAGATTAGCTGCTTTGACGAGCATGAATTACTTTATGTCCACCGTCCGACGAAAAACGCGAAGGAAAACGCGTGGCCAACGCGTGTTGGAACGGACTTCCTCATAGCAAATTATAATGAAAGCATACCAAAGAATATACAAAAAATAGGGAGAAAAAGTTCTTTCATTTAGACACAGATTTCGTCCAAATTGCTCACTGTGTACTAGAGATCGCGGTTTTGGACGCGAACTAAAATACACGTGTACACGTGGCACGTGAACCATGCATGTAGTACGAATTTAAGGATCCTTAAATACAAAAATATAAAAATGAATCTGTGCGAATACGAATCCGTGTTCGTAGATCCGTGTACACGGATTCGTATTCGCAGATCCGTGTAGTGAACGGTTTGTGGATCCGTGTACACGTGTATTTTAGTACACGTCTAAAATCGCGATCTCTAGGTGTGCCGTATGAAATTTTTACATGGTGTGTTTGCTCGTATAAGAACAAAAAGCCAAAATTCGCAAACCCAAGTTTTCTAGCAACATATTCTAGTTATTTGCTAATTACAATCTGAAGGTATCCTACCGCTTTAGAGGGAAGCTATCGTTTCCCTAAACTTAACGTACCGTGAAGCCGTGGAGCCCAGAGAGACCTTTTTTTGTGCCACGCACAGCGGGGCACTGCGGGCCCCGTCAACGCGCTGGAAATTTATGGCCGGGGCCGCGGACTCAGGTCCGCCGCGGATCTCGGTATAAAGGCACCTTAACGGGTAGAGATGAAAATCACATGTATCTTTATTCGTAACTTTTATTCGACATTCGAATAACTGAGATTTTGATCCGACGTTGCCACGTTGTACTGCATACATACATAATGTAATACGTGGTACGTATTTACTTTCATTATTATTCCATATTCGGACACTCTTAGAAGGACGATAACAATTGTTTAAAGAAATAGATTTTTATTATTTGGACGATTGTTTAAAGAAATAGATTTTTATTATTTGGACGATTGTTCAAAGAAATAGATTTTTATTATTTGGACGATTGTTTAAACAAATACATTTCTATTATTTAAACAAATGTTTAAAACAACAATTTCTTATTGCATAAACGATTGTTTAAACAAATTTGTATTATTTAAACATATGTTTAAACAAATAGATTTTCATTATTTGAACGATTGTTTAAACAAATACAGTTCTATTATTTAAACAAATGTTTAAACCAACAATTTCTTATTGCTTAAACGATTGTTTAAACAAACAAATTTGTATTATGTAAACAATTTTCGTCAGTTTTTGCAATGAGTAAAAGTCTGTAGAATAAATGGAAATGCCATTGGGTTTCACCACTTTCACCATCTTTAGATGACAGTATTATAAACATTGCATAGCGGACTCTATCGAAATGGAACTGTCAGGTATATATAGTGTAATACATGACATAAAAATTCGGAAAAACGGTGCAAACTAGTTGCATACAGTATTGTAAAGAACGACAGAACCGTAATACAAATATATCTTTTTCACAAGTAAGTATTTTATACTTAATATCGCATAACCTATATGTATAACCTATTTATATAACCTATGTAAACAAATTTATTTATAGATTTCCGCAAGATCCACAATTAGGAAAAAAATGGATGAAAGCAATTCATTGTGTGTTTGTTCTAATCATTTTGGAAGTGATGGCTTTGTTGGAAATTCTTGGAGTTCCAAGCGTAATGATACCTTACCCTGATAGCCAAATGCTCGCCAGTGGTCGGCACCTATGGTCATAATCGTAATCGCACGTGCCCGGCACCTCGAACGAATGGGTGGAGGCCACGTCGAAGGCACCTCCTGCAAGCCACTCTATCCTGGATTCCGCTTTTCTGCGGCGATTGCCGCTATACAGGGCAGCGCCGTCGGTAAGGGCGGATCGCACTAATGTGGCAGATGTCGGTAAAGTAAATTTCTATTCTACAAATATGTAGCAGTTTTCCTTTTTAACGACAATACCGATTTTTGAATGAATATTCAGTCACATGCAAGGAGGGAAAACTATTATCTATATTATATTTCCTAGACTGCGGATCTTTGTGCAAAATAAAAATTCTCTGCATCGATTGCAAGAGATGGAAGCTAAGATTAAAATGTCCCCATGCAAAAAAAAAACAAAGTGTCGTATATAAGGGTAAAGAAAATTTATATTTTTTGTATAGCTACATTTATTTTAATACTAGAACATTGATTACACGCGAGTCACATTCCATTTCATCTACACAGAAACGCAACAAAACTAAGGGACAATATGGCACAAGGAATAATAAATATTATAATTTCTTATTTATTAATACTATGCTTTATTATTCGAAATGACCAAAAAGTTACAATCTTTACATGAACCTAAATCTATATATTATGATTATTACACGCGTTGTTGACTCTGCTTCCCCAAACTTGTGGCCCATAGCATGTTTTGGCATAGGCGTGACAACTAAAAAAATACAATGAAAATCAGCAATGTACAATAGACGTATACGTACGTAGAATGGCATAAATATATATACGTACCACAACAGCAAATGAGAGGTCTCCCTCTTCCACGGTTGTCGCAGCTTCCTTCTTCTCCTTCATTGGACAGCACATTCTATTTTTCCTCGGTAGTGACAAGTCGAGCGCACCGCTATAGCATGTATTGGCATAGGCGTGATAACTAAAAAAATACAAAGAAAATCAGCAATGTACAATATACGTATGCGTACGTAGAATGGCATAAATAGATATACGTACCACAACAGCAAATTAGAGGTCTTCCTCTTCCACGGTTGCCGCAGCTTCCTTCTTCTCCTTCATTGGACAGCACATTCTATTTTTCCTCGGTAGTGGCAAGTCGAGCGCACCGCTGTAGCATGTATTGGCTGTGACGTTGCAAGCCTGCGACGTCACTTCTCCGTTTGAGAAACGGTCAAACAACCGCGTTATGAATGGACCGGACCGGCCGTTGGTGATTGCAAAGACCACCAGCAGATTAGAGCATTCCTTGAGGAAGAGATTTCCGTGCAATATCGATACTAATGCCATCTGTTGCACGCGCCGAGAGTGGCGAATTGCAGGAGCGTGCCTGTAGGGCGACGATCACCGAAACGGCGCCCCGCATCTTAGGATCAACCGGAAGAGAAAATACTGGCCAAAAGGGAACAACCCTTCCAGATCTGGTGAAGTGAAAAAGGGCACCACCGCACACGGGCCGATCAACCCGGAGGCGACGACGTGGGACGATGGGGTCGCATTTTCAGAAGATCGGATATTTTGGTGGTCCCGCCGTCGTCTCATCCCGCCTACAATCGACCCCCGCACGGGTGGTGCGTGGGAGCACCTGGGAGGAAGTATCCTCCCCGGTCGTCCGTGGCGATCGTTAATTGGTGATTAAAAGGTCGTGGGCCCGAAGACCTGTTCCGAAGGTTCGGAAGGATCACTGTCGCGCTGGTTGTCGAATGCGTAGGTCGCCATTTCCGAGTCTCGATCTTCTTGTAAATTCCGAGTTCCGAAGAACCGAATAGTTACGCGTCGCGGGTGGCTTTGCTCCGCGCTAGATTCCGGTGTCGAGGAAATCAGGACGGAGGCGAAAGTTCCGGCCTAATCGAAGGAAGTCGACAGGCGAATTCCGGTCACGGTAAGTCGATCAGTGATTCTCGGTTCCATTATTAGTGCTGGCTCGTTATCTTGTGCGAGGACGAGACGAACACGTGTCGTCCTCGATATTTTGGTGTGTGCCGAGGCGCGTGGCGCCTCGTGCTGTAATCTCGCGTTCCTTCCGAGGACGCTTTGAGTCTGGTAGAGCAGTTTCCCCCTTCGAGTAGTCGGAAGTCTTCCTCAAGGAGCCGCGTCGGAAAAAGGATAGTCTCGGCGTTAATAAATTCGGTAACGCATCGCGTACCGCGCTCGTAAATCTAGCGACGGTCCGTAGACGTCGCGCCGTCCATCTGCGCTTCGCGAAATTCCGTCTCTCGTGAGACTTGCTTTGTACCGTCGTACCGTGCGTTCGTGAAATTTGGAAAATCGACTAACGCGCTTCGCAATCGAACATCAATCGCTAGCTTGTACTAGGAGCGCGGGCTCCCGGGTCGCGGCCACGTGGCCGCCCGCCTGTAATTTTACGATAGACACCGAATAAATCAATTCGAGCCCAAACTGTCGCATTTATTTCCGACCTGCGAGATCCGTCCTGCCGCGAGGGCTGTCCCCGTTAGTTCCTGTGTCCGAACTCCTGGCTGTCCGCTTCGTCAAATTCCGCCTACGATTACGGGACGATTCGAAGCTCGTGTTCGACTTCCTCGAACACGTGCCATTGGTGATCATTAGTGTGGTACTTCCGTGTACCTGGCGCCCGAACAAGAACTGGTGCACCTGGTGCCCGTACAAAGAAAATCAGCAATGTACAATATACGTATGCATACGTAGAATGGCATAAATAGATATACGTACCACAACAGTAAATTAGAGGTCTTCCTCTTCCACGGTTGCCGCAGCTTCCTTCTTCTCCTTCATTGGACAGCACATTCTATTTTTCCTCGGTAGTGACAAGTCGAGCGCACCGCTATAGCATGTATTGGCATAGGCGTGATAACTAAAAAAATACAAAGAAAATCAGCAATGTACAATATACGTATGCGTACGTAGAATGGCATAAATAGATATACGTACCACAACAGCAAATTAGATGTCTTCCTCTTCCCCGGTTGCCGCAGCTTCCTTCTCCTCCTTCCCTGGACAGCACATTCTATTTTTCCTCGGTAGTGACAAGTCGAGCGCACCGCTATAGCATGTATTGTCATAGGCGTGATAACTAAAAAAATACAGAGAAAATCAGCAATGTACAATAGACGTATACGTACGTAGAATGGCATAAGTAGATATACGTACCACAACAGCAAATGAGATGTCTTCCTCTTCCCCGGTTGCCGCAGCTTCCTTCTCCTCCTTCCCTGGACAGCACATTCTATTTTTCCTCGGTAGTGACAAGTCGAGCGTACCGCTATAACATGTATTGTCATAGGCGTGATAACTAAAAAAATACAGAGAAAATCAGCAATGTACAATAGACGTATACGTACGTAGAATGGCATAAGTAGATATACGTACCACAACAGCAAATGAGAGGTCTTCCTCTTCCACGGTTGTCGCAGCTTCCTTCTCCTCCTTCCCTGGACAGCACATTCTATTTTTCCTCAGATTCCAATAGATTTCCGCATTACCCTGGAGGTACTATTGACAATGCGTTTTTTTTCAGTGGTATCCCCAGTAGGCCTACTCCACTATGTCGCTGCATTGCTTCCTGGTTCCGCTGCGATTCAGTCGCAGCAAACGAGCATTCGGAAACATTTTCCCTGACGTTTCCCAGGCTAGCAGAGACTGTTTCAGTGCTCAAAGTGGCCCACTTAAAAATTTCTACATCAGAAGACTTTAATACAATATCATGAAATTGATTTACGATCCGAAACCGTTTAACGCGTGATTGAAAAGTATTTTCATGCGGACAAATAGACGAAATAATGCAGATTCAGCCACCGCGTAAAATACAGCAATTGTCGCGATCATCTATTGAAAGCAATAAATTGACAAATTTAATTTTGCGGTAAGAAACCGCGCCACTACTGTCGCGAAAACGGCACGGAAGCATGGGGAGTGGTGGAAGAATCGCCATCACTCTCTCTGCTACCATGTCGTTCAAGTTCAGCCAATCTATTGGCGAACTATCGCAGAGGTAGCCGCGGCTTTCTGAAATATTTTACGAAATAAAAACATGTCGCTTTCGTATACGGAAAAGCAGAAAATGAGTCCAAGGTGCCGAAACGGTTGACGTCTGCCACCAAATGCAGAAGACCATAGACATTATACGAATAGAATGTTTTGCCGTACAGCACTTCGCAAGTCTGAACAAAAGTGTATCAATGCTGCTTTTGCAGACAAGAAATGTTTCTCCTTATAGGAGGAAGAAACCATTATTCTGATGGCACTGTGCAGAAACAAGAAGTGGAAATATACCTCATCATTGAGCACTCCGTATGTGACGACCGGGCCCGTGTACAATAGAAACTGCCGATATTCGGTCGCTTTGTATTTTGCAAAATCTCTGATTGGTTTTGGATGCCTAGCAAATTCAGATGGGCAGTACTCGCGCATTAACTTCATTCTCTCAGAGATTATATTAATTTGTCTAAATGATAATTTGACTCGTTTTGTATAAGAACCACGCATCCAGGCAAATAATAACTTGTTGTATACCAGGGAAAATCATACGATCTCCTGCCCGTTTGCCCTCTACTTTACATTTTGAACATGGCTGGTAAGATGCATGCCCTCGGTGGTTAAGAACGAACGCTCGGGCTGGCGCATCGGCAATGAAGCATCTCAAATCAACGGGGATTTGTCTACCTTGGAAAATAATGCCTCCATTCGACATGATCGAGTCAATGTCGGAAACAATTTTGTCAAGGTAGCTTTCGGCCTGAATAGGCTTATGTCGGCCTCTGTAGATGCCTACTACGATGGGTTTGCTATTTTTCATATTGCTAATTCTAATTTGTATGGGCCAAAGCTGAATTCTGCTGGATTGATCTACACTGCATCCATCCACGTGGAAATCTAATTCCAAACGTTCCGGAATCGTTTCAACAGAACTACATAAAGATTTTACTATTTTGGACTCTACATCGAAATGAACATATTTGCCCGGTAGCACATCATACGTGACGGCACTTGTACGTGGTGTGCCGAGGAGCGTTCGTACATCCTTAGGTAAACTCGAATAAAAACACGAATGCGTTCGCAATAGTTTTAGTAGGTTGTTTCCGAGTGCGTGCGATACATTATACTTTACAAAGCAAGACGCTAAACGATCGCGGAACGATGGTTCTGACGCAGCGCCAACAGAGTTCCGGACTGTGTTGGGCATGTCTGTGAATGTTAGGAATGTCTCTGAATTCTGAATGTTAAGTAATGATGCCGAGTCTTCACGGGAAGGCTCCACCTGAATGTTAAGCAATGATGCCGAGTCTTCACGTGAAGGCTCTACAATTAGAATTATTCGCGAATGAAGAAGCCGTGGTGGATATGTCCTGCACAGTGCCATCACTAGCGATGATTGCTGTTTTATTACGCTTCATATTATTTATCATTTCAGTTGAGATGCGCCGTTTTTGCCTAGGACCTAACCCAGCGCTCGGAATTGTTTAATCGCGAGGAGCTCGAATCGAAGCCACCGCCTCCTCGACCCGGCCGCGCGTCAGGCGCAATAGGACGACACTCATGTCAATAGGTTTCCGCATTACCATTGAGGTACTATTGCCAATGCGTTTTTTTTATTAGTGGTATCCCCTGTAGGCCTACTCCACTATGTCGCACGATTTAGGCATATTGTCTGTATGTACAATAAGATTCACTATTAATACTGCTTGAAAGTCTATCGTCCGAATTTATACGTCCGAAAACAAACGCACTTACTAACACTGATTTTCTACAAAAACTCGTGATCCTTACCTTTCAATAACCAATTCGTGACTGTTCACACTACGTTCCCACTGGGATAAAAGAGGCAAAATGGCAAATGACAAACGACTGATTTTTAAAATGAGTTACAATGTAAGCGTCGGCGCGGCAATGCGAACAGCTTCGTTCAAACTTCTTGCCGCGCCGTAGATCTTAACAATTTGCCAAGCACATTTAAACGTGCGCGAACATCAAGATGTCCCGGATGGTATTAAAATTTGAACAATAGAATTAAAAACTATTTTTTAAATTTATCTTACAAATTTATTTTTCTAATTAATTTTCTACTGCTATTGTCCGAAATTATCGTGCGTCATAGTGGAGTAGGCCTACAGGGGTTACCACTAACGTAAAAAACGCATTGGCAATAGTATGTACCTCAATGGTAATGCGGAAACCTATTGACATGAGTGTCGTCCTGTTGCGCCACGAATAGCGCCTATAAAATGGTACGCGCCTGAGCAGCTCCGAGCACT
Source organism: Lasioglossum calceatum (assembly GCA_963966675.1). Lineage (NCBI taxonomy): Eukaryota > Metazoa > Arthropoda > Insecta > Hymenoptera > Halictidae > Lasioglossum > Lasioglossum calceatum. The sequence continues at coordinate 775,058 of CAXAAD010000265.1, read as the reverse complement.
AGGGCCGCGACGGGGAGCGAGACGCGCGGCCGGGTCGAGGAGGCGGAGGCTTCGATTCGAGCTCCTCGCGATTAGTCAATTCCGAGCGCGACCTAACCAATGGAAAGGTTTTCGCGAAATCGACGTTTTGAAAATTGTGGGAGGCATTTGGACAAAATGAAACCGATTTAGTGTAACAAACACCTACCTTCTACGTAGTACACGTAATACAAGCAAATCACGCAATCACACCGTGCAGCAACGCAGACCGTACTCGCGAGTGTAACCACGGAGCGTATCACGACATTCACGACCGACCTAACCGAACGAGAACTGGGAACTGAACCAGCGGCGGTAACCAGTGATGCCAGAACCGTGGTACTATGGTACTAAACCGTACCACAGCATACCCCCACCATAGCCTACTATTGCCCCTACGTTCCTTTTCCAACGCGCTCGCGCGTTACACACACCAGCGCACCATGTCACATAGTAGAGGTACGCTGGTGAGTGTAGCGCGCGGGCACGTTGGAAAGGAACATAGGGGCAATAGTAGGCTATGGTGGGGGTATGCTGTGGTACGGTTTAGTACCACGGTACCACGGTTCTGGCATCACTGGCGGTAACAGCAGTCTCTCTTCCTCCCCTACTTTTCCCCTTCCACTATCCCATTCCAGCACCATGCGCACACTCCAACGTCCCCCACTAAGATCGTGTAGACAACGGCGCCTAGACAACTAATGGCATAAACAACTGAGATTTCTTTCAAAATTTTTGGTTGCAAAATCGATTTTTAAACGAATCGGAAAACATCAAACTGGCGATTTTATATCAGTCTTCAGTTGACCACAATTCATATTATTACGTTAGTTGTTTCTAATCCTGACTATTAATGTGTATTTTCTTCAAGCCTTTCGGATTATGGAAACATGTTTTAAGAAATTGAAAACCTCCAAACATTCGAGGGAAATGCATATTTCACACTAGTTTAATCAAAATTCAGTACTTAGATATTATTGAAGCAACTGATCATCATTTTTCTATAATTTTTTAGAGATTGCGTAGTCATTAACAAAGCAGCTATTATAGTGGCAAACACTCAATAATTGTTAAGATATTTTTATTAAACTGGTGTCTCTAAAACTTCAATACAAAGTATGCATTTTCTTCGAATGTTTGGAGGTTTTCAATTTCTTAAAACATGTTTCCATAACACTGTCCAACAGCCAAAAGTATTTCGATTCCCACTATGCGATTCTTATAGAGTTTTTCGCGCTGATTCCGAATCTGTTTATAATTGTTCTCCTATACGTACAGTTTTTGAGAAAATGGAGTTTCAAAGAAAGACATATTTTTCAACTTGGAACAAATATTGTGATGTTATTATAAAAGATATTGAATTGATCTTTACAGCAAAAGATTCCTTAGACTTTCCCGAATACAGTAATATATAATATTAATGCATTATGATTGTGAGAACATGTTTAAACAATCATTAAAGACGGAGATACACCACTTTCGCACCAATTTTTGCGGATATTTTTGAATTTATCTCAAAAAATAAGGGTCCAGTGGAAAATCGAACTATACCACGCGATAGAGCAGACTTTTATCTTGAGAAAACACCCTATTATGTTTGGAACGTCGACGTTTTTTTCGAACCAGAAAGCAAAATATCTTCGCCCGACATGAGTTGCGGCCAGTGGCGCTCAAGACGGGATACAGAGCGGCGAATGACCGTTCAAGTGTAATCAAAATGTAATCATGGACGATAGATATCCAATCAAAATTACATTACAGACCTATAATTATACGGCTGGGAATCTTCTGGCCCCGAATCGAATCCCGCACCTAATCATTTTTTTCAGTAAATACTTATTGCTTCGGGTTTTAATGAAAAGTTTCACCAAAAACATTTTTTAATTGTCTACATTTATTTTCAACTTAAAGGATTGATACAGTTCGCGCTGTCGACTTTTGCCACTTTCAGTAATTAAAAAAAAAAGAAAAACATAGTTAAAGTTATGATTGCAAAGTGCAGAATAAAATATTAATGTAACGACAAACTTATCTGGTTTTTATAAATTATCCTTTATGGTTTTGGTCGTGGGTTCGAGGTACTCGAAAATTCCTCGGATGGACTATAGCTGGTCCACTGCGTTCCTATATTCGAAGAAGAAACAAACATAATTAAAATCATAATTCTAATTGCCATATTATAGGACACAATATTAACATTAACGTATACTTATCTCTATTCAGCGATAAGATTAAATCTTGAGCAAAATAAATGCCTTATATTGAAAACGCCACGGAGAAAAGTAATAGAGAATAGTCAAACGTCTGTGGTTTATTTCTTATTTTGGCGGGTACGCTATTTCGTTAAACAACCACAGATGTATAGCTATTCTCAATAACTTTTCTCCGTGGCGTTTTTATAGTTTTTTTAAGATAATATAAGGCATTTGTTTTTTTATTTAAAGCCCCTTTCCTTCGATATTCGATTATCTCCCGTTGTCGGTTATCGGTATGTCTGCTCTCCACCCTTATTGCACAATCAACACAGCGACCCCGATCGCGACTTGTTCCTCAAGATCGTTCTACTTTTTATTCTTTCGCGTCGTTCGTTTGATCCGCGAGAGTCTAGCGCACTATTTCCCGATACAGTTCCCTGCATTCGTTCGCGGTACGTTGCTTTTTTGGACTGATTCAACTTCTAACCCGATCCCTATCTTCTCGCCTGTATTTTCTCCCGTTTTGCTCTTCCATTCTCATGAGTGGGGTAGGACCCCCCCCCCTGGGGATGTTAAAAGGCATCGATTGCGATTTTCCTATGCCCCGCCTTAACAGAGAGCACGTGTGTCCCTTCTAGTGCTTCGTATTTTACCCAACACGTGTTGATTTTAGTTTTCTCGTTTTCGTTTCGCTAGCCTGTCTGTTTTCCGTCAAGGCCACCCGCCTGGGCCTTTGCACGCCGGTTGACGATAATCCCTTTATTTATTGCCCTCTTCCTATTTCTGGTCCCTTCTTTCGACTCTGCAGTGCCGTTTTAATTTTTCTTTTTTCCTTCTTCGAGGACCGAGCAATTTTATCCCTGCGATTTACCGTTATCCGCGATTGCTTTTCTACATTCATTGTCCGATTCTCTCATCGCGTGTTGCCGAGACTAGTCATCGTATTCCCGTACTTTCTTAATCGCTATATAAATTACCCTTGAATTTGTAGAACTTCTCTATACCTGTTCTTTTGTCGGTTTGACCGTCCGACTTTTACCCTACTTCCTATTGTTCTATTCTCAACGGTTTTCTCGCTCGCGGAGTTTCATGATCGCGTCTCGAATTTGACTTCCTTCTTTGGACAAGACTGGTCTTTTTTTTTTCTTTTCTTACTCTGCTCCCCTGATTGCATATAAGTGAAACGTGTCTGCTATTACAGTTTTTCCTTTGTTTTAGGACTACGAGAAACTGAGGGGACAGAGGACCCGTTGCTTGTGTACTTTTTCTTGTCAAAATAAAGTCGCTACGTTTTCTAAGTCGTTCCGACACCTTTTTGAAATTCAGACCGATTCGATTTGCCCGCTTCTATCTAGTAGATTCCCGCTTCATTCATCCCGTAGCTTTCCGTTGTTCCGTTATTGATGGATAAATGATACAGTGAGTATTCGGCAAAAATAATTCCGAGTTCGAGTCTCTGGAAAACCGAAATTTTGTCGATTTTCTTTTTTTTCGGTTTTCCCTTGCCTCCTCGATCGGTGCTCGAGGCTCGATCGTCGTCGTGATCTTCGAGACGATCGATAATTTACGCTGAAATAGAACATTAGTATTTTGTCACGTCGGTTCGCGTGGTCGCGCCGCGCCGTCGCTCGGCGCTCCGTGCTCCCCTCGTGATGGTGGTACATATTCGTTTTTCTCTGTTTACATCGCGGTTTTCGCTGCGTGTAATTCGTTCACGCTGCTCGCCGGCGCGAGCCTTCTGATTGGCCCCTTGCCACGTGTCGGCGTTCCGATCAAGATTCTCTATTAATCGTTGGCTCGCGACGCATGGCTCGTTTTTTTCTCTCGATCGTGTGTCGGCTCGCGTGCCCGGCGCGTGCTTCTTCTTTCGTGTCGTCGCGAGTCTCGTTTCTCTTGTTATTGACAGTATTCGTTCGCTTCTAACTATTTCGATTTCCGATGCTTGCCGCGATTTCTGTATTTCGTCCCGTTGTTAGTTATTGTTAAGTTCTCTTAAACTAATCGCAATAGTCGAGTATCAACGTCGTTTGTTCTCTACCTGATTCTTATTTTTACTTTATTCTAGTGCTTGTTATGTTAACCTAATTCTTGTTTTATTTCTATTTGTCAGATTCTACCGTTGCATTGCGTTCTCGGCTCGTCGTTCCGACTGCATGCGATTTCTAAGCGTGATTTTACATCGTAGACGCGTGTCTACAATAATCTGGAGTTAGTTTTGTGTTTTGTTGATAAATAGCATATAGTTTGTCCTGATCGATCTATATTGTTCGTGTTTGCGTAGGCATACTTGGCTTATTTATTGGTCGTGCCCACGCAAACTTATGCATTTATTTATTTAATCTTATCGATGAATAGAGATAAGTATACGTTAATGTTAATATTGTGTCCTATAATATGGCAATTAGAATTATTATTTTAATTATATTTGTTTCTTTTTCGAATATAGGAACGCAGTGGACCAGCTATAGTCCATCCGAGGAATTTTCGAGTACCTCGAACCCACGACCAAAACCATGAAGGATAATTTATAAAAACCAGATAAGTTTGTCGTTACATTAATATTTTATTCTGCACTTTGCAATCATAACTTTAACTATGTTTTTCTTTTTTTTTTAATTACAGAAAGTGGCAAAAGTCGACAGCGCGAACTGTATCAATCCTTTAAGTTGAAAATAAATGTAAACAATTAAAAAATGTTTTTGGTGAAACTTTTCATTAAAACCCGAAGCAATAAGTATTTACTGAAAAAAATGATTAGGTGCCAGATTCGATTTGGGGCCAGAAGATTCCCAGCCGTAAAATTTGTTTTGTTAACGACTACGCAATCTCTAAAAAATTATTAAAAAATTAAGAACAGTTGCTTCAATAATGTCTAAGTACTGAATTTTTATAGAAAAAAAACTGGAGTCTCTAACACTTCAATACAAAATATGCATTTTCTTCGAATGTTTGAAGGTTTAAAACATGTTTCCGTAATCCGAAAAATCTGTAAAAAATACACATTAATAATCAGGATTAGACACAACTAACGTAATCATATAAATGTGGTCAACTGAAGACTCATATAAAATCGGCAGTTTTATGTTTTCCGATTCGTTTAAAAATCGATTTTGCAACCAAAAATGTTGAAAAAATCTCAGTCGTGTGTATGCCATTAGGGAGAATATTCATGAATTTTTTCATAATTTTCTGTTGAACGTGACTAAAAATCAATTTGAATGGGCACTTTTGTCCATCTTATCCGACTATACCTTTTAAGAATCAATCCAAACATTATTTAAAAAATACAAAATATATTTCTGTTTACATCATTAAACCCAATTTTTCAAAAAAAATTTAGTCCAGATTTCTCTTCGATATCTCTTTTAGATCAAAAGTTATAGCAAAATGTGCGCCGCATCGCGCTGTGCCGGGATTCAAATGCGCGCCGTCTCCAGATTCCGACTTTTCGCCTAATGCTTTCTAAACTTCGGCAACGTGAAAACTGGCGGAACGCGTCGGCGTTGATCAGTCGAGCAGGTAGTTTACACGGACAGAGTAGAGGTGTACGCTTGTTTGTCTAACGCGCGTGCAATCGAACAGGCACCAATACGGGCAAGCGCGGTCGACACGGATACGACGATACGTCAGGGAAGGGGTAACCAGCGACTCAGGGGAACGGCCCACGGCCCACGAATATCCCATTACTGGCTGTACGGTGCCCGTGTCGTGGACCAGTGATGCTATAATCGTGGGACGTGGGATTTTTCCCCTCCGCTCGCTCAGCCGGCTCGGCCCCCCACTCTGTCTAGCAGTGTAGCCAGACGGACAGGCGCCAGGCCCCTTACCTTTCCGTCCCTCGCCTAGATGCCGCCTCTGCTATCCCCACTCACGAGAGCGGTAGCATGCTACCGACTCATTGCGGAGGCAGCATCTAGGCGACGGACGGAAAGGTAAGGGGCCGGAAGGGATAAAATATGGTAACCCTGCTCCCCTACACACGAACGAACCTCTACCCTGCCCGTGTGAGTGCCAGCTCGATTGCACGCGCGCTACACACATAAGCGTACCTCTAGCCTGTCCGTGTGAGCTGCCTATTTGACTCGATGCGTTCCTTCGAAATTCACGTTTTACCGAAGTTTCGAATGCATGAGCCAGCATGAGCCGCAATCTGGAGCAGGGCTACCATATTTTTCTCTCGCCAGGCCCCTTACCCTTCCGCCTCTCGCCATGCCGTGCACCGTACCTCGTCTTTGCACTCTTCCCACTAACGCTGGCGGGAGCCTCCCACTCTTCCCACTAGTTGCTGACGCGACCGTACGCAAGCGTGTCGCCGCTGTCGCCAGCGTTAGTGGGAAGAGTGCAAAGACGAGGTACGGTGCACGGCATGGCGAGAGGCGGAAGGGTAAGGGGCCTGGCGAGAGAAAAATATGGTAGCCCTGATCTGGAGATAGATAACTTTTTAAATCATACAATGATGAAGAATGAGTAGATATTATAATATATTACGACGACACCACACATACCCACACAGTGTTTCTGAGCGGATAACCCGAAAAATCTATTTTCTGTTAATTTTTTTTTTGTTAACATGTCTTGGGTTCTATATATTCGGTGATACATATATAAGGTGAGCTTTCAATTTTTTTACTGGATTTTCGTATGCGTGATCGGGCCGGCCCGATTTCGAAATTGGAAGCTCACCCTATATTTATGACCAGAAGGAGACCCTGTTTTCTCTCTCATTTCCAAAGCGTAATAGTTTCTTGCGTATATCTCGAAAACTAAAATCGAGCGGCGGTAACATGTATAATGTATATAGGGGAAACAACATATTTAAATTTCATCAAAATCGAAGAAGCCCTACTTATATATAATTACCGCCGTTTCTTTTCAGAAACACTGTGTGGGTATGTGTAGTGTGTAACCAAACTATTGTTAACCCTTTCAATATATTGAAAGATCAATCATAAATGGCGGCAGACCGAACGGCACCGCTGAATAATCACAGGAGCGGCGAACGGTTCCGAAATAGAAAAGATTCACGGCCGCGTGCGTGGACAATTCTGATCAGAGTCGGCAGGGCACGATACGTGGCCGTGGCAACTCTGCAGTATTCCAGACACACCCGTTATCTGCTGCTTGATCTTTCAATCTGTTCTTGATAATTTGATTTGAAAAAAAAGGTTAATTGTTCTTTGGCAATTCCAACACCGGGTTGGTTACTAGACCCGATGGATTAGTGAACGGTTCGTGCCTCCAGGCACTGGAAAGCGGAAAGGTTTGGGTAGAGATAAATAATCGTTGGTAGACAATGTCTGGTAAAATTGAGATATATTCTGTTAATTAGTTGATCTGGATGAGAACAGCTTTCGAACTGTTACGCAATGTACACAGCTTGTCGTACACGCAATTACCCTGTATTCGTATCACAACAACGATACGCCCTGAACGAAACGCGACGACCACGGACTGTAAACAAAAGCCTCCTTTCCTGGAATGTACGCAAGAAACGGTCTAGCCTAGACGCGATCGCGGTTCTCATTCACGTACTCGAGAGATACGCCTCGTCGACGTTTACCTCACGCAAACAATTCGTATCGGAACTCACTCGCCGATTCCTGATCTGAAAAAGGATAGGGTTAAATTTCCCTGAACAGCGTAGTCCGCACCGATCGGTACCGCCCTAATATCACGGGAGCAGCGATCGGCGTCTACCTGCTCCGGAATTCACCCTGTTGTATGGCGTGGTCCAGGAGACTAGGCAGGGCACGTATTCGTGGCCGTGGCGACTCCTTACCACCCACACAACGATGCGCTCTTAGCAGGACCACAGGAATAAACCTCGTTCGAGACCAGGCTAGTGAACTCAGGCAAACGATCGGTCCCGCCGGATGTTCTCCGGGAAGAGCAATCGGCTCCTGCTCTCTAGGCAACCTCGTACCGTGGTGGTGAAAAATTTACGGATATCTAGGCAGGGCACGCTTGCGTGGCCATGGCGATATGCGAATTTTTCCTGTAGTCCGTTCTAAGCAAATTTACCGTGTATCTCGTCAACTAGCGATATACACAGTAAATCCTACACATAAGTACCTCAAAGATCACTGAGCGAACACTTGTAGGAAACGATATCCTACTCCGAATGTAAACGTAGGTAAAACGCAAGTAACCGTCTTTAGGCGAACGAGATATCCACGACCGCGTGAACCGACGTAAAAGCACGCTCCTTTTTCGTATTTCACAACACGAACTATGGTTGCCCTCAAGACGGGCGTAGAACACAATTGAAAATTATTAAATGCAATGGAATCTCAATGTCCAAACAACGGTTTCACTCAATAGACATTTATTCAATTATAAATCATATTTCTTAACAACTCGCAATATGCGATCAAAGTTTCCCTTGAGCCGGGTCGTGAACAAAATTACATAAATCTTGCCTTCTCGGCAATACGCGATTACCATTCGCAATCAAGCTATTCGCTTTAAATTCTAAACAAATCTTTTAAATTATAATCATGCCTTCACGATTTAATGATCAATATAATTATTCGCAACGCGAGATTCTGAACGCCCATTAGCCGGGCGATGAGCAAGATAGAAAATTATGCCTTATTGGCAATTGACAACTTTGTAACCTGCATAACGCAGATCTGTTACGAAGCAAACCCCTGTCAAACCTCCACCCGTCGTACACGCGATCCTGAATCGCGTAACGTACCACCGGCGTTCCTGTCACAACAATAACACTGCCCGTACCACACCAGTCCCGCACCTAGAGACGTATCCCCAACGGGAACCCAAAACCAAAAACCAAAATACGAAATAGAAAAAGGGATACGTCACCAACTAATTTCCTCGCCGCACCACCGCCCCTCGCCGCCAAACTATCCCTATAAAAGGCGCCCGAAATCAACTAAAATCACCGGAGTTTACCAGTGAGTTTCCTGGAAGACAGAGCATTCCCGTAGACCAGCTGTAAGTATTCTACGAGTACCCAGTATCCTAGTTCCCGACCGTCGACTACGGGCTCGTTTGCCGTGCAAACCCCTGTCAGCGGCACCCTGGTTCACCCTGGTGAGAACCGTGTTCCATCGAGGGAAATATCCGGTGAGTCACCGTTAACTTTTCGCGAGCCGCGTCGCCTCCGAAAACCGACGGATAGGAAGTGGTGCGTCACCCTACGACTCCGCCGAGGAACCTCCCGTCCTGAAACTTCCTCCAGAGCGAGCCGTGCTCCTCCGGTCATCCCCGGTGCGTCACCGGTATCTTTCGTACGACGCGTCGTCTACGAGAGCGACAGGACGAGAAGCGGTGCGTCACACTTCAAATCCGTCGGCCCCTGTCCTGCAACCTGTATCCTGCCGGTGAGAACCGTGTTCTACCGTAGCCACCCCGGTGCGTCACCGGTATCTTTCGTACGACGCGTCGTCTACGAGAGCGACAGGACGAGAAGCGGTGCGTCACCCTTCAAAGCCGTCGAACCCCTGTCCTGCAACCTACATCCTGCCGGTAAGAACCGTGTCCTACCGTAGCTACCCCGGTGCGTCACCGGTAGCCTCGTACGACGAGTCGTCGGCGAGGCCGGATGAACGAAAAGAGGTGCGTCACCCTTCGACTTCACCGCAGAACCACCTAGCGAGTCCAGGACGCACGGTATACCGCCCGCGCCTCGTGAGACGAGTCGTCCACGAGGACGGTTGAGTGGGAACTAGGTGCGTCACCTGGCCGAAACTCACCCCTGGACCGTCCGGAGGAGACTCGACGATCGGTGCGTCGCCGACGTCGGGGACTCGCCAAAACCCGGCCTAGGAAGGGCGATCACGGCGACAGCCACGATCGAATCCCGTCCCCCGCTCGCCTCAAATCCGTCCTCCACCTGCGACCTCTCCAAGCCGCACCACCGCGTTCGTATCCTCGAGACCGCGCACCACGACACTCTACCAACCGCGTATCTTACGCGCTCTAAGGCAGCGGGCACTATTGTGTCACAAAACACCGGTCTCACTTATTCACCCCGCTACGACCCCGCTCCTCACATCGAACACGTCCCTCGCCGTACAGGACCCTGGCTCGGCGAGCCATTCAGCAACGAGGGACACCACGACCAGGAGACCGCACGCGGAAAACCGGACCCGTTACAACTTTACCGAATTCTTTGACTGGAAATCTAAGACTCTAACGCGGAGCGCGTATGGACTCTTACGTGTTTACTGGATCAAATCCATACGTAGAGTGATCAATCTGCTTCTCGCATCGACCTCCTTCGATCGCAATCAAGAGGGGATCGATGCGCACGCACTTCATTATCTATATAGATCGCTCCTGTGATCTTTGTCTTATGACAAGGATCACCCGTGACGTCACGTGCCGGCACGGTGACGATATCGATGGACGCGAACTTCGGTGTGTAACTGGTACGGTTACAAGTGTCGTCGTAATATGATATGTATTCATTCTTCATCGTCATATGATTTAAAAAGTTCACGCGATATATAGATCGTTCGACGATCGTAGTGATATATCTGTAGAAATAGTTGACGAGCGGTCGCATCATGCTGACGCATACGTACAGCATGGACGTGCACGTATAGGCAAAATTCAATGTATGTAGTAGTAGCAGCAGTTTTTCGCAAATATCTCAAAAACTAAGGCTGAGCGGCGGTTATATGTATGGGAAAAAGTTGTTCAGAATGTTGAGTTTTACAACATACTTAAATTTTTAATTATAGGTCGCATTCTAAACGAGTACAATGCAAAAAATAAATAACAATTGTAGGGATAATGAAATGAATAGTAAATTAATGAGAAGATATGTATGATCGAAAATATTCATGGTCGGCGATTACATTGTCCAACAAAATCAAACTTTTTTCGTGTTCAACAATTACTGTTGGGTGATTGTTATACATAGAGTTATTTTAGCAGATTCCGCATCTGTTTTCAATATTTATTGGGGACAAAGAATAACGCATTCATATAAAAATTCTTTTCAAAACTGTGGACCTAAGGTGTCTGAGACCCCACATTGCCTTGCGAAGGTTAAAATAACGATTTCGGTATAAACGATATTCTACCGAAACCGAAATAAATGCTGGTATTTTTCGGTTTTTCCAATGCTTAGGCTGCCCCAAATAAAAAAAGGAACTGCAGGCCACTTACCCCAGAACCGTCATTTACACAAGTCATTTAGTCAAGTATACACAATACCGGGTGGTTCACGACAAACAGGCCACCTAAATAACTCCGTTAGGATTAGAGATAAAAGAAAATGTTAGAGAGAAAAGCTGTACTATTAAAGGGGCTCATACGATACCAAAACAATTATGTAAAAACAAACATTGTTTTGGTATCGTATGAGCCCCCTTTAAGGGTCGCCTCGACATCAGCACTTGACTTTGACTTGACAATTCTGGACCTGCTTCACGTTCTAGCTATTTTCATAGCTGCATGCTGCCGAATAATGCAAATTACGCCTCGTAAGCGAAAAAATAGGACTTTTGAGGCAGATAGCGCCCTAGATCGATATTTTATCTAGCGTTTTCCTTGCAATCCTGGAAACGAGTCTACTCCCTTTTAATAAACTAAAGCAAGGATTTCACACCAAGGAGTATGTTTGGTTGCAGGTTGCTACGTTTCTAAAGTTTAGTACCTTAACGGTATTGACAAGTACAAAAGGTCCAAAAACATGTGGCTACATCGGCTGTGCTTCCTTCGGCTGGCTAAAAATCACTTAGTTGGGAGGTATACATCTGGAAGGTCTTCAGCTGAATCTTTTATTATGGTCTCGCCTATTGTGCCGCTTGTTCCTTCGCGCGGAAGGTTTCACGACGGAACGCATTTATACCGGGTGGTTCACGACAAACAGGCCACCTAAATAACTCCGTTAGGATTAGAGATAAAAGAAAATGTTAGAGAGAAAGGTTGTACTATTAAGATCGGAAGGATTTATGGTAGGACCTGGGCGTACGTGACGTCCTGAATAGGGACGCATGAGTATAAACAGAACCGTCCTCGGGCGATGGCGGGTTTGGGCCATCCAGCTATCGTTCGGAAAGGTCATGTTTATGAGGATGTGACGAGTGAAACTTGCCGAGGGTATGCAACCCAAGGCCACACTGCCCTAAACAATTGGGACTTTGTGTTAGACCCCACGCTCGAACTGCATCGGACGTTCTAAAAAAGACGACAATTTTTTAAATATTGTACTATACGATGTGAACTTTTTTGAGAAGCTAGAGCAATTAGTTGACTACAAGATGTGAAAAGAAATTTGATCAAAAATTGCAATTGATCGGAATAGCAGTAAAAATAAGAAGAGTTGCATTTCACAACTTTTTTTTGTGGGCCTATATTGAAAAATCAAAAAATACGATTTGTAGATCTGTGTCGACCAAACATATTCCGAAAATTTTGTCAAAATCGATTGACGTTGCAATGAGCTACAAACGTTTAAAGATGGTAAAAATCCCAGATTTGCCGCCTATAACGAAGAATTCTTACATCTTTCAAGACCTGTCGTTTTTTCACGCATCAACCGATTTCCATGAAACTTTCACAGTGCATATTATTTATACAGACCTACGAAACGTAATTTTTAAATTTTCAATATAGGCCCACATTAAAAAGTTGTAAAACGCAACTCTTAGTATTTTTTCCACAATTCCGATCAATTGCTATTTAAAAAAAAATTGCACATCCTGTAGTAAAGTAATTGCCCTAGCTTCCCAAAAAAATTCAAATCGTACAGCACAATATTAAGAAAGTTATCGTCTTGTTTAGAGCGTCAGAATATTAATTCGTGTAACTGGGCGTATTAGTGGATAATTAATGTATATTACTAGTTTATTGGTTTCTGTGTAGTTTTAATCTTAATGTAACTGCAAAGAAAATGGTACGGGGCAAAGGGGGGAAGAAGTGTAACATTCAATTTATTGGTTTCCATCTCTTGCATTCTTGCAATCGATGCAGACAATTTTTTTATTTTGCACAAAGATCCGCAGTCTAGGAAAAATAATATAGATATATAACAGAATAAATAAAATTTAACATTATATATGGGGTTTATTATTTATATTTAGAATATTCGTTCATACCCGGCAATCGGTATTTGGAATTGTCGGTAAAAAGGAAGACCGCTACATATTTGTACGATGTGTAGAAATTCATTTCACCGACATTACCGACATAACCTCACCGACGGTGCTGCCCTGTATAACGGCATCCGCCGCTCCACCCAAAATCCAGTGGAATCCACGAGGTGCCTCCTGGTGCCTTCCACCTGGCCCGAAGTAGCTGCCGGCCTCGTGGTCTGACGGGAGATTCCGGCCACATGCGATTGCGACTATGACCATAGGTACTGAGCCGGTGGCGGGCTGGGGCATGCTCGCCAGATTCCCTCCACCCATGGATCCGAGCAGTGCCGAGCGGGACCCGGACATTTCGTCGAAAATCGAATTCGGACATTTCGTCGAAGCCATTTGGTCGAATGGACATTTCGTCGAATGGACATTTCGTCGAATGGACATTTCGTCGATGGGACATTTCGTCGAAAAGACATTTCGTCGAAAATACATTTCGTCTAATTTCTTGACCCAAGTTTTTGTTTTAATTTTTGGTTTTGTTTTTGGTTTTGGTTTTTGGTTTTGGTTTTGGTTTTGGTTTTGGTTTTGGTTTTGGTTTTGGTTTTGGTTTTGGTTTTGGTTTTGGTTTTGGTTTTGGTTTTGGTTTTGGTTTTGGTTTTGGTTTTGGTTTTGGTTTTGGTTTTGGTTTTGGTTTTGGTTTTGGTTTTGGTTTTGGTTTTGGTTTTGGTTTTGGTTTTGGTTTTGGTTTTGGTTTTGGTTTTGGTTTTGGTTTTGGTTTTGGTTTTGGTTTTGGTTTTGGTTTTGGTTTTGGTTTTGGTTTTGGTTTTGGTTTTGGTTTTGGTTTTGGTTTTGGTTTTGGTTTTGGTTTTGGTTTTGGTTTTGGTTTTGGTTTTGGTTTTGGTTTTGGTTTTGGTTTTGGTTTTGGTTTTGGTTTTGGTTTTGGTTTTGGTTTTGGTTTTGGTTTTGGTTTTGGTTTTGGTTTTGGTTTTGGTTTTGGTTTGGGTTTCGTTTTCGGTTTCGGTTTCGGTTAACCCAGTTCTAACCCAGTCCTAACCCAGTCTTAACCCAGTCCTCGTCGTAACTCCGGGTTCGACAGAGATCGGCTAAAACATTATGACAAAAGAAAAACCATAAAACACGTGAAAGGAAATTAATCGACGACCCAATGCAACACAAAACCTAAGAGATAAAGCGGCTACGAATAAAGTGCTATGCCACATCCTACGATACCACTTCTTCAAGATACACATCATTCTCAGGATGCAAAACACACCAAAACCAAAACCAAATCCAAAATCGAAACCAAAACCAAAACCAAAACCAAAACCAAAACCAAAACCAAAACCAAAACCAAAACCAAAACCAAAACCAAAACCAAAACCAAAACCAAAACCAAAACCAAAACCAAAACCAAAACCAAAACCAAAACCAAAACCAAAACCAAAACCAAAACCAAAACCAAAACCAAAACCAAAACCAAAACCAAAACCAAAACCAAAACCAAAACCAAAACCAAAACCAAAACCAAAACCAAAACCAAAACCAAAACCAAAACCAAAACCAAAACCAAAACCAAAACCAAAACCAAAACCAAAACCAAAACCAAAACAAAAACAAAAACAAAAACAAAAACCAAAACCAAAACCAAAACCAAAACCAAAACCAAAACCAAAACCAAAACCAAAACCAAAACCAAAACCAAAATCAAAACCAAAACCAAAACCAAAATCAAAACCAAAAACCAAAACCAAAACCAAAACCAAAACCAAAACCAAAACCAAAACCAAAAACAAAACAAAAAATTAAAACAAAAACTTGGGTCAAGAAATTAGACGAAATGTATTTTCGACGAAATGTCCCATCGACGAAATGTCCATTCGACGAAATGTCCATTCGACGAAATGTCCATTCGACGAAATGTCCATTCGACGAAATGTCCATTCGACGAAATGTCTTCGACGAAATGTCTTTCGACGAAATGTCTTTCGACGAAGTGCCCTAGACCCGTGCCGAGCACTCTAAAGCGGCGGTTTGGAACGATGTGTCCCCCACCTGTCCGGCACCACTCCGCTCGTCACGTGCTCGGGCCACGCTTGGCTATCAGGGTTATGTACCTGAAGTGTCACCAATAACAGTAATAAAAGTTCAAGGTATAAATCTTTTTATAATCAATACTTGAACTCAGTCTGCAATAGGATAAATTTGTATAATTTCCATATAATTTGTTTTCAGCTTAAATAATGAAATTGCCGATGAAGATGATAGTTTAGAATCTGCTGCTTGTACTGATGAAGAAAATTTATCGATTCAAGAGATACCTTTGAAAAGGAACAGCTCAGATTGGTGATTTTCTTAATTCCGATACCGTCCCATGAATTAAAATGGAAAATGAAAGTGCAAGGTATAAATCTCTTTGCAATCAATACTTGAACTCAGTCTGCAATAGGATAAATTTGTATAATTGCATAATGCTTTAATAGTAACTAAAATAATATTAATTGTGTATATGTATTTAATCAAACACTGTTTACACATCCCCATTTTTCTGTATGTACGTGGAACCTAAATATAACTTTTATTGATACAAATAAGAATAAAAATTATTTATATAAATAAGAATTATTTATACAAATATGTAAAAATTATGTATTCAAATTGTAACAGACCTGCATACTGCAGATCTGTTACGAAGTAAACCCCTGTCGAACCTCCACCCGTCGTACACGCGATCCTGAATCGCGTAACGTACCACCAGCGTTCCTGTCAAAATAATAACACCGTCCGTACCGCGCCGTTCCCGCACCTAGGGACGTATCCCAACGGGAACTCAAAACCAAAATTCAAAATACGAAATAGAAAAAGGGATACGTCACCACCTAATTTCCTCGCCGCACCACCGCCCCTCGTCACCAAACAATCCCTATAAAAGGCGCCCGAAATCAACCAAAATCACCGGAGTTTACCAGTGAGTTTCCTGGAAGCCAGAACGTTCCCGTAAACCAGCTGTAAGTATTCTACAAGCACCCGATATCCTAGTTCCCGACCGTCGACTACGGGCTCGTTTGCCGTGCAAACCCCTTGTCCGCGGCATCCTGGTTCACCCTGGTGAGAACCGTATTCCATCGAGGGAAACATCCGGTGAGTCACCGGTAACTTTTCGCGAGCCGCGTCGTCTCCGAAAACCGACGGATAGGAAGTGGTGCGTCACCCTACGACTCCGCCGAGGAACCTCCCGTCCTGAATTTCCTCCAGAGCGAGCCGTGCTCCTCCGGCAATCCCCGGTGCGCCACCGGTATATTTCGTAAGACGCGTCGTCTACGAGATCGACAGAACGAGAAGCGGTGCGTCACCATTCGAATCCGTCGAACCCCTGTCCTGCAACCTGCATCCTGCCGGTGAGAACCGTGTTCCGCCGTAGCTACCCCGGTGCGTCACCGGTAAATCACGTAAGACGCGTCGTCTACGAGATCGACAGAACGAGAAGCGGTGCGTCACCCTTCAAATTCTTCGAACCCCTGTCCTGCAACCTGCATTCCACCGGTGAGAACCGTGTTCTGCCGTAGATACCCCGGTGCGTCACCGGTAGCCTCGTACGACGAGTCGTCGACGAGGCCGGATGAACGAGAAGAGGTGCGTCACCCTTCAACTTCACCGAAGAACCGCCTAGCGAGTCCAGAACGCACGGCGTATCGCCTGCGCCTCGTGAGACGAGTCGTCCACGAGGACGGTTGAGTAAAAACTAGGTGGGTCACCTTGTCGAAACTCACCCCAGGACCGTCCGGAGGAAACTCGACGATCGGTGCGTCGCCGACGTCGGGGATCCGTCGTAACCCGGCTTAGGAAGGGTGATCACGGCGATAGCCACGATCAAGCCTTGTTTCCCGCTCGCCTCGAATCCGTCCTCCACCTGCTACCTTTTCAAGTCGCACCACCGCGTTCGATCACTCTACACGGGTACCGTATCCTCGAGACCGCGCACCGCGTCCGGAGACACTCTATAAAACTCGTATCTTACGCGTTCTAAGGCAGCGGGCACTGTTGTGTCACAAAACACTTGTCTCGTCACTTATTCACCCCGCTACGACCCCGCTCCTCGCATCGAATACGTTCCTCGCCGTGTAGGACCCTGGCTCGGAGAGCTATTCAGCAACGAGGGACACCACGACCAGGAGACCGTACACGGAAAACCGGACCCGTTACAAAATAAATAAAAATTATTAATACAAATCAGTAGAAATGATTTATATACATTTTCTGTATCATATATAAAATTTCTGACAAATAAACCGAATTACTTTATTAATAACATATTATTTCTTTCTATTACCAAGTCCTTATTCCCTTATACTTAATTATTGTTAGTTTAATGCATCTATGGTATGAGGTACAATTAAATATTGACAATACTTCACAAACATTGACAATATTTCGTACATAACCGTGGTAAATAAGCGATATAGTAGTAACAATGACAATGTTTATATTATTTCGCAGTTTTATATTTTTTATTTTCGAATGCTGCCACTTTCCACGCTTTCCAAAATAAATGGTTACTTATTCTCGAAGGTTCCATTTCGTTACATTTTAATTACATTTGTTAACCTTCAAAAATAAGAAATTTCTAGTAGCTACAAATTCCCCTTGTTCCATGTTCTATGAGCTCCACATTTTATAAACCGTTCATTTGTACATTTAGTATTACGACTTGGCAACGTCGGATCAAAATCTCAGTTATTCGAATGTCGAATAAAAATAACAAATAAAGATACAACTGATTTTCATCTATTCCAATTACTCGTCACGAATAAAACAATCGAACAAATCATCTTGCTACATCGAGGTTCGAATAAATCTTGAGGTTACGATGGAAATCGTTCCACTGAAATCCACAGATACATTTGCGTAGCCAAAATCTGACGAATACACCGTAAGATAAATGGTGGCGCTGTCTTCGACTCTCGAATAACGATGAAAGATAAACTGAAAATTCTCAGCTATCATCTTACGGATAATGCCTCTCGAATAACTTCTTGCCGCTAGAGGCGTTGAATACGCATACGCAGTTACTTCGCGATTCGATAAAAAACAGATGACGAATGAAATTTCTGGAGAGTATCTTACAGATAAACTGTGTTGAATATATATTTCAGGAAACTCAGTACAAATAAAAGATAACTTTCGTTTATCTTTTATTTGAAAATTTTAGATTGTAGGATAATGGGTGTTGCGATATGGCAGGAAACGGGATTAGGTAATTTGTCTGTACACAGAATATATTTTCACATTAATTTCGTACAGTGGAGTTTTGTGTGAAATTACAATAACCTTAGAAGGAGGTTAGCAACGTGAAAATTAGGAAAAAAAGATAATGAAAAGAGTTCTCCATCGGGCGTCCGGTTTATCTCAACCGTACTCTCCCTCTGGGAAACGACGATGACTCGGATTCACCTGGTTTTCTCTGCCCGCTCGGCGGCCGGCCTTCATGGCCGTCCTCTCCGAGACGTACAGAGGAACCAGGCGGTCCTACTTTCAGGCGGCCAGGAAGCTACCCTGTTCTTTCCTCTCGGCGGGCGGCCGGCCTTCATGGCTGTCCTCTCCCATTTATCCAGAGAGGCGTCCAGGTGCAACCCCTGTCCTCTCCTGAGCTGCCGGGCGTCCGATAGCATAGCTTCGTACTCTCCCTAACCTATGGGCGGCCGTGGTCTTACCTCGTCCTCTCCCAAAGGCGCAGCTAAAGTGAGTGCTCCGCGGTATTCTACCGGTATTTATATAAACTCGTTGCTAACCCTAACAACATGCGTTACACGCGTTACTAAGGGTTTTAGAAGGTTCTCGATCATGCGGCCTTCTAGAACATTCGGCCACGGCGCGTTTCTTCTGTCGTCTCAGGGTAGTGCCGAGACGGTCTGGTACCCCTGGGGGTTGTCTCGTCCCCTTGTCGCGTTACAAGATAAATATTTGCCCATCTCTGCTGTCGGTCAAATCGTGTCGATTAAAACAGTCTCGGGAAAATGGGTTGTCGACGAACCAAGGGTAACCCCTTCCACCAGAACCAATTTGGACCAGATGGTGCACACGGATTGAGGCAGCATCTTTCCATGCCCAAAATTTTGAAGAAATTAAAGAAGTTCATATCTTTACATCTTTCAATGCGTATAGCTGTTTTATGTATGAAATTTTGTGCACGTATACAGGGCAAATCATTAATCAGGGAAAATCAAAGTGACAAAAATCAGATTGCTTCAAAAGCGTAAAAAGATTCTTCTACCATCTTAAAAAATTCATGTTTCTTAAACGCATCCCAACTTGTCCATCATGGAGGTGGAAGACAGGTAAAAGAGAGTCACTGCACACGGTGTACGCGTTGACGGGAAAACCCCAAGATGAATAGCGGCAGCTCTCAATTGATCGTGGAGGTCTGTACACTTTATGACACATCATTGCTATTGAGGTACAGGTAGATGTCCGAGTCTTTCTTCGTGGCACCGACAATAAAGTATGTACATGCCCCATGGGGTTTGCCGCATCGAGACCCTTCTCGAAGCAGTTGCAAAGCAGAGATCGGCAACAATTTTATTCAAATAAAAATGTCGAATAATCCAGATTAGGTCATTAACCCTTTGGTTGCCCTGGACGTGATATCTCCCGCCCCGATACTTCTCGATAAACGCTTTTGACGAGATATCTCGCGCCCCGATACTTCCGGATAAACGCTTTTGACGAGATATCTCGCCATCTAGCACCAATATTTTGACACTATAGACAAATATATCTTATACGTAACTATATTCTGATTTGTAAAAGTCTTGAAATAATTTTCTGCCAGGCCGACGAAGGCGTCGGTAGCAGTGTAGCCAGACGGAGCGGCCCCCAGGCCCCTTGCCTTTCCGTCCCTCGCCTAGATGCTGCCTACGCTATCCCCACTCTTACCACTACCGCTGGCGCGACCGAGTCGGTAGCATGCTACCGCTCTCATTCTAGCACTCGGTCGCGGCAGCGGTAATGGTAAGAGTGGGGATAGCGTAGGCAGCATCTAGGCGAGGGACGGAAAGGTAAGGGGCCTGGGGGCCGCTCCGTCTGGCTACACTGGTCGGTAGCAGTGGTCAAGTGGTGTGCAATAAACACGGCCGCGCAACCCGACGCGACGCCCAGTCAGGTATACCGGTGTGTAATAATTCAATTGCAAAACTGGTTTATTTTTCATAATTTTTTCATGCAAGTGACGCCAGCATGTATTTCGTGGCGTTCCTCCGATTAAAATGACACTAAACTCGATGGAATTTGGACTATGTCTAGTAGTTTTATTCGTGAAATTATTCAAAGACTTCGAAGACCTCTAGACCAGTGTAGCCAGACGGAGCGGCCCCCAGGCCCCTTACCTTTCCGTCCCTCGCCTAGATGCTATCCCCACTCTTACCACTACCGCTGGAG
The DNA here is from genome assembly GCA_963966675.1 of Lasioglossum calceatum. Taxonomy (NCBI): domain Eukaryota; kingdom Metazoa; phylum Arthropoda; class Insecta; order Hymenoptera; family Halictidae; genus Lasioglossum; species Lasioglossum calceatum. Next base: position 754,351 of record CAXAAD010000265.1, on the reverse strand, counting down.
CGACCGAGTCGGTAGCATGCTACTGCTCTCATTCTAGCACTCGGTCGTGCCAGCGGTAGTGGTAAGAGTGGGGATAGCGTAGGCAGCATCTAGGCGAGGGACGGAAAGGTAAGGGGCCTGGGGGCCGCTCCGTCTGGCTACACTGCTCTAGACCATTAAAACCACGGCTACCGACGCCTTCGTCGGCTTGACAGAAAATTATTCGAATGATTCATTCGAAGACTTTCCACGAATAACGTAACCCACATTACTCCAAATTTTTATTTGAATAAAATTTGTGCCCATGTTGAAAAGGTTCGGCAAATTGGCGGGTCATTACTGGACGACCGACAGCGAAGTTAGTTTTTAGAAAGCCGTTTTATATTTCAGAAATCGTTTCTTTTAAAATGTGGGACGCTGGAGTTCCTGAGAGGTACAGCTAGTGTCCCAGATGTTTTTTATTACTAATGCAGTCTCGGAAAGGTACGGTTGGCAAACCAGATGTTTTTTATGACTAATGCAGTTAGGTCCAAGTTCTTTTTGCAAAAGCATACTCCTCTAAGATTGTCCTCGCTCAATAGCAATTGACGTATCATAAACCTTGAGCTGCGAACCGTGAGGCATTACGGACCGCGCGACCCCCGCCCGCCCCGTCCCACAGTGCCCCTTTCAGCGATTTAGCTGGCCAAAAGTCGATTTCAACAATTTTACCTAAAGTGTGAAATTTTTGGTGCTTGCTATAGTTTAATATAGGAGGGACAATGTACTAATATTTTTTTTATCATTCAGGCAGCCATGAAGTGCTGTACTTCATCGAAAGTTAAAGATTTTCGTAGTACGTGTCTTGCTGCTAATATTCGATGAGACAGTTTTTATATGTTTCAAGTAAGTTGTACACATTTCTTTTCAGTATGAAAGTTTTGCAACTAAGTATGGACTATACTTTCAACAATTTTGTATCTTTTTATTGCATATGTTTTGGTAATTATTTACATTTCAAAACGATTGGTATGTAAATAAGATTTGTTACGATTGCAACACTTTATGAGTAATAATGTTGTACATCAGGGTACGTCCGGGAATTTTTTTAAGCGCGGTTGTAATTATCAAAGGTTTGGGCTTACAGCAAAACAAAAATTAGTAGCCCGAGTCTGCCCGCGTTCATTTCACAGCATTTTGTTTATCGCGCTTAGCGGCCCTTGCGTTTCGGGCGCGCACGCTTTCCAGACGTAAACACTGGGTGACGACAAAGACAAAATGAAACGATCTTCTTATGTTTTATAAACTCCATTTATCATATAAAATTCCAATTAAAAAATGGATTATAAAAAAGACGGACCTTACTGGATACAAAATTATTGAAGAGCAAAAATTGAAAATACAAACAGCATTTCGGCAGAAATTAGTTTTACTTGTAGACGTTCCAAAACCCGATTTCGAAAACACCAATGATGGGAACACCAGCAGAAGATTTTTCGCCAATCCAGATTTAGCGGCAGAAATAACAGGAGTGGACAGAAACCTCATATATCGCCTAGCAGTAATTTTAGAAACTATATCAAGTGGCCATGAAATAAACGTGGAAAAATTGGAAAAATATACATTGGATACTGCCAAATTATATGTAAATTTATATGGTTGGTATCCAATGACACCAACCATGCACAAGATTTTAATGCATAGTGCAATAGTAGTCAAACATTCTCCACTTGCGATCGGTCAACTATCAGAGGAAGCAGCCGAAGCCCGCAATAAGCATTTTCGTTTATATCGACAAAATTATGCCTGAAAGTTCTCCAGAGAAATATGCAATTTGGATGTACCAAATAGATTATTATTAACATCCGACCCCCTTTTGAGTGGAATAAGAAAAATACCCAGGAAAAAAACAAAACCGTTTTCAAGTGAAACCATGGACATGCTTTTACCACCAGAAATTCGCAGTACAACATCAGATTCCGAGCAAAATTCATCTGGTTCAGAACAATCTTTAACTGAAGATTTTGATACAACAACTTCTGATTCTACTTTATAAGCTTCAGAAACAGTTGTAAGTACCTTATTATTAATTTCTATTGTTTAATTCAACAATATATTGCTTTTTCCTTAATAACGTACCAAAAAACATTGGAAAAGTATTAAAAAATGTTTTTAAAATACTTAAACAAATAAAACATGATATTATATGTGATTTGAAAATGTTGTGGGATCATTAAACATTCTAAATAATTTTGGCCAGCTAAATCGCTGAAAAGGATCACTATGCGTCGCATGAACATTGCTTCCCAAATGTCCATAGACCTCGGAAATGACGAAAATAGTACAATTTAATAAATATTATAGTTGTAATAAGCGTTGAAAGTTGGACGTTTTAAGAGAAGTATTTTCCACGAGAAAAATTGCTTCTCTTTGATGCGATGCCCATACCGTTATACGTATTTCAAAAAGCAAACCTGGTTTAGCATTTCTTTTGTAATCTCGGACGCTTGGGTCCCTACATTATTACTCCGGTTTTTTTTACTACATAATCCGGCATTCCAGATCTTTGATTACTATTGCAGTCAGGCCCAAGGTTTGTCGCTTTTTGTAAACACGATCACCGTGGCAGAGAATGGTTGCTGATATTGTCCTCGAGGTATAAATAGGCTAATTTAGTCGTATACAGTTTGCTGGTATTTCCCCGAGACTAGCCGTATGGACAAAGGACCATAATGGCGGTGCGCCCAACTCGCCCCTACCTTTTTTTTTGGGGCGGTGGGGAAATGCCTTTACGCACACCCACCAACGTTGAAGTTTGGTGGGTAGTGTGGGACTCAGCCCCCCCCCCCCACCAGGTGAAGGTTGGGGGGAACGGGACTTACTCCCTAGCTCCTACCCACTAAAACCCCACCGCCCAGGGCTGCCGCCCGAACCCTCCGCCAAGCCCAATACACCAGGACCCAGGGTCCTACTGTTCGCATTTACTCCTGGGTGCTGGGTGACGCATCACATTGGGTCGCCTCCAGTCGCTATGGACTTATCCTCTTCCATTTAAACAATGAATAACTATAATAGAGCTAACTAAGAATATATATATTTACATAATGTCATTCTAACTCATCCTCTTTCCAGCTGTCTCTCAATATCTTCTTTTTCTTTTAAAATTATATTTACAAACCTGTCTACTTTTTTCCAAACATCTTTATGCGATAACATGAGTTGAATAACATTATCCGGTGTGATTTGTATCCCTATATCTATCTCTAAAAGTAGCCGCTTCGCCGCCCATCGTGCACATTCGAAAACAGTGTGCGCAACATCGTCTGGTACTCTACAATCGAACCAACACAGGTCATCTGTTCTTCTGCAAAATCGGTATAGATAAGCTCCAAAAACACCATGCCCAGACAACATCTGAGTAAGATGAAAATTCAGACCGTCGCTTTTATGGTCTAACCAATGTCGGATATTCGGAATAAGTCGTCTAGTCCATGCCGCCTTAGAGATCGAGTCACATCGCTCCTGCCATAGCACCACTTTTTCTGTCTCAATTTCTTTTTCCTTATCTTTTATTTTATCTAATCTAACACCATCCGAATCTTCAGGTAAAATTTTATATTTTGGTATTATTTCATGGAAAATTCTATATCTCTCACGCATTGTTAGCTCCAAAGGTGGTATACCTGTGATGACACACAGAGCGTCACAGCTCACCGTCCGGTAGGCACGTGCCACCCTGTTCAGGCCAATTCGCTGTACCCTTTCAATTGCCGTCCGATTTTTGTTAAATTGTAAAGCCCTCTCTGCCCACATCGGGCAAGCATAAGCAACGATAGTTGCTAGTAGGACCACCGATGTTGACCGTAAGTCGTGCCAATTCTGCCGCTACTATTGTAGCCTTAGCTGTAACCTTTTCTACATGCGTGAAGAAAGTATTTCTCTTATCCAGATGAACTCCTAGATATCTCATGCTTGTAACCGGTTGAACTGCATGTCCGAGAATATGTAGCACAAAATTATCCGGAACTCTTTTCCTGTTCGTAAATATAAACTGGGTTTTACTGGCAGCCATTTCAAGATCCATTTCTATCAGCCAGGGTGCAATTTCATCGTTAATTAAATTTTGAATTTCGGTCTTCAAGGTTCTTAAATTACTATGGGTCGCTATGATCGCGATATCGTCCGCGTAAGCAACGATCTTAATATGCTTAGCTGTCGGTATTCGAATTAATTTATCATAAATGATATTCCATAAAAGGGGTGATATCACAGAGCCTTGCGGCACACCCCTATTTACACGGATATTTACCCATCCATTTACTGATTTATACCTAATAGACCTATTTCTGAGATAATTTTGCACAATTCGTTGTAAATACATAGGCATACCTCGATCTTTAAGCGCCTGAAAGATAGAGGTCCAGGACACGCTATTAAAAGCATTGCGCACATCCAGACTAACAACAATACCAAAATGTTGTTTTTGAATAGAATCATTTATACATTTTTTAACTTGCCATAAAGCGTCCACAGTAGATTTTGATTTGGTAAAACCATACTGGTTTTCCTCGAAAGGAGGTTCACCTAAACTTTCCATAATTCTTTCTTTTAGAATCATTTCTAAGACTTTATTAAGCGCATCTCCAACACATAGTGGTCTAAAGTCCAAAGGGAGATTTGTTTTATTACTGTTTTTCCTAATTAAAATACATCTACTATTTTTCCAAATTTTTGGGACATATCCTTTTTGTAGAAAACTATCCATAAGTTTACATATTCGCTCAGCATCTATCTGGAAAACACTCTTTATAATACTCGGGGGAATTCCATCTAATCCAGCGGCCTTCTTAATTTTAAATTTTTTAGCAATTTCTAAAATTTCAAATTTGGATACTTTAATTTCTGGATCATAAATTTCTCGGCTAAACACATCATAATGAGGAGTCTCTCTTGATCGTGGGAACAAGACTCTTAAAATATCCTTTGCCACATTTATATCTAAATTAGGAGGAGTTAACTTTTTCTTAATCCGGCTCTAGATCCATATTTAGGGTCTACCCCAGATATCAGTTCTCAATAGATCAATGAATTCTTTCCACATTGTGCGCTTGTTATCGTTAATCTTGAACTGTAATTTCTTTCTAGTCATAACGAAATCCAGTCGGGCCTCTTCCACATCACGACCCTTACGTAACAGATGTTGGTATGTACGTCTCTTTTTTAACGTTTGTTTCCGTAGTTCAGCAATCTTTGTGGACCACCATGGATTAGGTCGGCGTTGATAAGAATTTGATCGTTTGTTCATACAATCATTGCACGCTTTCTTAATATTTTTAATATAAGTTTTAACCTCTTTTTCTTCTACATCAAATAATGCCAATTCTTTATTATATTTATTTAAAACTTTAACAAATTGCTCATAATCTAAACTTTTTAAATTCCACGTTTTAGTTGTATGATATTGCATATAATTTCTGTATTCTTTATTTTTATTTAAATTAATCGCATGCAAACAGTAACGATGGTCAGAGCCACTGTATCTCATCAACACTCTAGAATCTACCTTATCCACCAAATCATTGCTACAATTGAGAACATCGATCTTAGAACTACGTCCACGTGCCACATAAGTATCTCCTCCTTTTGTGATCAAAGGAGTAAGATTCATTACATCCATATAGGAATATAGGGTATTTCCCCTATAAGAGCTTATACGATCTCCCCATACCACAGAGCGTGCATTAAAATCGCCTAAAACAATCAAAGGTCTTGACCAACTTCTACTAGAGCATTTCAATTCCTCCAGGTATACCAAAAACTCCGGTTTATCGCAATTAGGGGTAATATAAACATTAACAATACATATATAATCCGTGCGGAATCCTACATAGAAACTCCCAGTAATCAGGTCTTCGTTTCTCATACGAATGTCTGTATTAGGTATCCAAATCGCTACGCGTTTATCCAACGATGACATCCAACCATCAGGTATCCGATAAGGCTCTTGTATACACACTATGTCTGATTTAGTCTCATTAGCCGTTTGAATCATCAAATCGTGAGCACTCCTACAGTGATTCATGTTAAACTGTTATATGCGCATTATAAGTGGCAAAGAACTCTTCTTTTAATTCTCTCATCTTTCGTCTGAAGATGGGGCAAGCCATCGAACTCATCAGATGACCTTTCTCCATCCTCAATCTACCACAATCTCCACAACAGAAGTCACCCTTACAGTCTTTCATATTGTGCCCGTCCTGATGACATTTACGGCATCTCTCTAGCCCTAAGATTTTTTCTTCGCAAGTGCTACTGTAGTGACCAATTGAGTGGCACCTAAAACATTTAATCACTCTAGGAGCAGGGACCAATCGCGCATAAGTCAATCCTAATCTTATTTTTCCTAATTGCATACATTTACTTAATAGGTTAATCGGTGTCTCAACGACAGCGATTTGCATGCCCATTTTAGTCAATCTCATCGTTTTAACTCTAATTTCACCCGTATCCAATTTTAAAGCTTCCTGAAGTCCCTTGCTCACATCCGACGCATCTGCAACCGGATCGAGGTCTCTAACCTCGAGATCAAACATTTTGCGCAAAGTTCGCATTTTTTGATCTTCAGCAAAAACCTCTTTTAATCTCTCTCGGACAACTTTAGGGTCTCCTCCCTCTGACAATTCTAACAGTAAATGTCCAGTCCTAGTTTTACACACTCTTTTAATATCATTATAATTTCTTTGCACCGACATAACTTTTAAAAAGGTGTCCCTAAAACCTTCTTTTTCCGCATCATTAATATGTAGCATGACAGCATCTGCCCTAGGGGTAGTCCATCTAGGTGGACGATTCCTCCCAGGACCGGTGCGGTCCGTCTCATAGTCTGTAGTTTCTAAGTCCTTTCCTCTTCTTCCTTTCCTCTTACTTATCATCTTCCATTCTTCTTCATCCCTCCTTGTCACTTCCATATCCTGAATTTCCTTAGTAAGTGGTTCCTCTCTCCTCTTCTCTTCACTCCTTACTTCTTTACTTCTATTAATATTCTTTTTCTTCCGCAGCTTACCGATCAACAACTCTATTAACTCATCCATCGACGATCTATCCTCTGCTGAAGGATTGGGGGAGTGTGCCAAGGTACGATTTAATGTCGTATTTTCCACACTTCTACCACCGTTCCTACTACTCACTTTCTTCCTCTTGTTTTGATTATCAATCAGAGGGGGGGAAGCCAAGTTTTTCCTCTTCCTCTCATTTCGAGCAGCTACCCTTTCTGCATAAGATCGTACATTAGATGTATCCGTTTCTGTTTCCGTATCAGTAGGAACATCTCTCATAGTCTCACTCTCGGATTGAGGAATTTTTCTTTTCTCTACAGGAACCTTGTTTTCTTAGAAGCAGAAGGAGCCTGCGGTTCCTCTGTATTGCATTCTTCGCTTCTCAACTTATTGGCATCTCCCAGATGCTTAACTATCTTCTTAATATCTAATGGTATATTATAACACATATCTTTATAATCTACTCTCATGTTTTTATTTATTGAAATGTATCTAGATAATTCTTCTGTCTTTTTTAGTACCACAGCTAAAGTATCTATCGCCTTACTGATTGTTCTCATCAGTTTATCTGGTTTATTCCTGTCAACTTTAGGAATAGCGCCATCACCAGAATAAGTAGTTGGTGTCGCGGGAATAAGATTAGCCGATTCAGTATCAACATCTTCACTAGTAAGTAACTTCAACTTAATAGGTGTTTCCTTTATAATTTTAGGTTTATTATAACCGGTAGGTATATTAGTGTTAGTATTACTATTAGATCTTAACATCTTTATTTCAGGATCAGTTTTACTCCGCTCGCTGGTGCCTACTGACTTAACGACCGCAGATTGGTCTGACTGAAATTTATTCTGTGCCTTCAGAAGAGGCGGGAACAGCTTCAGATCATTTATCTGGCCAGGTCTCTCATCACTCTTTGCAATCACTAAGGGATTTTGCTCCCCACTATTTATCGGAACTTCATCAAGGTTTATAACTCGATTTTCCTCTATCTCCATCTTCGTACACTCATCGTTTTCGTCTTTATTAATAATTTTATGGGGGTGAGACATTTTTTCATAAAGCGGCCCTGGTTGGCACCCTACCGAAGCGGGGTTTCACTCGTTAGCCTCATAATTTAAACATAGCAAAAAACTTGCTCAATCCGTCGAAATCGACAAGCCCAACTCACAGGCCCGATCCGGGCTCAGATCGGCGGTGTCGCCACCCTTCCTCCGCCTATGCGTGTGCTCCCGCGTACAAGTACGCAAGACCACACGCACATGTGGGACGCGCTAATGGTCAATGTACCCATTGACCCACCAAAGTGCAATGGTGCTGCCTTCACCACGCGTCAAAGCTTGACAGTTAGGGTCCATTTTTTAGAGAGGTCGGACTTCCTCGCGGTCCAGCCGATTAAGGCAAGCCCCCCACACGGTAAAACATGACCACCGCACGGTATGGGGTCTCGAACGGTGACCTGCCCCTGGCCAACATATGTCCGAGACACTAGGGGCACAAGGACACTGCCTCCTGCGCACAAGGCGCAAAAAAAGTGACAGGGAGTGCCCCTGTGCACCCCTTGCTCCGTTAGCACACGCCGAAGCGTGCCCCAGGGTCCACCACGAGGAGGTGGAGCAAGAGGATTTAGGATACGGACCACCGTCACAACAGTCATATCCTCCAATGAATCAGAGTCATCATTGGAGAACCCCGTATCCCTAGGACCCCCCGACTCGCCCCTACCTGAAACGGGGCTGCACGGCGACCGTTACCCGCTCATTGTCGCACCAATTTTTATAGCTCCATTCTTTGAAGGGAAAACTTCTAATCACTCTGGCCTCTCTCATGGTAGAAACGTAAAAACAGAATTTGTTTAAATTTCTCGACATTACAAAGTTGACTGTAGAGGGTGAAATCAGGGTTTCATCATTTCCCTTGAAATGTGAGATGCTTGTGTGCCTACATTTTTACTCATGTACTATTGGTGTTCCAGATGTTTTTGTATTACTATTGCCCAAGGTTCGTCTTTTTTGTAAACACGTGCTCCTCGAAGGTTGTTCTCGCTCAATAGCGATCGACGTATCATAAACCCCCACATAAGAACCGCCAGGGGCATTACGGGCCGCGAAGCCCCCGTCACACAGTGGCCTGATAATCCCGTTTTCGTGGCCAAAATTCAATTTTTCAACCAATGAAAACATTTTCTCTCCTATAAAGTAAAAACCCCTCAAAGCTCTTAAATACAAAATATTATTTATTTTTGATTATTCTGTGATAAGATACAGCGTTGCATATGTTGCATATGTTTTCTCTGCGCCAGTCAGAGACCCCAAAAACCCCTCATTACCAGATTTCGTATAATTCCTATGAAGAATTCAAACTTAGCTATTTTCCCGCAATTTCTAGACAATAGTATGCATTGTTAACACGATTTATCAAATATTTCCGATGATCTGACCAAAAATGTTTCCGACGAAAGATGAGTATTCACTTTTCCACAAACTTCAATACAAAAAAGTAAAGATAACTCTCTTACTACAAAAAATGAAGGTCACTTCAATTTTTTACATTATATTATATCGCCTCATGTTGACATCAGATCCATACATGAGCACTATTATACATCCATTGAACGGGCAAATAAAGGGACATAAGTATAACATAATAATAATAATAATAAAAAGGTAGACTGATTACTAGACTGCGGATGTTTATGCAAATATATATTTCGATATGCAAACATTGTCTTGCATATTGCAAATGTATTCTACCATACGCATATATATTACATATTTATTGTATATGACCACTATTTTTTACAGCGATTTGTTTGACTCTAATATTTTATGCCGAAAATTGTAATAAAACTAGAGATTCGCCCACGCTTTTCTCTCAACATCCGCAAACAGTAAAATCATTAACTCACAAGCTTTATTTTGTTTATGTAAATAGACGGTTGAAGATTTCGATGAAGATAATTTAGTTCTAATTTTAACAGCTCGGAATGTGTTGCAATAGACATATGTAAGTTGCCCAAAATTTAACGTCTGGAACGTCTGCAAAAATTACTGGCAATCTATTACAACGCAAATTATGGTGTTTCCGTACAGATATTATAAATTGTTAATTAAAACATAACTGATAAATATCCCTTTGTATTAGCTCTGATCATATTTAACTTCCCGATTTTATAGGGAAGTTACTGTAATTACCCCGAAAATCGAAAATCGATTTTTTAGCAGATCTTCACGTTTCATGGTCATTGCAGTCATTTTAGACTATTTTCAGCAAAATGTTCGTATGTGTGTGTGTGTGTGTGTGCGTATGGCCGTTTGTATGTTATCAAATTTTTCGTTAACGTTTTCTGAAAAAGTAACAACGCGATCAGAATGATGAATGATGCAATCGATGTGCCCCGCTGTAACTTAGAGCTGATTAGATTTTGGTCCATTTTGGTCAAGTAGTTTTTTAGTTTTTTTAGTTTTTTTAGCTTTTTTCGGAAGAAGTTCATTCAACAATGCAATTTATACGAGAGGATGGACATTTTCCATCGAATAAACTGTGACGTGGCAGACCTGCCTACGTCCCTCTTAACCCTCAGTCGGAAGACCGAGCCATCCCCTGGTCAAGCAAAACGATAAGGGCCGCTGCGAGCGCTCTCCCGGGACACCTGTGTACCCTAAGACCACGTATTCATTATTTTGAATGTCGCGCCTTTTTGCGCGACGAGAGTTTCCAGGACCGCATCCGGGCCCCAGGCGGGACCCGGAATTCTTCTTACCACCGCAAAAGCAACGGACAGATGAAGGAACGAGGCGTGATCCCGCAGAAATACGAATTCAGAACAACACGGCTCGGAAAGACCAGCCAGGAGGCGCCGACGAGGACATCCGGCCACGGAAACGAGGCCGACATCGTCCTGCCGTTGCCTCATCCGGGAAGAAGCCAGCGTGCGACCGGATAGGCCCACGCCGATTGCCTCTGCTGGGATCAGCCAATGAAAATACAGCGCTGCCGACTGCGTCGCGAACAGCCGGAAGCTGACCGCCGTCGCCTAGGATTCGTCCGTGCGGAATTCCTCGCAAGCGATAGGCTAAGTCGTTGCGCGAAGGAAGAAGAAGGCGAGAGTGGGGGACGCCCTGCTCTAGCGTTCCCGAGACAGCGCGGGCATGTTCACTGCGCCATTAGACCTCGCTTGAGAAAGTTGTCGAAAATCACCAACCGTTAATTACCTTCGTTCTTGAAACCAGAAAGTTATAGTTTTCGCTGCCGAACATCTGCCGTACTACGTTGCCGTGGGTAAGCGCCGATCAGGCTGTTCTATTGTAAATTGTCGCGAGAATCGTGTTGGCTCGGGTAGCGCGTCGCGAGGTTAGGGAGCGCGTCGCGCGGGGAATAATCCACGAAACGCTTCGCGAGTTTAGTGAACAATCGGGTACGATTGTGGAATTAACGACTCCTCCGGATTGTGGAGGATTTCGTATTAGTGGTTCGAATCCGGTCGGACAGCGGGGGCCGCGTAGCCGCCTCGTGGCGGTTGTACGACGCCAGTAGTAACGCGAAGTCGCGGATTCGAGATTTTATCGCTGCCGTGGATTATTCAAATTCCGCCTGCACTCGTTCCTTGGTGTGAGATCGTCGCGTGTCCGATTCGTATTCGCAAGGTTCATTCGAGGGGCGCAAGTCGAGAGAGAATCGCGTATTCCATCGGAATTCGGTCAGAAGACGGCCATTGCTGCCGTCCGCGTTTCTAACATCTTTTCGCTGCCGTATTCCACGCGCCGGCTACATATTGTAATCGCTGCCGTCGAGAACGGCCAATAACATCGTCGTTTTAATAAACGAATTGCTAGCCGAATCAGTTGTTGATTTCTTGTGCGAAACCTTCCCGCCGCAGGGAACGCCACGTGTTCTCCCGTCGTAGAATCCGAGACCCTTCGCGCCGCTATTCAGGCCTCGCGCTCAAACGTCGCTGGCTCGCTGTTCTGTTAGAAGTTCCAGATATCGAATTTTCGCCTTCGCGTGACACCCGCGAGTGTCTGGCGCCCGAATATTCTTCGCGTACTTGAAGTGAATACGCGAGCCAGAAGACGTCTTTTGTCTCGGGAGGACCACGTGTCGTGCGGCCGAACGTGGCCCGGCTCACAGCTTGTAAATTCCCGATGTCGCCTAGAATTTGAGATCATTCCGGGTAAGATCTTCGCGAGCGACGTGACAAAACAAACGCAATTACAAAAAAATTATTTTCTTAATTTTTTTTTTTAAATTAAAAAAAAATTTTTTTTTTAAACTGATGCTGATGTTACCCCGTGGAATAATCGAAAGTTATTCCAATGCAAGAGTGGGTTAATCATCGCTACTGCCGACAATACCTTTTCAAAGAATATTAATGAGTGTGTAAACTAATTTATATTACAACCATTGATAATACAATCTATTCAAAACGAATTGTTACCTGCAATTTTTATTCAACAAACTACGTACGTCGTTTCATCGGTAGAACGCACCGTTGACAGACATTAACGTTTACTTAATATTGTAACGTCTTAGTACGATAGTAATGGGGTTTTAGCATTATTTAAATTGAAATATCTCCTGAACTACTAACTTTTCGACGTACATAGGTTTGTACTTTTTTATAACGACTGTCCAGCTGCATCGATTGATGTATTAAACTATGCTTTAGAAACAGCCGAATGTAAAGAAGTCATAAAACCTGATTGTTATTTACGAGATAAACATATTAATTTATTTCACGAAATTATGAACAGAAATCTAAACGAGCGTGGAATATACAACTTTGCTCAAGATACTGATTACGTTCGAGCTTTTTTGAGTAATTTACAAGAGATCCCAGAACATGAGACGAATATTCAGATAATATACACTGGTGAAATTGGACAAAAGGTAGTAGGATATTGGATTTGCACAAGATCTGATGATAACGGAAATGTACACATTTATGATAGTTTTAATGCTAATCATTTGAACCATGATGTAATAGATTATCTGAATGCCCTGTATAAATATAAGAAAAAATATATATTTCACAGAGTACAATATCAAAACAATGCGTTTGATTGTGGAGCATTTGCGATTTATTTTGCAACATTACTATGCTATAACAGGGAACCAAGCGAGCAACGAGCATACGATGTTGGTTTAATGCGACGTCATATAGCAAACATTTTGATAAGTAGAAAACTATTGAACTTCCCTGAAAACGTATAATCTTCTTAAAATGTACACTAAATAATGATAATAAATAATATCCTGCAACTAACGAATCGGGAAGTTCTTTGTGTGGCTCTTGGGGAGTCACACACCAAATCAAAAACATTAATAGCTATAGGTACTACTAGCCATGCGTACCACTAACCCTCGCGCAAGAACAGTCGTACCCGCGAACTCGCGAAGCGAGTGAGCAACAACAACCCTATTCGCGAGCGAGCGAAGCGAGCGAGCAACAATAACCTCACTCGCGAGCGAGCGGAGCGAGCGAGCAACAATATCCCTCTAGTTTTCGTGCATATTTGCATATTTTACGTGCACATCTGCATATGCTTTTTGCATATTTTACACGCATAAAGATCCGCAGTCTACTGATTACAGTAACACCCATTCGGACGCTCGCGCTCTTAAAAAAGCGATAACTTTTCTAATATCGGACCATACGATTTGAACTTTCTTGAGAAGTTAGACCAATTAGTTTACTACATGCTACGAAAGCTGCAATTTCTACCATCGCATAGAACTCTCATAAAAAAATTCATACAATACAAAAACAGTGATTGATGTACAGTGAGCCACGAAAGTATTCGAACGCCCTTTAAAATAGATTGACTTTTTTATAATTGCACAAAACGACTTGTTTTTTATAATCAATTAGAAGCATTGGTTCATGAAATGATATGCAAAGGATTTTCCAAAAATTGTAATTTTCAGGGTTACATGCAAAAATAAAAAAGGCATTTTTCAAAACTTTTTTATTCGGGCCCTTAATGAAAATATAAAATATATATTGTTTAGTTCTATGTTAGTTATACATATAATGAAAATTTCATTGAAATTGGGTGACTCGGGAAAACACGACATCCCTCGAAAAATGTACTATGTTTTACCCTATGACTTCTTATGACGCAAACCAATATGCGCCTTATGTAGCAAACCAATTGTTCTAAGTTCTCAAAAATGTTCAAATCGTATGGTCCAATATTAACCCTTGACACTCGGTTATCCCTGCTGAGGCACCACTAAAAATTGCTGTACCCTGAATCAAAATATTGTTTACATTATGAAATATATCAGTATCTAATCAATTACTAACCCTTTACTCATTGTATGAGGTATTAAACCAATTTCATATCTACAAAATTTCAAAAAACCATAGGGAATGGTAGTATTCTAGATCGGAAGAAATGTTTAATTGTCCAGTTAAAATAGCTCCGAGTTCAAAGGGTCATAAAAGTTATCCCGAATATTAGTGGGGGCGAAGTTTCCGATTACGTCCATGCTCAGAATTCGATGAAATTTTGGAAATAGGTTCTTTTTTTACTAAAATGATGATTGTCAGAAGGATTTTTGGCGACTCGAAAAAAAATTTTTTTCACCGACACTACTCCAGGATTTTCGTTCGCGTGGACGGCCCCCCACCACATAAACCCAAACTCATGCTAATCGCATAATCTTCTCATTGCAGATATTCAATTAATTGGTTTAACAATTGGAATTTTGGAAACTCTCCAGAATATAGATATTTGATATCTTCAACTAATTGCAACAATGGATCATTACCAGCTTTGTTCACCTAATAGCGCACCATATCTCATCACAGATTACAATCGCACCTACGACTTTGTCAGTAAGGTAGAGAGTGACATTAAAATATTTAAAAAATGTTGTCGGTAAGATAGGGACTGACATTGAAATGGTAAAAAATTTTTTTTCGAGTCGCCAAAAATTCTTCTGACAATCATCATTTTAGTCAAAAAAGAACCCATTTCCAAAATTTCATGCAATTCTGTGCATGGACGTAATCGGAAATACAGCCTTAGTGGGAGTCACTGTATGTTGCGTTTAGGTTTATTTTTAGTACGATAAAACTAACTTACCTTTCGCGACGCTTTTTGCTTCTGGACAAACGCTTTGCAGCTAACGTAGGGTACTTGCTTTTCCCACTCTTGAGATAACGATTCGCATCTTCGGATCCACTTCTTCTTCCTCCCATCGCCAAGGAACACGCGCACAATCAAACACACAATTATCACCACTAAACTCGATGTGTCGTCACCGTAGCGGTGTTGACAAATAAGTGATCAGAAATGTACACAGCGCATGCTGCGTGTTTTCAAAACTTCGCACCCTCAAACTTTTACGCGGGCAGATGACGCGTCGTTCATTGGTGGGAGTAAAACTCAATCTGTTGAGTGGGGGGGAAAGGCAACTTGGAGCCCAAGTCCTGGGCCAGTTCCGCCAGATCGAGAAGACCGAAGGGAATACAAGTACCCCTCTCTGATGACCAGACCAGTCCACGGCACGGGCACGTGGTCTACGGTCTTAGTGGGGGGCGTTGGAGCGTGCGCTTGGTGCTGGAATGGGATAGGAGGAGGGGGATAGGCAGGGGGAAAGGAGGAGAGGAAAGAGATGCCCATTTGGGGCAGGAAAGATCGTAAGTACCTTGATATAAGCATCTTTATATTGTCAATTGGTTTTCTACAGTTTTCCTACAGTTTTCCTTTGCAATTTTTCTGCTAATCGGTTTCTACGCGGTATATATTCTGCGTACGTGGTTCGCTTCTTTGAATAGGTTTTCCATTTTTATTCCGCCCTGTTTCTTTATATTGCGCGGCCTTTTGACACGGGACGCATTCAAGTATTCACAGTGCAAAAAGACACCGTCGTGTATCTGATCTTGCGACCTTGACTAAGCATGCATTGTCGCTGTTAATTTTTAGAAATCTTACAAATTTTTAACTTCTTTTCAAGTTTTCTATTTTTCTGCTAATCGGTTTCTACGCGGTATATATTCTGCGTACGTGGTTCGCTTCTTTGAACAGGTATTTCATTTTTATTCCGCCCTGTTTCTTTACATTGCACGGCCTTTTTACACGGGATGTATTCAAGTATTCACAGTGCGCAAAGACACCGACGTGTATCTGATCTTGTAACCTTGACCAAGCATACGTTGTCGCTGTTAATTTTTAGAACTCGAAAAAATTTTCAACTTTCTTTCGGTTTTTTTTTTCAAAAATGGATTCTGAGATTTGTATTCAGCTCGGAAGGTTACAAAATCAGATACACGTGGGTGTCTTTTTGCACTGTGAATACTTGAATATGTCCTGTGTCAAAAGGCCGCGCAATGTAAAGAAACAGGGCGGAATAAAAATGAAATACCTGTTAAAAGAAAAAGGCACCATGTACGCGGAATATACCGTGTGAAAACAGATTGGCAGAAAAAGAGAAATCTTGTATGAAACAAAGGCAAACTCTAGGAATTCACAAAATGATGATGCATTCAAAAAAATATTTCAGTTTATAAACATATTTTCCCAGTACATTAGAATACAAGACTTTGATTACTACGATATTATTATACAATAATTTATACAATTGCTTTCAGATGCCAGAAAAAACAAAAACAATCGACCGTGGAGTAGCCTCACTGGCAGCGATCGCAGTCGCATCGACGATCACAGTCGCGGTCGCGGTCGCAACGACGATCGTGGTCGCGGTCGAAGCGCAGGACTGCATGTTTTTTTGTTGTTTAATGTTTAATGTTGAAGAATATTTTTTAAAAATAAATAAACAAAATTTTATATTTGCCAATTGTTCTTCCTTTCACATTCCACACCCTTGAAATCCTGGAAACGCGAGTCTTTATAATTAGACTGTGGATCTTTGCGCAAGATGTAGAAACTAAATTGAATGTTGTTTCCTTCCTAATAGAGGAGAAATCATGTATATAGACGTATTCAATTTTTAAAATTTTCCAACAATTCCGAATTTCATCTACTCGATTTTCCTATAAATGCATACAGATCCGCAGTCTACTTATAATATATGTTGTGACGTTGCAAGTCTGCGACGTCCCTTCTCTGTGCTTTTCGAAGACGGGTTGCACGCGATAAAGGACCGGACCGCCCTCTAACGGCACACGACACCGTAAACACAGGATTCGAGAGCGCTCCTCTGAGAGATTCCGACATTATCGAGGATCTTTAATGACATCTGTCGCGCGTGCCGAGAACGGCAAGTTTCAGGGCCGTATATGGGACGCGCCGAAAGAACCACCGACCATCCGAATTTTCACGGGAGCGGAACAGCATCCCGCAGCTCAGGAAGCGCCCGACAAAAAGCAAATGGCCAACATTGCGAGATGAGAGCTTGGTACGAGCACACCCGGCGAACCAACCGGAGGCGTCGCAGGGACAAAAGCTCCACCGAACATCGCGTCCATCGAGACGCCCGCAGAATCCCGACGCCGCCTCGCCCCGTAAAAGAGAGCTACTCGGGGACGGTGCTCTCGTCATCAAGGGAGGAAGCGCCTCCGCAGAGCAAGAGAGCGGAAGGCTCCTTGACAATTCCGTGATAGTCCGGGGCCCTAGGACGCTACAGGGTACGCTCCTGATGCCGAGAGTTCGTGCGATAGAAATGCGCCATAGGGAAATTCGGAGGTACGGTCGAGTGGGGGGAACTAGGTTCGATCCGCTAGACGGCCGAAAATCGATGGATCACTGTCGCGCTGGCTCCCGTTTACGTCGCACGTGTCTGAATTCCGATCGCGTTACGTCGCACTAGTATCGTCGGGGTGAATCGTAAAGTGCCGTCCAGAGGGTCTCGTGGCGTTAGGACAAGTTCCCGTAGGGTTCCAGCCAGTCCATACGCTCTTCCGTGAGCCAGCGTCCTTAATAATAGCAGAGGAAACGACCACGAGAAAACGGTAAGTCGCAACTGTGATCCTTTCGATATTTCGTAGTCCGACGGCTCGACTTTCGTCGCGCGAGGACGAACGCTTCCCGTTCGGTCCTCGATAATTCGCTCGTACTCGTGTCGGGAGTACTTTGAGTGTTCGAGTAATTTCGGGAGAGTTTTCCTCTACGAAGTGCGTGCGTAGGAGTGTCCTCGGA
The DNA here is from genome assembly GCA_963966675.1 of Lasioglossum calceatum. Taxonomy (NCBI): domain Eukaryota; kingdom Metazoa; phylum Arthropoda; class Insecta; order Hymenoptera; family Halictidae; genus Lasioglossum; species Lasioglossum calceatum. The sequence goes on along the minus strand of CAXAAD010000265.1, from coordinate 736,233 downwards.
GGAGTCGCGTTTCGTGGGAACAATCTTTGCGGTAACTTCGCGCCGATCTCGAATCCTGCGGTTCTCGCCGACCATCGTAATCGTTCTCGTCGACGTTCGAACGCGTAACCGTTAGCGTACGCGTCGTAGCGAATTTCGTGCGGGAGACCTCGCGGCCGTCGCGCAGTCCGCCGACCATCTGCGTCTCGCATTTCCGAAGTCGCGTAGCGACGGAACGACGGTAAATTACAGCGGTATCGTTGCGAGTAGACTGTAGGACAACCGCGCTGCGACCGAACATCCAAATCGCTGCTTGTACGAAGAGCGCGGGCTCTCGGGTTGCGGCCACGTGGCCGCAGGCTTTGTAAAATTGACTGCTGCAATAAACGGCTCGAGACAATAACGTTGTTGGTCATTCGAATCCCTGTGAGATCCGTCCTGCCGAGAGGGCTGTCCCTCGTCATCCTGTGTTCGGACCAACTGGCCCCGTCGCGTCAACGTTTCGTTCCGCGGCTCTCGAAGATTCGACTCTCGAGCTCGGCTTCCCCGAGCTTCCGTAGCTTATCGAGTTTCGTGTGGCATCCTTGCGGTGCCTGGCGCCCGAACTTTTCGTGTTCCGCGGAGAAACCGTCGAATCTTCGAGCCCCGTCTAGTCCCGGGCGGACCGCGTGTACTCGGCCTGCACGTGGCCCGGTCTCAGAGCCTGCAAGGCCCGGAGTTGACCCCTTTCTGCGAGCTTTCCCGTTCGAGAGCAAGGGGTTAACGTGACAATGTATACTTCCTCTATCCCATGATAATAGTAGCAGTTGATGAATTGAATATTACTCCTAATATTTATTTTGAGTGTTCAGATAGTTTTTATCTTGAGATAGTTATTTTGAGTTTTCAATAAACTTGTAGGCAGGACCCCTTGGCTGCGAAGCTTTGCTTTCTCGATCTGCGTGAGCTAAAATTATTAGAGCCATCAGTTTCATAACGATGAACTTATAACAACTTCGTGAAGCGAAAAAGCAATATTTTTTTATAATTTTGGTGTTGAATATTCTTTGAATTATCGCGGAGTATCGTACACAGCGCTTTTTTGCTATTTGTCTCTTGAAACTTTATAAACAATAATAGTGTACGTTTTTATAGAAGAAAATTTTTTCAGTACACTTTTTCCCAAAAAGGGCTTTGAGAGGGGATCCGAAATAACACAGAGAACATTTCAACGCAAAGAGCATCCAAAAATATTGCTTTTCCGCTTCAGGAAATGGGATAGCGTTCATCAAAAATTCAAACTGCTCGGTTACTCTCTGTCTTTGTGTCTCTCCTGCGAGCGACATATCTCCCTCTCCGTCGCAGTCTTGCAAGAGAGCCAAGTACATATCTCTCTATCCTTGTCCTACATCATCCGTAGTTCACCTCTACGCCGATAGATTGATAAAGGCAGCATTTTCAAGCACCTGTAGTAGTAGATGGCGCTAGTTTGGGTCCCACGCAACCTTCAGTAACGCACATTAGTCCTCCTAACTAGGCGTCATCTCGTCTAAACTGGCTGAACTAAAATTGGCTCTAGCTTGCTCTCAATGAATGTAATATGGGGAAATTCTGCTAATGTGAATTGCAATCACGGGAATACGTTTGTTGTCCTTATTTGAGCATATTTTGAGCTGCACAAAGGTTCATTTGATAGAGGAAGGATTATCACACCCGGGGCTGGTCATCACAGCAGTCAAAAAAGTCTTTAGTGTCAGAAAAATACATTGGAATCTGCGGGTATTTTTTCTCGATTTTTCCTCTACTTTGGACACTCATAGTATTATATATTGTGACGTGGCACATTTTGCCAACGTGAATCCGAACCCTAACGGAAGACCGGGTCACATTTTGGCAAAGCCGTAGCGAGCGCGACCAAGGCAGTCGCTCTCCCTGGGACGTCCGAAGCCATTAAAGAACGAAATTACCGCGTTCAAATGTCGCGCCGCTGGGCGCGACATGGAGTTTCAGCTACCACGATATCGAGGAGAACCAGAGACTGTCTCCGGCCACTGATTGGCCAGGATCCCGAGGCGAAGACGCCCGGAGCACCTATCGCTGCAGGCCGCAAGTGAGGAAGACGGCCAGGATTGGTCAGGGCCCAAGTCCATCAACCTGGAGAAGCCGACGAGGTTAACGGAACGAAAGCACGACCACCTGCTCACCCTCGTCGACGTATCGCCCGGAAAATGTCATGAGAGCAGCTCCGGACTGCTCAAGTCCACTCCTGCCCGCCGACGTCACGATATCGGCCGAGCCCCGGTAAATTCAAGAATGACCGAGGGTCCGGGTCCGAATGTCATCGCTACGTCCCTGCGGCCAGGAGCCACGCGATAGGTCCGAGCGTCGCCTCAGGGGAGATAATCGCGGGAGAGGGGGACGCCTCGCTTCCGCGTTCACGAGCCGGCACGAACTGGGTCGCTAGGCCATCTTGATTTACCGGGTACGCACGTGCGACTATAACCGCGATCACATTACCAAGTTTTTGCATCGGCTACCAGCCCTTTTATATCGTGGTGAGTACCAGTCAGGCTTTCACCAGTCGATTATAAAATTGTGACCAGTTCGTGTTGGTTCGGGGGCGAAATATCGTGAGTAGAATCTCCGGCTTTGCGACTTTGCGTGAACACGTGCCGCCGGCGATTCCGTTGACCGAGAGTAGCTCTCTCGAGAGGTCCGCCCGGCCGTGGGCCGTTCGGGCGACGGTAGCCCGTACGAGGGATCCGGGACGAACGAAGAAATTACGGAAATTGGCTTCCCTCGAGATGTTCCCCGGGGAACGACGTCACGCGGTCAGTTCTGTTCGCCCGTCATTACATCTCGCGCGTGTATCGGCGGAATTCATTGGCCCGCGTATTTCATCTGAGCTCGGCAGAAATCGTGCCTTCTTGGCTTGTAACTCACGCGAAGTCCTGTGACTGCCGAGCTCGACGCGAACGACGAGGCTACGCGCGTTCGGTAGAACACCCGCCGAAAATCATCGCCTACGCGCTGGCAAATACGTTGACTGCCGCCGGTGTCCACCGGGGGCTTGTGTAACGCAACGGCGACAATAAACGTCTGATATTTGCCCTGTAAATTCTGAGTCGCCATTCTTCCTCTAAGAAACGTTCCCGTCGCGGGGAATGCTCCGTCCTTTTCCTCACGCGGAACCCTGGCCGTTCACGTGGCCATCTCCGGCCGTGTAGATCCTCGCCGATTCGGAATACGATCGAGAAGTGTACCGTGAGCTATTCAGAAAACTGGCACGACCTCGTGCCTGGCGCCCGATTTCGCGTGAACTCGAAATTTCTTACATCCCGATCCGAATCGACGAGAGATCTTTTGTCCCGGGAGGACCACGTCCCGCGCGACCGAGACGTGGCCCGGTCGTGCGGCCATAATTTCCCGAGTGCGGCTGCCCTTCGTTCTCGCGAACGGCAGGCGACGTGACAATATAAGCATAATCTCGTTAGCGTCATGACCAGCCCCGGATGCGCTGAACCTTCCACTTTAGATTGAGCCCTCACCCAGCCCAAAATTTGCTCAAATAACGACAACAAACGCAATCCCGCAAACCCTTGTTTCCACCAAAAATCTAGTAAGATTCCAGTAAGTTTCTAGTTAGATTTCTGAGGGTCCTACCGCCTTAAGCTAAAGACCTTCCAGATGTATACCTCCCAACTAATTGTAAGTGATTTGTAGCCAGCCGAAGGAAGCACAGCCGATGTAGCCACATGTATTTGGACCTTTCATACTTCTATAAACTTTAGAACCGTAGCTACCTGCAACCGAACTGAACATACTCCTTGGTGTGAAATCCTTGCTTTAGTTTTAGTTTATTAAAAGTGTTAGAATGTATGGTACATTTATATTGTACGCAGCACGCATGGTATAGAGCGTGCAAGGGAAGGTGTGTGAGTATACACTGTCACGTTACCTTTTTCTGATGAGCGGGATGGCTCGCAGAAACCGGTCAACTCCGGGCCTTGCAGGCACTGAGACCAGGCCGCGTGCAAGCCGAGTACACGCGGTCCGCCCGGGACTAAACGAGGCTCGAAGATCCGACAATTCTCTCCTCAGCGCGAAATGTTCGGGCGCCAGGCACCTCGAGGGTGCCACACGAAACACGGTACTAGACTCGAGCTCGGAGAAGCCGAGGCCGGGAGTCGAATCTTCGAGATACGCGGATCGGAAACTACGACGCGACTAGGCCAGTTGGTTCGGACACGGGAAAACGAGGACGGCCCCCTCGGTAGGACGGATCTCACAGGAAGAGAAGAATTCGACAAAGAGTTGGTCTCGAGCTGTTGATTGCAGCGGTCAAAGTTTCACAAAATGAAGCGGCCACGTGGCCGCGACCCGAGAGCCCGCGCTCTTCATACAAGCAAGCGAGAAGATGTTCGTTCGCAGCGCGGTTGTCGTACAGTTTTCGCTCGCGACGATATCGCTGGAATTTATCGCCGTTTCCTTCGCAACGCGACTTCGGAAAAGCGAGGCGCAGATGATCGGCGAACTGCGAGACTGCCGCGAAGACTTCCGCACGTAATTCGCTATGACGCGTACGCTGACGGTTACGCGTTCGAACGTCGACGAGAACGCTACGATGGTCGGCGAGAAACGCAGGATTCGAGATCACACGAAACTAACGCAGAGATTGCTCTCACGAAACGCGACTTCTCTGAGGACACTCTTACGCACGCAATTCGCAACGGAAAACTCTCTCGTAATTACTCGAAAACTCAAAGCACTCCCGAAACGAGTACGAGCGAATTATCGAGGACGAAACGGGAAGCGTTCGTCCTTGCGCGACGAAGGTCGAGCCGCCGGACTACGAAACATCGAAAAGATCACAAGTGCGACTTACCGTTTCTCGTGGTCTTTGCTCGCTCTTAGACCGAAAATGCTCTCGATAGAGCGTGGCTCAGCTGAAACGCAGGTGAACTTCGTCCTTAGCGCCACGAGAACCCCTAACAGGCACCTTCTAATTTCCCGACGCAAATTACAACGGTTCGCAACGCGAATTTAACGGCGGACACGTGAAACGTCAACGAAAGCCAGCGCGACAGTGATCTATCGATTTTCGGCCTCCTAGCGGATCGAACCTGATGTCCCCCACCCGACCATTTCTCCGAATTTCCCATGGCGCATTTCCACCGCGCGAACTCTCGGCATCAGGAGCGTACCCTATAGCGTCCTAGGGCCCCGGACTATCACGGAATTGTCAAGGAGCCTTCCGCTCTCTTGCTCTGCGGAGGCGCTTCCTCCCTTGATGACGAGAGCACCGTCCCCGAGTAGCTCTCTTTTACGGGGCGAGGCGGCGTCGGGATTCTGAGGGCGTCTCGATGGACGCGATGTTCGGTGGAGCTTTTGTCCCTGCGACGCCTCCGGTTGGTTCGCCGGGTGCACTCGCTCCAAGTATCGTTGGAACTGGCACCAGTTCTCTTTTTCGACATCTCTTCTCGAAAAGTCCATTTGCTTTCGGTCGGGCGCTTCCTGAGCTGCGGGATGCTGTTTCGCTCCCGTGAAAATTCGGACGGTCGGTGGTTCCTCCGGCGCGTCCCATACACGGCTCTGAAACTTGCCGTTCTCGGCACGCGCGACAGATGTCATTAAAGATCCTCGATAATGTCGGAATCTCTCAGAGGAGCGCTCTCGAATCCTGTATTTACGGTGTCGTGCCCCGTTAGAGGGCGGTCCGGTCCCCTTTATCGCTCACGAAATGTTTCCGGAACAGAAGGAGAAGGGACGTCGCAAAATTACAACGTCACAACACATACGAGGCTCCCCCTCCAGTGATGTTGAGAGCGGAGTGACACTGCGCAGGAGACGCTGCGTGGTAGCGACGAACGTTAGAGAGAGAGAGTTCGAATGGCTAACGTGAAACACGTGTCTAAAATAGAGTCTGCATCAATCATATTTTTTAAGTATAATAAATACTGTTATATTAAAGAATCAGTCAGCCAAGTATCCACAATCCTTTCAAAAAGGGAGTAGACTCGTTTCCAGGATTCCAAGGGTGCGGGATTCGCCTCTTCTCATTTCTCGATAATACAAACACGGAGTTTTGCACTAGTCAAAAACGCTAGATAAAAGATCGATCTGGGGCGCTATCTGCCTCAAAAGTCCTATTTTTTCGTTTACGAGGCGTATTTTGCATTATTCGACAGCATGCAGCTATGAAAATAGCTAGAACGTGAAGCAGGTCAGAATTGGCCGTGTTAGCGTCAACGCATTTTAAGCAAAGTCAAGGGCTGATGTCGAGGCTTATGGTAGGACCTGGGCGTACGTGACGTCCTGAATAGGGACGCATGAAAATAAACAGAACCGTCCTCGGGCGATGGCGGGTGGGCACTTTGGGCCATTCAGCTATCGTTTGGGAAGGTCATGTTTATGAGGATGTGACGAGTGAAACTTGCCAAGGGTATGCAGCCCAAGGCCACACTGCCCTAAGGAATTGGGACTTTGTTCCAAGAGGATTTGGCCACGGAGTGGGGAAGGCCTTTTGGTGGGAGGACTGTGTTAGACCCCACGTTCGAACTGCAGTTACTCGAATTAATATTCGGACGTTTTAAAAAAGATGACAATTTTTTAAATATTGTACTATACGATGTGAACTTTTTTGAGAAGCTAGAGCAATTAGTTCACTACAAGATGTGAAAAGAAATTTGTTCAAAAATTGCAATTGATCAGAATTGCAGAAAAAATACTACGAGTTGCATTTCACAACTTTTTTTTGTGGGCCTATATTGAAAAATTAAAAAATACGATTTGTAGATCTGTGTCGACTAAACATATTCCAAAAATTTCGTCAAAATCGATTGACGTTGCAATGAGCTACAAACGTTTAAAGATGGTAAAAATCCCAGATTTTCAGCCTATAACGAAGAATTCTTACATCTTTCAAGACCTGTCGTTTTTTCCCGCATCAACCGATTTCGATGAAACTTTCACAGTGCATATTATTTATACAGACCTATGAAACGTACTTTTTAAATTTTCAATATAGGCCCACATTACAAAGTTGTAAAACGCAACTCTTAGTATTTTTTCCACAATTCGGATCAATTGCTATTTAAAAAAAATTGCACATCCTGTAGTAAAGTAGTTGCCCTAGCTTCCCAAAAAAATTCAAATCGTACAGTACAATATTAAGAAAGTTATCGTCTTTTTCAGAGCGTCCGAATATTAATTCGGATAACTGTGCGTATTAGTGGATAATTAATGTATTACTAGTTTATTGGTTCATATGTAGTTTTAATCTTAATGTAACTGTAAAGAAAATGGTACGGGGCAAAGGGGGGAAGAAGTAACATTCAATTTATTAGTTTCCATCTCTTGCATTCTTGCAATCGATGCAGACAATTTGTTTATTTTGCACGCAGTCTAGGAAAAATAATATAGATATATAACAGAATAAATAAAATTTAACACATTATACAGGGTGAATTCGATAAAGCAGGACACCTAAATATCTCCGTTGCTTTTCGTTGTACGAAAAACTTCTTAGGACAAAGTTACACTGTTTGGAGGGCCACATGTAACGGTGTAAGGGAAAAAATTTTCAAGGTCATTTTTTATGAGATTTCAAGGTCATCGATGTTTTTTTAAGTGGACTCATATATTTTTTATACCATAGATCGATAGAGTATCAAAGTCTGAGTATAAAAGTGTTGACCGTTATATGACCTAAACCTAATAGTTAACGAGATAATATCCAAAGAATATAGACAATTGTTTCGATAATATCTCGTAAACTATTAGATTTAGGACATATGGAGGTCAATAGATTTTTACTCAGAATTCGACAGCCTATCGATTTATGATACTGAAACTAGGTGTTTCCAGTAAAAAAAATCAAGATGACCTTGAAATGTCCTCTTGCCTCCACCCACGCAGAAAATGTTTGTCACAATATGCCCCCCTCTACACCGTGTAAGTTTTGTAAACAGGGTAGGGTAATAACTACGTCCACCTTGAATATCTCCGTTATTTGTAATAATACGGCAAAATGTTATAAACAAAATTTGCACGGTGTAGAGGGGGACATATTGTGACATAAACATTTTCTGCGTGGGTGGAGACAAGAGGACATTTCAAGGTCATCTTGATTTTTTTTACTGGAAACACCTACTTTCAGTATCATAAATCGATAGGCTGTCGAATTCTGAGTAAAAATCTATTGACCTCCATATGTCCTAAATCTAATAGTTTACGAGATATTATCGAAGCAATTGTCTACATTCTTTGGATATTATCTCGTTAACTATTAGGTTTAGGTCATATGAAGGTCAACACTTTTATACTCAGACTTTGATACTCTATCGATCTATGGTATAAAAATATATAATTCCATTTAAAAAAACATGGATGACCTTGAAATCTTATTAAAAAATGACCTTGAAAATTTTTACCCTTACACCGTTACATGTGGCCCTCCAAACAGTGTAACTTTGTCCTAAGAAGTTTTTCGTACAACGAAAAGCAACGGAGATATTTAGGTGTCCTGCTTTATCGAATTCACCCTGTATATGGGGTTTATTATTTATATTTAGAATATTCGTTCATAATCGGCAATCGGTATTTGGAATTGTCGGTAAAAAGGAAGACTGCTACATATTTGTACGATGTGTAGAGTGTAGAAATTCATTTCACCGACATTACCGACATAACCTCACCGACGGTGCTGCCCTGTATAACGGCATCCGCCGCTCCACTGCGCTCCACGCAGAAGCCACGAGGTGCCTTCCACCTGGCCGGAAGTAGCTGCCGGCCTCGTGGTCTGACGGGAGATTCCCGCCACGTGACGAACGACTAAGGGTACGCGCCCAGTGGATCCGTTTTCGTCCTACATCAGACTTCGGGACACACGGACGAGCGTTTCGAGCGCTTCGAGAGGCATGTGTTGGTGTCTTTTCGTCCGCTTTCGTCTGAAAATGTGCTCACAGTGGGCCCGTCGTCGGACGAATCGGTCACGGTCCGCAGGTAGTTCGACCTTTTCGAGCGCTTCGAGAAGGGTAACAATGGACAAACCCCATGGGGTCCCGACGTCTGAAGAAAATCAAATCATTTTGTTTTTCTTCCTACCGTAGGACGAAATTTCTATAGTAGAAATTATGATATTTTGTGATTTGTTACGTAAAATAGAATATATACATGGAAATATTAATTACTGGCGAAAGGATAAACAAGACAACATTATTTTTAATTGTCGTTTATTTTAATTATTATTTCATTGATCATCTGATTCTTGGAAAAAACTGAAAGACATCATTCGGATAGTGTTTTCATTTCCTCAGTTTTAAAAATTTTAAGAAATATGGATTCGAAAAAATCGTTTACCTCGCTCTTTCCAAAACCATTGCGACCTTATTCGTCAGAAAGTCACAAAAAGTCGCAAACTTTTGGATTATAACCAAATAAAAATCGGTGGGCTCGAAGGGTCTCAATAATACGCATACAAAAAGAATTAATAATTAGCTTTGTATTTTTTTATAATTTAAAGTAATGTACTCACCGCACTGAATAATATCTACACTATGAAACTTTCGAAAATCAAGGAGTGCATATACACAAAACCAACAAAGAAATGAGAAAAAATTTTTTCCTTCGAATGTATGTCGCACTTGTTTCCAATATCAGTGTTTGTACTTAGGTTCTATTATAATCTACGATCGATGCATGAATACTGTAATATGTTTCAATACACATAGATTTTTTAAAATGACATTATCATAATAAACGAATTATTGCACGTCTTGGGGATTTTGCACCACTGTGCGACGTACGATAGCGTAGCGGGTTTGGGAACGTGCAATAAAACATTTGGCGTGCAAATGGTCGGGTCATTATTGGGCGATCGACAGCGAAGCTATTTTTCAGAAAGCTGTTTTTAGCGCGTCCAATTCATGATTTTTTACTGTAAAGTAATTTACAAATCACAGTTCAAAACGTATTGTCCGAGAAAGTGCCGACTTCCAGCTCAATAGTAATGACCTCTCATAAACCTCTCCATAGAGAACAGCCCCGGGAACGGCACATAAACAAATCGAGCCTATCTTGCCAGGTCTGCCTATCCCCACCACAGCCGCGCGCCGACAGTCTCAATGTTTTGACTTCGACGTTGTACGCTACATGGTATGTGTGGCCGCTGTAGCCAATATTTCGGCACAGCCGCAAATGCGTGTGAAACGAGGCCTGCCTCCTCCACTCTGACCCAATCGGCGCGGCGGCGCATTCAAACCAAGAAACGTCACCTCGCTCCAGCCCCGAAAGGCTTCTTCTCAGCCTCGCATCAATACAAATGACACCAGTTCGGACCCATACGAGATGGCGTCTTGCCACCCCCTACAATCGCGTAGTACTGGGCGGTAGCGGTTTATAATATCTTAACCCACTGCTGGTCCGCTATCGCTCGTACGGGGCAGTGTATTCGACTACTTGTTGGACATAAATCGATTACAAATGATTTTTCACCATGTGAAAGGTATAATTTTAGGACAAACGCTGTCGACTCTTGTTTCAGCATGTCTAGAGAATATTCAGCAATTTTATGGACCCAAAATAACAAACAATTCGAGCCTCGCAGCAGTTTTTAGTTTGCAGGCTGAGTCTGACAACATGACGATCTCAAATAACTCGCAAGCTATTTGTTGTACGAAGAAAATGTTCAATCAAATGTTGCATGGTTCCTAGGGGGCACTTGTGTAGTGCTTCAATTTGATTTCTGTTACATTGATTCAAGATATGAAGTTCAGCTTCAGTTTTTTAAATAGAATGCCCAGTATTTTTGCTCGAACTCGGATGAGGCACAAAATTCTGAGTTACAAAGTATTGACCTTCACATATTACAAATCTAATAGATGACTAGATATTATCGATCTAATTTTCCAGATGTAGCTACTACCTGAGAGCTAGTACAACCCCTGGCAGAATGTTCCCGATCGGAGTCATTGATACGGATTTTAGAGAAAACATTCAAAATTTAGAAGTATAAAATATTACTTTATGGAGTTATAACTGATGGGACATGAAAAGGGGCTTATTGAAGAAAGGGAAACAACAAAATAACATAAATGAAAGCTTATTCTCTATGGAGGAGTTTATGAGAGGTCATTACTATTGAGCTGGAAGTCGGCACTTTCTCGGACAATACGTTTTGAACTGTGATTTGTAAATTACTTTACAGTAAAAAATCATGAATTGGACGCGCTAAAAACAGCTTTCTGAAAAATAGCTTCGCTGTCGATCGCCCAATAATGACCCGACCATTTGCACGCCAAATGTTTTATTGCACGTTCCCAAACCCGCTACGCTATCGTACGTCGCACAGTGGTGCAAAATCCCCAAGACGTGCAATAATTCGTTTATTATGATAATGTCATTTTAAAAAATCTATGTGTATTGAAACATATTACAGTATTCATGCATCGATCGTAGATTATAATAGAACCTAAGTACAAACACTGATATTGGAAACAAGTGCGACATACATTCGAAGGAAAAAATTTTTTCTCATTTCTTTGTTGGTTTTGTGTATATGCACTCCTTGATTTTCGAAAGTTTCATAGTGTAGATATTATTCAGTGCGGTGAGTACATTACTTTAAATTATAAAAAATACAAAGCTAATTATTTATTTTTTTTGCATGCGTATTATTGAGACCCTTCGAGCCCACCGATTGTTATTTGGTTACAATCCAAAAGTTTGCGACTTTTTGTGACTTTCTGACGAATAAGGTCACAATGGTTTCGGAAAGAGCGAGGTAACCGATTTTTTCGAATCTATATTTATTAAGATTTTTAAACCTAAGGAAATGAAAACACTAGCCGAATGATGTCTTTCAGTTTTTTCCAAGAATCTGATGATCAATGAAATAATAATTAAAATAAACTACAATTAAAAATAATGTTGTCTTGTTTATCCCTTCGCCACTAATTAATGTTTCCATGTATATGTTCTATTTTACGTAACAAATCACAGAATATCATAATTGGCCTCCTTAATTACTTTCGAGTATCCATACCTCCATGAGCGGTGATCTACATTCAATTAATGCACATATATCATTCCATGCGAAATAGGACCACTGTTTCGAATTTTTTGCAAATTTGGATATGTTGCAGTCTTTAATAAAATATGAACGTATTTCAAAGAATTCCTTGAAATCATGAAAATTGTTGGTTTTACGGACGTGCAGTATGAGGTGTCACAAGCTTTTCATTAAATTATAACGGCCAAACAAACAAAACGATGAAAATTAGTCTTGGGTGCTCATAGTGAAACCATAAGAGTATTCAATAAACATTATTTCACAGTTGAGAAAATATTTGTTTTCATAGTTTATTTTGTAATTGTTTTAAACAGGTGCATTGCTATCAAAGCACCAGAAAATTGAAAAAATAAAAATAATGATAATATAGCCCCAAGTGTCCTCTTTACGGACCCGTTTTCAAAAATACGGATACTTCAAAATTGACGACATGAAAATTATTTGAAGTGAACGCTGCACCGAAATACAATCGCGCGAGGCCCGTCCCGTCGGTCGATGCAGGACGAAGCTAGAAGGGTCTCACAGACGGGCCTACCCACACATTTGAAACGTCTGACCGAAGCCTCTGACGTCACCAGGTCTGTCGGTTGTAGGATGCACTGGGCGCGTACCCTTAGACTACAGCCTACTCTAGTACTAGCCGTGCTGAACAACTTGACAACACTGTCGTGTTTACAGATCGGGAGCAGGGGAGCCATATGCGAGTCTCGCCAGGCCCCTTACGTCTCCGTCTCTCGCCTAGATGGTGCCACCGCTATCCCCACTCTTACCACACCGCTGGCGCGACCGAGTGCTAGAATGAGAGCGGTAGCATGCTACCGACTCGGTCGCGCCAGCGGTAGTGGTAAGAGTGGGGATAGCGTAGGCAGCATCCCGGCGAGGGACGGAAACGTAAGGGGCGTCATATGGCAACTCTGATCGGGAGTCCGGTTTTCATTATCGGGAGTCTTGTGCTTGGGATTATAATTAACGCTTTTTTCATAAAAAATGATGTTAAAATACACAGTTTGTTGTTAATTATGTTTAAGCAATGTGTAAATATTATAACTATGGTAAGTACAAGTGATATTAAAGCATATTAATATTTATAAATGCGGTATACATTTTGTGGACTCTCGGAACAGTTTGGTGTTGTGATACATAATATTTGAAATATTTACAATGGTTTTAAGAAAATAGAGGCATGAAGCAATTGGAAATCATCTTTGGACTAAAATGCAACATTTGAAAATGAATGGAGGGATATATAAGTTAACAGAAGCCTGAAATAGACGAAATTATTGTGACGAAGTCGAAGAGGTTAAGTGACTGCGTGTATACGTCGAAGAGGTTGGGTAATCAGGTACTGAAGAGAAAAGTTGTGCAGGTAATATATTATATTTATTATACAATCGTCTTATTTTTATTTGTACCTTTATCTTCCACAATTAATAATTTACATATATTACAATTTAATTTTTCTGCAACAGAATGGAACCCATAACTGGATATATATATGGAATCATCAACAATACAAGTGGATAAATAATGAGTGTCAAAAATTTCTGAGAAACCGCTGACATCAACAGAAAGATTATGAAGATCATTACTATTGTCACGTCCAGTGGTTTAGCCAATAATAATAATTCATGATAAAATCAAGCATAACGTACATTTTCTTAATATCTTTTATATACTTGCTTCAATAATATTGTACGAGAAATAAAATATCAAATCCAAACCAAAACACTTCGTGTAAAGGTTAACCAAGTTCCCCGGCCCATCCACTTCAGTGATATGAAGGATAGACCAAGTTCCTCCCGCCTATCAAAGTTGTGATATGAAGGATGGACCAAGTTCCTCCCGCCTATCAAAGTTGTGATATGAAGGATGGACCAAGTTCCTCTTGCCTATAAGGGCTGCGATATCGGGAAGGACCAATTCCCAGAGGCCAATGATTGTTGCACTCACCTAATTCAAACTTTACAACCTAGGGAACTTGGCGTCGGCGCTGGCACTAGTATTTTGACTTGCATGAGAAAAATTTATATCCGGATTCCCAAGTGCATGCTCATTATATTCTTCAGTATTAATCTCTCAAGCATTCTCATAATTATTCTGCCCATTTTTTTGTATATTATTTTAATTTAAATTTTCATATTCAAAATTTACGGCCAATGACCAAAGCAGTCGAGGCCTTAAATAAATAATTCAATTCATATTCAAAATTAATATTCGTATCTTCATTAATTTTAGTCAATTCAATGTCACATGTATCTGTGTCTTTCGATTTGTATAGATTTTTCTCATGCAAGTCAAAATACTAGTGCCAGCGCCGACGCCAAGTTCCCTAGGTTGTAAAGTTTGAATTAGGTGAGTGCAACAATCATTGGCCTCTGGGAATTGGTCCTTCCCGATATCGCAGCCCTTATAGGCAAGAGGAACTTGGTCCATCCTTCATATCACAACTTTGATAGGCGAGAGGAACTTGGTCCATCCTTCATATCACAACTTTGATAGGCGGGAGGAACTTGGTCCATCCTTCATATCACAACTTTGATAGGCGGGAGGAACTTGGTCCATCCTTCATATCACTGAAGTGGATGGGCCGGGGAACTTGGTTAACCTTTACACGAAGTGTTTTGGTTTGGATATCATGTTATTTTCGTAAGAAATGGCCAGATATTCGGAGAATTTATAGACGGAAGCTAATTTGCAGAAAATAGCATGAAAGGATATAACGAAATTTTCGAAAGGCTCAACCTAAAGGATATAGGGTATGCCCAACAACATGACGTATGTAGTCTTTTGATTTTTCAAAAAAAATTTAAAAATTAAAAAATGGCTGTATCTCGGGAACGGTGCGTCCTATCGCAAAAATAACGAAATTTTCGACAGACTATACGTAAAGTATATATGGTATGCCCAACCACATGACGTATGTAGTCTTTTGATTTTTTCAAAAGAAAGAAAAAATTAGAAATTAAAAAATGGCTGTATCTCGGGAACGGTGCGTCCTATCGCAAAAATAACGAAATTTTCGATAGACCTTACGCGAAGTATATACATATATATACATGGTATGCCCAACCACATGACGTATGTAGTCTTTTGATTTTCTCAACAAAAAAAAATATTTGTCGGGTTTTTCGATTTTTCCTGTTGGTTTCGATATAAAAGACACCTGATTCCAAATTTTCAAGTTTCTATCTTGTCTGGAAGTGGGTTAGAATTAACATGATCCTCCTCCTCATCATCCTATATATATTCCAAGAATTATGCGTTTTTGACGTATTTATATCTCAAGTTCCAGGCTAGGTAGAAAGTTGCTTTTTACATGAGAGTTACTTGATATTATATCTAGCTCACATACAAATTTTGGTTGTCCTCGGTCACCGGGGAAAGTGGCAGTGACGGTGCCAATATGGTTAAAAACCGCATAACTCCGGTACGAGATATACTACTCGGTAGCTCAGAGGGAGCGGGAGGGGAACTTGGTTCGCGCGCTGCCGCGCGCGTTGATTAATGTCAAACTATCGTATATTATACCACACTGCGTGCGATAGAATTAGGAAAACTCATTTTTCGTTTGAATCTTTATTAAACGAAATAAATACGTAGCGAAATTTATTTCATTAAATGATTGAGTCATTTCCAAATATAAATCGTGAGCTAATATCCGCTGAAGACTGTCCATCACTAAAGACTGCGTAGGGATTTAGAAGAATCGATAAGCAATTTGTTGCTAGGAGATAAACAAATGTAATACGATCTGGTCAAGAGAAGGATAAAAAATACAATGCACATAATTAAGAAGAGAGTGACTGAGAGGAAAACAGTTAAGAAGAAATCGAGCTACGAGATAAACAAATGTAATATGATCCAGCCAAGAGGAAGACGAAAAATGTAATAGACGAGAGTGACAGAGAAGAAAACAATTAACAGGAAATGGTGACGAAATGATCACCTGATGAAAATTAAGAACAAAGGATTGACCAACCTACAAAAGGGACAGCTCATCATCAGGAGCGCACTCGTTTTGCATTCGTTCATCAATACAAGATCTAATGGTCAAAAGTTACTGTGCCAATCAAGTCCAACCAGTTCGTGAAAAGGTGAAATTGGCGAAGAATTAACCCGCCGGAGTTCGTGCAAAGTGAAGTTGGCGAAGATTAACCCGCCGGATAATCATCATCATCATCATCATCCACTACAAACGATTTTCATCAAAAAAATCAAAACCGGAACCGACATCTTCACCTGCGAGCGAAAACAACTGCGCAACGGTAATTACTAACCAATTTATTATAAGCTTTCAATAACTCAATGTATCCTAAATTTGTTCAATAGAATATATTCTTGTTAATTTTTATACAAAATCAAGATTTCAAATCATTTTTTAAAGAGTTTACCCAACTTCGATTTCTTCGTTCCAATTCCAAGATCAAAGTCACTTAGTATTTAACAAATCCTCAATTACCCGAATCGAAGCCGGTGAATGCAGGTAGGTTCAAAACTGCGTTTTATTCTAAATTTAAAATCTTTCAATTTAATTATCTATTTTTTCAAACGTCCATCTTAGGACGTAACACTATCATCATCACAATTCATGAAATAATAATTCATTACCTTCTTGAAGAACTTGTAATTTCGTGTCATTACTAATCACAATCTGTGTTTTAAGTACTGTTTGGGATTTTTTAAAGTTGATCGTATGCACCGTGAAAATATATGATAGTCTCGCCGTGTCGATATATATTGGCGAGTCTGGAGAGCGATTCAGGGCGTCACGTTATGACATGGTGGTTGTGGAACGAGTCCTGGCAGTGATCCCGGGTTTAAAAGGAAGTTGGATGTTGAGTCCTTATCCACTCGGTTCGGCAATACTTGAATCCTACCAGGCCGGTTATACATGTGAAGGCATTGGAAGCGATGAAGCTCCTACCCAGTATACACCGAAGCTGGGACGGATTGCAAGGCTAACCGTAGTGTCGCCGGCAAAGGACGCCGGCAAGAATTCCGGTGGAACTCTGTTGAGGATCACTGCGCGTGGATGATGTCTGTTGTCGCTGATGACAAACGGTAAGAGAGCTCTCTTAGATTTTAAGTTATAATGGCCATTTAGAATATAATTATCAATTAATTGATTTTCTGAAACTGCGTAGTTGTAGAAAGAGTTGAGCCTTCATGTAATAACACCTGTATGCTCTTTCTCGATAAAATAAATCTATTGTGTCTTGTTTCGGCTTTTCCTCGTAATCCGTCGAGGTTTTTACGCCGAAACAAGAATTTTTATTTAACCGGAAAATATTGAGTATTTTATTTTAATATAAGTTCGAACATTGTTTAATGTAAACTTTTATGAATTCTGCCTTATTAGATGATTGAAAAACAAGTACCAAGAAATCAAAAGTATTACTACATACAAAAATAAATTTTTGAATTTGTTATTTTAATACTCCAATGGTTCGACATTACAAGCTTTTCTTTATAATTGTTTATTAAATTTAACAAACCATTAATTACATCAGAAACAATAAACTGTATAACTAAATTTTCATGCTTTTCAATTATTCTTTCCCTGCGCTCTACAGGTTAACTGCCAACTACTCGTTAACGTTATCGGAATCGCACGCGCGTGCACTTTCACGCCGACTCCTTTGTACAACAACGAATCGCGACGCTATCTGGAAAAATAAAGTGGAGTTCTGCCCTTCAACCGAACGGAATAAAGGAATCCTTTGGCACCCATTCACTCTGATCCTTTTTCAAGGATAGAACGGCTATCCTTGGGTGAATCAAGTCCGCTAAAACTTGATTCAGCCCGGCGACAATTCGCTCACTAAACATTTTGGTCCTTCGAGCCGGATCTGTGTGAATCTTGTGCCATCTTGTGCCTGTGAATTTGTGGAACCGTTGCAAAACCAAATCAAAAATGGCCGATCTCGACAGTCTGTTCGCACAACAACGGGACGCTGCGTATGTGGTCAACCGTGCCTTGGACAATTTCAAAAAGATTGGCAAGTCGAATTATACGGTCGCGACGGTGCGCAATCGCATTGCCAAACTGGAGGATGCCTTCAAGGAGTGCCAGTCGCTCAATCGTCAAATCGTCGCCAGCACAACCACTGAACAACGTCAGAAATTGACGTATTTTACGGATAGCCAATTTGGGCTCCTCCACGACATATATCTAGAGAGCTCCGATTTCATGGCGGAAACCCTGGAGCGACTCTTGGAGAAAACCAACGTGGACACCAATACCAAAACAGACGGCGACGACAAGGGGACTCGGTCAACCGGAGGATCGACGACAACAAACGACCATCTTCCTCGAAAAAACCTGCCAACGTTCAGCGGCGTCCTTGTCGAATGGGAGAGTTTTCGGGACAGATTCACGTCGATGATTATCGACAACTCAACCGTGTCAGAGGTATCAAAATTGGAGTATTTGTTTTCGTGCCTACAGATGGAACCGCTCGATACCATACGCAATCTCGCGATCACGAGGAGCTCCTGAAAAAACGGTATGACAACAAGCGTCGTTTGATAACCGCTCACGTACAGTCGCTTTTAAATCTCCCGTGCGCCGCGATCGAAAACAAAGCCGCTCTCTCCGGCATTCGCGATAGAGTCAACATCTCCGTCTTAGCGTTAAAGGGCATAGGTTGCTACGTTCAATCGTAGGATGAATTACTCGTCTGTCTCGTCGTCAATTGTCTCGATGAAACGTCGCGACGCACAGTGGGGTATTTGGCCCGAAAAAGTGGAAAAAATTCGGTTTCTAAATTTTTGCGTATGGTGTTGAAATTAGTAGCTCACTGTTGGTTGTATGGAAACAACTTTATATATTTAAAGGCGCGATATTTACAGCGTTTGGACTATTTACAGGTATTATATGTGTACGCTTTGTATCTCTCTATCATAGATATCGGTTTTTTACTTTTACGGTTTATACTTTCGAACAGCACTCGATCTAACGGTTCTCTCTCTTCGCTCGCTGTTCCGAACCCGACATGCGCAAGGGCTCATGCGCACTTGCCGTTCACCCATTCACACATTCGCACGTTCACACGTTCACACGCTCACACGCTCACACGCTGAGGAAGGTGTCTGATATTTCCAACATATGGCATAAAATTTTTGTTGTTCGTTGTAGTTAAAAGTCTGAAGAATAAGGCTGCAATATTATTTTTTCTATTTGTACACCCGTGAAGTAGTAAACTTCATCGAAAGTCGAGAGATTTTAAGGCGCGCTTGGTGTTCTTAAACAGTCTCTAAGACAGCGTCTGTTCATTGGCGATTTTGAAGTGTTTGAAGGAAAATTCTGTAAATTCTTGTATTACAAAAGTTGTTCAGGTAGGTATACAGAGCACTTTCGCATAGATTTTATTTTGTTATCATCTAAATTAGTATAGTTATTAATATTTGAATATTACCAATCATTCTGTAAGCTTCGTAAAAATTACAAAACTTCATTGACAATTTTGTTATAGTATAAAGCGTTATTAAGTGCTCTTTTTGGTGTCATTACATTCGGTAAAGATTCGTGATTAAAAGCCCACAAAGTTTGATTCCGGATATGTCCGCATTCAAATTTTATAGCCTATTTAGTATGAAGCGTTTAACAGCGTTTCGCGTACGCCTGCATGTTCGGCTACGCTTGCTACGGCTGCGTGAGGCTCTACAGCTTCTTCTGCGGAACTGTTTATATTACTGGCACTTGGTTGTATATAAGAGGTTCCAGATAAGCATTCGACTAAGGTTTTTCTTTCTTCTGCATTCAGTTTTCCTTCTGCATTCAGTTAAAGAACTGCCAGCAGGGAGATCAGAGCGATTTATTAAGTGCGTTTTTTAGTTTCTTAAGTGTTACATTTTAGTTCTTATTCATTTTATGTGTTCTTTTACATTTTCTACCGTATTATTAGTTTAACGTATATTTAAATACTGTTTTATGTGCGTTTTATTGGTCAAGTTTACATGATTCTTGGTAAGTATCATTTAAAATATTTGTTGCATCACTCAAATATTGTCTACTTGTACTATTGATCTGAACTATTTAATGAGAATACATATATTATATATAGATATTTAAAAAATGTCTGATAAAGAAATTTCTGATGTATTTTCTGATGAAAGTTAATGATAATAATTTAAAATTTTCTTATAATATGTATATTTATTTACTAAAAAGATTCTAGATTCACATATTTTGCATAAAGTAATAATTTACTTCATTTCAATATAATTTATGTGAAAAATAATTCTTTTCAGCCTTTCGGTGCAAATATTCTACTATCGCCACGGTTTTTCATGGGTTCTCCATAATCTGAGGAAAAAATGTTTCGAACAAAAGAGGAACAGTATACAGACGTCTACAAATTTCAATATATAAAAGTTTAAAAAAAATTTTTTTTTTCAAAAAATTGAGGTAGATTTTTTAAAAGCTGAAATGTATTTTGGATTTCATAATGTTGTAGCTGATCTAAAGACGAATCCAACGATATATAATATTATAACCTTGAGACTATAAATAACGCTACAATAGTTTTTTCCACTTTTTCAGGCCAAATACCCCACTGTGCGACGCGATTGGGAATTTGAGTTGGGAACGTCAACGAAATTTCCCACATTCCAAAAACTCGACGATTTCCTTGAAGCGCTAATTCGGTCTCTCGAAGCGTTGTCGCTGGCCACCTCGCAGGCCAGCGTCCCGTCGGCGCGGTCATCAACATCGCGATCAGGTTCCACGCGATCTGCTCCGTCTCATACGACGACGCAGACGGATCGAAGTTGTCCATTGTGCAAAGCGGATCACCCTCTCCACCGATGTAAGGCCTTTCGGGATAAAACCGTATCGCAACGCATCGAATATGTGAAGCAAGGAAACCGGTGCATTAACTGCCTGAGCACAAAACATAACATTCGATCCTGTCCAAGCTCTTATACGTGCCACACTTGCAAAAAGCGACACCACACGTTGCTTCACTTTGACAACGCGGCGAAGTCGGAAACAGAGCGCGAGGCATGTCTCGCGAGTACCACGTCGGATGCAAACGCTATTCGCATGCCATCGCATTCCGTGCCACAAACGACCGCACTTTCGGCTCAAATTCTTCTCGCGACCGCTCGGATCGACGTACATTCCAGTTCGAATCGTACGCAACGCGTTCGCGCTCTCCTCGACCAAGGATCTGTTGTCTCGATCATAAACGAGAATCTCGCTCAGCGGTTGCGAACCCCGCGGTCTCGCGTCTCCATCTCGATCACCGGCGTCGGTGATAGTGAGACACTGTGTACAACTGCGACAACTTTGACAATCGCGTCCACCCGCAGAACAGATTCCGCATACTCCACTAACGCACTGATCGTTAAATCGCTATCAAATTACCTGCCACAGCGCGTCACCGGTAATTTTAATTTAGATTACATTCGGGGTCTTGATCTCGCGGACGATACACCCTTTAGTCAGGATCCAATCGAAATGATTATTGGAGCTGACGTGTACGGATCGCTATTACTCGACGGCATACGGAAGGGCGATCCCAATCAACCGGTAGCGCAGAACACCACTCTTGGTTGGATCCTATCCGGCCCTCTTCCTAATCCTCCCTCGCAACCATTTCGCGAGGTCCACTCACACCACACCATAATCTCCGATGCACTAGACATCGCGCTGCGTGAATTTTGGGGGATTGAAGAGCTCCCCGCGCAAACACACCTTACGCCCGCGGAAAAGGAGTGCGAAAATCACTTTGTTGCCACGCACACTCGCACGACGAAAGGGCAATATTGCGTTCGGTTGCCATTCGTTCAAGGACCCCCAATCGGTATCGGGTCATCCTTCCCCGCGGCTAAGGTTATGTGGTCTCGTCAGGAACAGCGGATTCATTCAAATCCGACACACGCGGCAGAATACTCGGCTTTCATGCAGGAGTACTACGATCTCCGTCACATGACCGAAATTCGCGATCCGGAACCTATCTCGTCGCAGACAGTCTACATTCCGCATCATGCCGTTATTCGAGATACAAGCGCGACCACACGTCTTCGCGTCGTGTTCAATGCATCGTGCAAATCGTCAAATGGCACCTCGCTCAACGATCATCTATTGGTTGGTCCAAAGCTTCAAACGGAGTTGCCCGCAGTCGTTCTACGTTGGAGAATGCATCGGTATGTTTACATCGCCAATATTGCAAAAATGTATCGACAGATACTGGTCGATGAACGCGACGTTGATTATCAACGAATTATTTGGCGGCCCACTCCAGCGGAACCTCTTCGTCATTATCAGCTTCGCACGGTTACGTACGGGACCGCTCCGGCTCCCTATCTTGCTCTTCGAGTTCTTAAACAACTCGCCCTGGACGATAGATCAAAATACCCATCAGCTTGCTCGATTTTGGAAAGCCAGATCTATGTCGACGATTGCCTATTCGGAGCCGAGGAGAAAGAACTCGCGCGTCAAACTCGCGACCAATTAATCGCGTTGTTGAAAGGGGCCGGGCTTCACTTGCGAAAATGGGCAAGTAATTCTGCGGTGCTGATGTCCGACATCGACCCTACCGATCATAGTTTCGCGGGCGGAAAGACCCTGCAGCCCGACGACAGCCTAAAGGTTCTCGGAGTTGCATGGAATCCGGATACGGATTCATTTCGTTTCGACGTAACGCTCGAAAATACGGTCCCTCAGTCAAAACGCGCCATCCTATCCACGATCGCGAAGCTGTTCGATCCGCTCGGGTGGGTCACCCCTATCGTCATCACCGCGAAGATTATGATGCAGGAACTCTGGCGACTGAATTGTGAATGGGACGCGTGTATTCCCTCCGAAATCCATGACATCTGGACGACATATTTTAAGCAGCTCCCGTGTTTGCGTCAGATATCCTTACCGCGATGGATCAATCTCGGATCGAGTGCGCTTTCCGTCGAACTGCATCGCTTCGCCGATGCATCAAATCGTGCATACGCGGCCGTCATTACCTACGCGTTACAATGCAAATGGGGAGGTCGCCGTCTCGCTTCTCGCGGCCAGATCTAAGGTCGCGCCCGTGAAATCACTGAGCATTCCACGGCTCGAATTATGCGCAGCGACATTACTCGCGCGTCTAATGTCATTTATTCCCACCACACTCGACCTGTACAACAGTCTTGTTTATTGTTGGACTGATTCAACCATCGTCCTAGCTTGGATCGCTCAAACTCCATCGCGATGGAAGGTATTTGTCGTAAACCGGGTCGCGGAAATACAGTCGAAGCTGCCGACTGCTCAATGGAGCCATGTTCCAACAGACCATAATCCCGCTGATTGTGCGTCTCGCGGGTTTGATGCATCCACGTTCAGTCAACATTCGCTTTGGTGGGTAGGACCAGAGTGGCTCAAAGATCCTTCGTCTTGCTGGCCGCGCGAAACACCGCCTCTAAGCGCGACGGCTGAGCTCGAAGAACGACCAGCTGTCTCCGCGCACACGGCGACTCCGGTTGAAGCCAGGGGGTCTAAGCTGTAATGGAAAAAGTTTGACCACTATGTTTCGGCCCTGAATCACAGGCGGCGCTGGTGTTCTCCATCACGCATGCACAGAACGCTTACTTTGCTCTGTAGTACAGAGTCTGTACAGCGAGAGTCATTCTTTGCGATATATATACCAAAATGTTCGATGTTTTTATAACATCGTGGGTTAGCCGATCGGCAAACAAGTTGGACTACCAAGCGGTAGACCGGGATTCGAATCCTGTTGGGAAAGACTTTTTTTTGCGTTTTTTTAGCGTTTATATCTATATATACTGTCATTAGTTCGGCCCTGAAATACAGGGAGCGCCAAAATACTGGTCACATTTTTAACACGGCAGCTTATGCCCCCTGGTTGAAGCTTGGGATCTCGCGACTCGCTTCTCGCAATGGTCGAAATTAATTCGCGTAACGGCATACATGTATCGCTTCATTTCCCGACTCCGTAAAAACCCGAAACACGATGAACCGCTCATTCCGTCGCGAAGAGCCTTGACGACCGAGGAAATTAAACGAGCACGAATATTTTGGCTGAAATATATTCAGCGAAGTCGATACCCCTCGGAAGTGGACTGTTTGCGAAATAGGCAGCCTCTTCCTCGAGGCAGCCCTCTGCTGCCATTAAATGTATTTCACGGGAACGATGACTTGATCCGCGTGGGGGGACGATTGCGGAATGCCGAGATGCTTGATAAAACGAAGCATCCAATTGTACTTGCGTCACACCCTCTCGTCAACCTCCTGATCACGTCCATCCATATCCGTTCGCTCCATGCTGGACATCAGCTCACGCTATCCACCCTTCGCCAAGAGTTTTGGCTCCTCCGTGCGCGACCGATCGTTCGCGCCGTCCTACATCGCTGTGTACGATGCACACGTGAGCGAGCCGCGATCGCGTCCGAATTGATGGGAGACCTTCCCGCTCCGCGTGTTAATCGCGCTGAACGAGCTTTTCTCCATACCGGTGTGGATTATGCGGGACCTGTTCTTGTGCGTACTACCGCAGGGCGCGGATATAAAGCGAGAAAATCGTACATCGCTCTGTTTGTTTGTCTCACGACTCGCGCAATTCATCTCGAACTAGTAAGCGACTACTCGACCGCTGCCTTCTTAGCATGCTTTGATCGTTTCTGTTCGCGTCGAGGCCTCCCGCACACGATGTACTCGGACAACGGAACCACGTTCCAAGGCGCCGACAAAGAAATCGCAGAATCGTTTCGAGCAGCTACTTGCGAGGATAACTTCCTGAATAAACTTGCGACGGATGAAATATCGTGGAAGTTCATTCCTCCAGCAGCTCCTCATTTCGGTGGATTCTGGGAAGCGGGCGTGCGTAGCACCAAACACCATATGAAACGCGTTATCGGGTCTCACATGTTGACATTCGAGGAGTTGACAACGGTCCTTTGTCGAATCGAAGCGTGTCTAAATTCGCGCCCCCTCGCTCCAGCGTCCGATCATGTCGACGACTATGCTGTTATTACGCCGGGCCACTTCTTAATCGGATCTGCGCTCAACGCAGTTTCCGCTCCGACGTTGTTGGATGTGCAAGAAAACCGATTGTCACGATGGCAACTCGTGCGACAGTTATCGGAAAGTTTTTGGCGAGCGTGGTCAACGGACTACCTACACACTCTCCAACAACGGCCGAAGTGGCGCGTATCCACGAATCTCGCAAAACCCGGTCGCATCGTCCTTATTAGAAATTCGCTCGCGCCCCCCAGTAAATGGGACCTAGGTCGCATATTGCGTTGTCATCCCGGCCACGACGGTGTCTCGCGGGTCGTTACCGTCAAAACGGCTCACGGAGAATACAAGCAACCGATCACCCAGTTATGCTTTCTCCCGGTCGATATAAACCACGAGGAAGCCGAACTGATTTCGACGGTGGGCGGCAACAAAGAGGCCTCGTAGGCCTCATGGCGGGCGGTAACGCGCGGTTAAATTAAGCTGTAAATATTAGTTCGTTCCACATGTATTGTATATAGTAGGTTACGGCATTGTCTAACGTGTATACAGGGTGTTTAGCAACAGGTGGGAGAAAAAAGGGGTGGTTCTCGACGATAATATAAGACGAAAATGAAGAATAAAAAAATTGCGATTTCGACTTCGTTATTTAGTTATTAACAGTTAAAAATCCGCCTAAAATGCTGCAACACTTCTAACAAAAGTGTACGTTGCGTACGTCACACAGGCGCGCGACAGACTCGTATCAAGTGACAAACGCATCATACCTTGGTTCTCATTTGGGGCCCCAGCGAGGTGAAAATGTTTAAAAGATCGTTGGACGACATTGAACCTACCTACTCGTTAAAATCCACAAGAGCATTTATAATATCCGCCCTATGGAATTATCGAGCAGAAGGGGTTGGCAGGCATTGACCTCATCAGCTGTCTCGAATCAGTGTGCATATGGATTTTAGCTTGTACGGACGATTCTTCTCTCGTACGCGTCGAAGATTTCCTTTCGCAGAAATCACACGACCTCAAGATATCCGTTTCGTCTGTGAGCGAGTCTCGCAACGTAAATCAAGTTCAATAAAGTGCAGTGTTTCAACATTAAAGGATTACCAGTGTGTTCTTTACATTCTCCTCATTCCCCTCAGTAAACTCTCTGTAAACTCGTAGTGCGTGTGTATGGTATTGAAAATAGTGCTAGAGCATACGTGTGGTTTGTTCCAGTGTATTATGTACGGTGTTATGAACAGTGCAGATTAAGAATTTGTGGATATGTGTGAAAACAGTTTAAAAGTCAAAGGGCATTGACCCCTTCTGCTCGATAATTCCATAGGGCGGATATTATAAATGCTCTTGTGGATTTTAACGAGTAGGTAGGTTCAATGTCGTCCAACGATCTTTTAAACATTTTCACCTCGCTGGGGCCCCAAATGAGAACCAAGGTATGATGCGTTTGTCACTTGATACGAGTCTGTCGCGCGCCTGTGTGACGTACGCAACGTACACTTTTGTTAGAAGTGTTGCAGCATTTTAGGCGGATTTTTAACTGTTAATAACTAAATAACGAAGTCGAAATCGCAATTTTTTTATTCTTCATTTTCGTCTTATATTATCGTCGAGAACCACCCCTTTTTTCTCCCACCTGTTGCTAAACACCCTGTATAGTAGATTAAGATATTGCGCTCATGTATATATCAATGTGACAAGGGCAACCACCCCCTCGCGTAGCAAGCATACCTCCATCGAATAGTGTACGGTCATCGGATCAACAGATCCGAGGCGGGCGGTATGTTTCGGAATCAAAATATCCGGGCGCGTGTGCTGCTTCGTTCGAGTCGGCCAATCTCGACGCGCGGCTAAGTAACGCATGTGTCGCTCAATTCTGACATCATCGTAACGGCGATCGACGAAAACGACAACACGATCTATCGATCATCACATCGACCTGCGACAATAAAAACAAAGTCGACAGGGCACCTTTAGCCAGTCAACAAAATTTTCGAATGCTCTCGATCGCCGACACGTTGTATCTCTCGTTTTACCAACACAACGGTTTTTTGGTCTAAACGTTCGCCTCATCGTTAACGTTATCGGAATCGCACGCGCGTGCACTTTCACGCCGACTCCTTTGTACAACAACGAATCGCAACGCGATCCGGAAAAATAAAGTGGAGTTCTGCCCTTCAACCGAACGGAATAAAGGAATCCTTTGGCACCCATTCACTCTGATCCTTTTTCAAGAATAGAACGGCTATCCTTGGGTGAATCAAGTCCGCTAAAACTTGATTCAGCCCGGCGACAATTCGCTCACTAAACAATAAGTCTTGCACATCTTAACAAAACATTCTCCAGTACACCGTCAGGAGATAGAATATTCTGATACCTTAATTGGATATCAGTTTCTGCAAAATGCAGACTACAAACTGCAGAATATTTTGTTGGTGTCCAATGTTTACAGGGAATAGCAGCCATCCATTTTTTCCGCAATTGCTCATCTTTGGGAAATAAAAATATAGAAATATAATTATTTTCTTTCACACACACACACAGAGTAGTATCATAATTTCCCTTACAATTGGGGACACAACAACGCCGTGGCATTATTAACTAATAAAGATAGTATAAAACTTGTGAAAAGAACTATGTAAAACAAATTTTCGAAAAACTCTGTATGTATATAATACATATGATTTTGTAAAAATTCAGATGTGATACTATTAATACCAAATTGAAATGTATTGAAAGAACACAATAGATTCTATTAAGTAAATGTGCTACACACAAAGATAAAGACCTAAAAAGTTAATAAACTATACGTATCTCCATTATTACACTTTTTTATTTTCGAAAATTACCTATACTACATAATAATAAGTACACTATTGTACTACACATCGATAAGAACATTTGAAAACTACGCGGGAAACTGAGAGGCCGGTAGGGGAGATTGGGAGTCTGGTTGAGTGGGTTGGGTTAGGTATATTGATATATATATATATATATATATGACAACCGGACTCCCGCGGTGTTGCCATTTTACCTTCAGTACGGCTAGTACTAGAGTAGGCTGTGCTAAGACTATATGTGCTGCGTCGGTGGCGGGCTGGGCCACTCTCGCGCAGATTCCCTCCACCCGTGCCTTCGAGCACTCTCAAGCGGCGGTGTGGAATGATGTGTCCCCCACCTGTCCGGCACCACTCTGCTCGCTGCGTGCCTCGGATCACGCTTGGCTATCAGGGCAGTTGTAAGTATGCCATTCTCATATAACGGGTATGAGAAACTTTAAACGCGTTTTTCTCGAAACAATGTTTTTTTTACATGGCTGACATGATATCTCAAACTCTAGTGTCTAGAGTCTAGTCGACCAATTGACTTCAAATTTGACGTACCCCTTCAGTGGATATCCCGTTATCGTCTCTCTCTAAACCAGAATTATAGAAAAAGAATTTTTCTTATTTTTTTAGCTCGCTAAACATGAAACAAGCCAAGAAAATCAATATTCAAAATTTAAAGTGCCACCATTTTTAAATCTTCACTTTTTTCATTCTGGTTCACACCATAATCACAAACATACTAATCAAGAATCTTTTGGGTCATTTCATGCCAAATCCATCACTTTTTGCAGGCACCATAGTCGATATTGGGATTTTGAAAATCATAAATCTTGTTGGGTTCTAGAAAACATGCCAAAAGTTTAGACATTACTAAAATCAGATACTCTATTTAGTACATAGCGACAAAAGCTCATTAGTAAAAGAAGCCTTCCTAAGCAAACCAGCTGACACTACGCATTCATCTTGGTTGTCTTTTTAAGTTTTTAAGTTTACGTATAACATACATATACATAGTACCAACATAGTACGTATACCCCGTAAGCAAAAATCCTTGTTTCTGACCTGGGACTATCACGGGTTCGTGAGGGCTCGTAACTTGGACCACGGCCCAATTTTGGCCGAACCAGCCCTCGGCCCAATTTTGGCCGATTTCGGGCCGTTGTAAGATGGCAGCACGGTCGCACTGATGTGGCGAATGCCGTTAGGGTACGCGCCCAGTGCATCCTACAACCGACAGACCTGGTGACGTCAGAGGCTTCGGTCAGACGTTTCAAATGTGTGGGTAGGCCCGTCTGTGAGACCCTTCTAGCTTCGTCCTGCATCGACCGACGGGACGGGTCTCGCGCGATTGTATTTCGGTGCAGCGTTCACTTCAAATAATTTTCATGTCGTCAATTTTGAAGTATCCGTATTTTTGAAAACGGGTCCGTAAAGAGGACACTTGGGGCTATATTATCATTATTTTTATTTTTTCAATTTTCTGGTGCTTTGATAGCAATGCACCTGTTTAAAACAATTACAAAATAAACTATGAAAACAAATATTTTCTCAACTGTGAAATAATGTTTATTGAATACTCTTATGGTTTCACTATGAGCACCCAAGACTAATTTTCATCGTTTTGTTTGTTTGGCCGTTATAATTTAATGAAAAGCTTGTGACACCTCATACTGCACGTCCGTAAAACCAACAATTTTCATGATTTCAAGGAATTCTTTGAAATACGTTCATATTTTATTAAAGACTGCAACATATCCAAATTTGCAAAAAATTCGAAACAGTGGTCCTATTTCGCATGGAATGATATATGTGCATTAATTGAATGTAGATCACCGCTCATGGAGGTATGGATACTCGAAAGTAATTAAGGAGGCCAATTATGATATTCTGTGATTTGTTACGTAAAATAGAACATATACATGGAAACATTAATTAGTGGCGAAGGGATAAACAAGACAACATTATTTTTAATTGTAGTTTATTTTAATTATTATTTCATTGATCATCAGATTCTTGGAAAAAACTGAAAGACATCATTCGGCTAGTGTTTTCATTTCCTTAGGTTTAAAAATCTTAATAAATATAGATTCGAAAAAATCGGTTACCTCGCTCTTTCCGAAACCATTGTGACCTTATTCGTCAGAAAGTCACAAAAAGTCGCAAACTTTTGGATTGTAACCAAATAACAATCGGTGGGCTCGAAGGGTCTCAATAATACGCATGCAAAAAAAATAAATAATTAGCTTTGTATTTTTTATAATTTAAAGTAATGTACTCACCGCACTGAATAATATCTACACTATGAAACTTTCGAAAATCAAGGAGTGCATATACACAAAACCAACAAAGAAATGAGAAAAAATTTTTTCCTTCGAATGTATGTCGCACTTGTTTCCAATATCAGTGTTTGTACTTAGGTTCTATTATAATCTACGATCGATGCATGAATACTGTAATATGTTTCAATACACATAGATTTTTTAAAATGACATTATCATAATAAACGAATTATTGCACGTCTTGGGGATTTTGCACCACTGTGCGACGTACGATAGCGTAGCGGGTTTGGGAACGTGCAATAAAACATTTGGCGTGCAAATGGTCGGGTCATTATTGGGCGATCGACAGCGAAGCTATTTTTCAGAAAGCTGTTTTTAGCGCGTCCAATTCATGATTTTTTACTGTAAAGTAATTTACAAATCACAGTTCAAAACGTATTGTCCGAGAAAGTGCCGACTTCCAGCTCAATAGTAATGACCTCTCATAAACTCCTCCATAGAGAATAAGCTTTCATTTATGTTATTTTGTTGTTTCCCTTTCTTCAATAAGCCCCTTTTCATGTCCCATCAGTTATAACTCCATAAAGTAATATTTTATACTTCTAAATTTTGAATGTTTTCTCTAAAATCCGTATCAATGACTCCGATCGGGAACATTCTGCCAGGGGTTGTACTAGCTCTCAGGTAGTAGCTACATCTGGAAAATTAGATCGATAATATCTAGTCATCTATTAGATTTGTAATATGTGAAGGTCAATACTTTGTAACTCAGAATTTTGTGCCTCATCCGAGTTCGAGCAAAAATACTGGGCATTCTATTTAAAAAACTGAAGCTGAACTTCATATCTTGAATCAATGTAACAGAAATCAAATTGAAGCACTACACAAGTGCCCCCTAGGAACCATGCAACATTTGATTGAACATTTTCTTCGTACAACAAATAGCTTGCGAGTTATTTGAGATCGTCATGTTGTCAGACTCAGCCTGCAAACTAAAAACTGCTGCGAGGCTCGAATTGTTTGTTATTTTGGGTCCATAAAATTGCTGAATATTCTCTAGACATGCTGAAACAAGAGTCGACAGCGTTTGTCCTAAAATTATACCTTTCACATGGTGAAAAATCATTTGTAATCGATTTATGTCCAACAAGTAGTCGAATACACTGCCCCGTACGAGCGATAGCGGACCAGCAGTGGGTTAAGATATTATAAACCGCTACCGCCCAGTACTACGCGATTGTAGGGGGTGGCAAGACGCCATCTCGTATGGGTCCGAACTGGTGTCATTTGTATTGATGCGAGGCTGAGAAGAAGCCTTTCGGGGCTGGAGCGAGGTGACGTTTCTTGGTTTGAATGCGCCGCCGCGCCGATTGGGTCAGAGTGGAGGAGGCAGGCCTCGTTTCACACGCATTTGCGGCTGTGCCGAAATATTGGCTACAGCGGCCACACATACCATGTAGCGTACAACGTCGAAGTCAAAACATTGAGACTGTCGGCGCGCGGCTGTGGTGGGGATAGGCAGACCTGGCAAGATAGGCTCGATTTGTTTATGTGCCGTTCCCGGGGCTGTTCTCTATGGAGAGGTTTATGAGAGGTCATTACTATTGAGCTGGAAGTCGGCACTTTCTCGGACAATACGTTTTGAACTGTGATTTGTAAATTACTTTACAGTAAAAAATCATGAATTGGACGCGCTAAAAACAGCTTTCTGAAAAATAGCTTCGCTGTCGATCGCCCAATAATGACCCGACCATTTGCACGCCAAATGTTTTATTGCACGTTCCCAAACCCGCTACGCTATCGTACGTCGCACAGTGGTGCAAAATCCCCAAGACGTGCAATAATTCGTTTATTATGATAATGTCATTTTAAAAAATCTATGTGTATTGAAACATATTACAGTATTCATGCATCGATCGTAGATTATAATAGAACCTAAGTACAAACACTGATATTGGAAACAAGTGCGACATACATTCGAAGGAAAAAATTTTTTCTCATTTCTTTGTTGGTTTTGTGTATATGCACTCCTTGATTTTCGAAAGTTTCATAGTGTAGATATTATTCAGTGCGGTGAGTACATTACTTTAAATTATAAAAAATACAAAGCTAATTATTTATTTTTTTTGCATGCGTATTATTGAGACCCTTCGAGCCCACCGATTGTTATTTGGTTACAATCCAAAAGTTTGCGACTTTTTGTGACTTTCTGACGAATAAGGTCACAATGGTTTCGGAAAGAGCGAGGTAACCGATTTTTTCGAATCTATATTTATTAAGATTTTTAAACCTAAGGAAATGAAAACACTAGCCGAATGATGTCTTTCAGTTTTTTCCAAGAATCTGATGATCAATGAAATAATAATTAAAATAAACTACAATTAAAAATAATGTTGTCTTGTTTGTCCCTTCGCCACTAATTAATGTTTCCATGTATATGTTCTATTTTACGTAACAAATCACAAAATATCATAATTTCTACTATAGAAATTTCGTCCTACGGTAGGAAGAAAAACAAAATGATTTGATTTTCTTCAGACGTCGGGACCCCATGGGGTTTGTCCATTGTTACCCTTCTCGAAGCGCTCGAAAAGGTCGAACTACCTGCGGACCGTGACCGATTCGTCCGACGACGGGCCCACTGTGAGCACATTTTTGGACGAAAGCGGACGAAAAGACACCAACACATGCCTCTCGAGGCGCTCGAAACGCTCGTCCGTGTGTCCCGAAGTCTGATGTAGGACGAAAACGGATCCACTGGGCGCGTACCCTTAGAGCCAGTTCAAACACGGCGGAAACCGCGCGATTTGAACCGCGCTTCCGCGCGGTCGAACAGTCAAAAACCAAAATTGAATGTTACTTTTCTTCCCTCTTAACCCCTTGCCGTACCATTTTCTTTACAGTTGCATTGATTACATCTTTTTGGAAAAAAATCCTCTTCGTGAAAGGGAAACGAAAATTTATGTCTGTATAAAATCTTAATGTAGTTAATTTTATAATACAAAAATGGGGGAACAATGAACGTTATATTTATTAATTTACTTTATTAATTCTCTTTATTATGTGAAGGTCAAATTACAATATCTTTATAAGCTTAAATCTATCTTATAATTTCATTTTTTTCTTCTTGTAGCTGGTGACATATGTATGTTGTGACATACACACAGGATATCTACAAAACACCCAACCAGCACAAAGATATCTTACAGACGCCTTAAAGTTGCCTGTCGCAAGACGTAAGTACGTCTGACAGACGTCTGCTACGTCTTTGGACCGCCGTTTTTACCGTCTTAAAGACGTACACATACGTCTTTAAGTGGTCTTTGTTACAAAACTGTGCGTCTTAAAGACGTCTCTCACAGGTCTTTTCGACATCTTAAAGATTCCTTGTAAAGACGTATAAAAAATCGCCTGAAAGACGTATCTTTAAGACATCCTTTTGGGCATCTTTTAAGCGTCTTTCTAGAGGTCTTTCAGGCATCTTTTAAGCGTCTTTCGGGGCATCTTTAAAGCGTCTTTCTAGGGGGTCTTTAAGGCATCTTTTAGGCGTCTTTCTAGGGGTCTTTCAGGCATCTTTTAAGCGTCCTTCGGGGCATCTTTTAGGCGTCTTTTTAGGGGTCTTTCAGGCATCTTTTAAGCGTCTTTCGGGGCATCTTTTAGGCGTCTTTTCAGGGGCGTTTTAGGCTTCTTTCAAACATCTTTGTCAGGCGCCTCTTTGTCATCTAAAAGACACATAAAAGATGCCTGAAAAACGTCTAAAAAGGCGTGTAAAAGGAGGCTGGAAGATTCATAAAAGATGACTTAGAGAGGACTTGCAGGTTTCTTGGGACATGTTGAAAGGTAGTGGGTGGGGGGGGGGACAAAACAAATTATTAATTAATTTCTTTATTGCCACAATAAAATTGAAACATTAACATTAACGCATTAAAATAAAAATAAAATACAGTTAAAATATTAAAATAAATATATTAAAATCAAAGTATTAACATTAAAATATAACACGTGTTGGCGTATAAGCAATAGATATCATAAGAGAGTAGGTTAATTAGATATGAACATTACAATAATATTGAATAAAGCCTTGTCTGACTAACGCCTCATTTACTTTCTACTTTCAACAATTAAAATGAAATGTTGCACTTAAAACATAATAATAATTAACATATTAAAATTAAAATATATACCGCTATATCAGACTGGGCATCAGGTTCCCCGACCGTGTTCATTGCACCACGTGGCCACTGCTACTGACGCATTCGTCGGCCTGGCAGAAAATTATTCGAAGGATTTCTTCGAAGACTTTCCACGAATAATTTTACGAATAAAATGCTAACTAAATTAAAGATAAATATATGTTAGATGTTTTAAGTGTATTTATTACAGCAATAAATTTTACTTACTGCTGCATCGAATATTTCTTTATCTTCTAATTTCATTTCCAAGAAGTTCATTTCCTGC
The DNA here is from genome assembly GCA_963966675.1 of Lasioglossum calceatum. Classification (NCBI taxonomy): domain Eukaryota; kingdom Metazoa; phylum Arthropoda; class Insecta; order Hymenoptera; family Halictidae; genus Lasioglossum; species Lasioglossum calceatum. The sequence goes on along the minus strand of CAXAAD010000265.1, from coordinate 701,685 downwards.
TCGGTTTTCATTGGAAATATCAATTCCGGAAACCTTGTAAAAAAAGAAATTCCTCTGCATGCTTCAGTCGCTGCTGACGTCATCATATTCTGTTGCAGCTCTTGCTTCATCTGTTGCATCTCCTGCTTCATCTGTTGCATCTCCTGCTTATTTTGTTGAACTTCCTGCAGAACCTCCGTCACCAGTGCCCTTAACAGGTGGTTTTGCTCCAACAGTGTTCGCAGTTTTTTATCCATCCGACCAGGGCATCTGGGGCAATCCCTTCCTGGTTCCCCTGTCTCTTGCCTCCTTTCTCTATCTCTCCTTATATTTCCCAATAGGGATTGGGATTGGGATGTGGAATTTTCGTCACCGACTTCCTGGCTGATGGCAGTGACTGAAACTGAAATATATTTTCATGAAAAAAGATTTCCTAATTACGGTAATACTTAATATGTGTAGGGTGCTTCTTTTTGTATTTACGTACCAATCTTAGGTTTATTCCCCAGGCTTGGGAATCAGGTCACTCGTATCCTCAGCCGTCTTCGCCTTGCTCCTCGCTTTCGCGTAGTCGTCTAGAAGCATTATATTATAATTATTATTTTAATTGTACATGTACGGCAGGCATATCATACACGCGGCTCCACCAAAAAATTTGAAACTGATGATGACAATTCGTAGGTTTTACGCTACGAATTCACCCTTTTGCAAATCAATTTTTCATCCATTAAGAATATTTAAAATTAATCATTTATTTATTTCGATTAAATTATATATTTATTTGGACACACGTGAACGGTGTCATTACTCTGCGAGAGAAGACTCAATACTCTCAATACATTTCAATAAATATGTACTTTCATTTCTAAAATGTATTAATCAGACAATGGTTACAATGAATATATACATATCTATACACAGTTTTCGCACATTGCAACAAAGTTAATGAATTGGTAATTATTTTTAAATAAGTACTTAATGTAATACTTTATTTGTAAAAGGACGAAATTGATTTACAGAAAGGTGAAATCGACTTGTAGAAGGTTGAATGTGTGGGGTCCAAAACCTGTACAACTGAAATTAATCGAAATGCAGTGTGATTCCGTATTGAAACAGAAATATTTATATGGATGTTGCGATTCCACATTTCTACAATTTTTTATCTGTCGACCGATTTCCCAATATGTTATGTGCAATTATAGACGTCTTTCAGTTATGTTCGGTAGCAGCGGTAGTACACATATATGAGCGAACCACTATCTTCAACGTTAAAAAATAATATAACTGCGGAAAGGTAAAGATGGGCAGACCAGCGTGTGTACAATAATCAATTTCAAAGATAATTACAGTTCAACAAATTCAACCAAATTTTGAAAATTTCGTTACTGAAAAACATTCCCAAGTTTCTTCGAAACAAAAATGAAATAGTTTTATTCAAATAAAGTTAAATAGAAAAAAAAACTTTTGCGCGTATGTTATTTTGTATGTGTAACAGCAACGTTAATAAAAAAATGTGTTTCCTTTTTATTCCGAGTCGGCTTTTTCCTATTGCGGCCCTCGAATTAATTTATAATACATAACCGAGGTCCTTGGTGGTGCAAGAGTTTCACATGCCTGATGTACGGTTTATAACTATTTTTTCACTTACCGAAACAATTTATAATACATAACCGAGGTCCATGGTGGTGCAAGAGTTTCACATGCCTGATGTACGGTTTATAACTATTTTTTCACTTACCGAAACTGCTATTTTTAAAAATCTTCACTTCAAACTGTTTCCACGTAGTTTCGGGTGTTTCCATTTTGTAATTGCATTGCGCAATTTCGATTTAGTCAGCGGTGGCCAGCTGCATCTATCGCCTTCCAGCCAGTTAGTTGTCACCGCTTCCACCGTCCCGTCTGCCACAAATTGAACAACTGTCCATGTTCTTCTTGCCTCCATTGTATGTGTATTTCCTAGGAATTGAAAAGTGCGGTAAAATTTAGAGACTGATTTAAACATATAAATACGATATAAATACAATTAATTAAAGAGATGCATGTACAAGGGAAGTTACAAAGAAAGCAAGAATAGCAATGGCGCAGATATGGGGAATAGGTCAAAGAATGTTCAAGAATAATTTTGAGAGAAAAACATCTTACTGTACGCTGTACGTATCAGAAATCTGGGGATGGATGGAAGCCGAGAAAGTAGAGAAAATATAGGAGAAATACAGAAGGTGGACATTAGGTTTGGATTTCATTACAACAGTATATCTACATAATTTTTGGGGGAAACTAAAACGGACAAAGTATAAGGATAGAAGCGGGGAAAAGGGCAATGCAATATGAAGAAGAAACGAAACTTATATTGTGACGTGGCAAAATAACCACGTCACTTAAGAAAATAGAAAGTAATCCCTAAGTTAATATCGGAAGGCCCGGACCGCCCTCTGGCAGGTTAATTACGAATTCGTTAAGCAGTAAGCGCTCTCACTGGGAAGTATTGGATATTAAGAACCGAGACTGTAAGAATTTTGGAACGTCGTGCCTATTGGCACGGCGAGAAATTACAGGACAGTAGCACGGGCTCAGGGAGCCCGGCTAATTACTCGCTGCCGATAGGAATAGCCAATGCTGCCGCCGTCAGGCCCGCCTTGAATCTGGACCTATGGGAAAACCTCTGCAGAGGAAACTAAAGGGACTTCAAGCCCAGGCTCACCAACCTGGAGACGCCGACGTGGGACAAGGGGACATGACGAAACATCGAAAGAAAGTCCCGTCGACGTCTCGCCCCCGCTATTCAGCAGTCCCCTGCAGGAGCGGCTTGAGCAGTCCTGGAATGTCTCCCGACATTCCCGGTGGTCGAAAGGCCATCGTTAAGGAAACGGAAATTGTCTGGGTCCGGGGCCCTCCTGGCGAGCGCCGTCCCTGCCAAGTGGCGACACCGCGAGCGACAGTAATTGGCGGGCGAAAAACCGAAAGAGTGGGGGACGCTTCACTTCCGCATCCTCGAGCCACCGAAAATCCAAGGCACTGCTGCGTAGGCTTCCGTACCATCTAGTCGCGTACTACCGAATATTGTAACCGCGTGTGCGTAGTACTAAGTCGTAATTCCGATTGTAAAGCTGCCGTAAATCAGCTAGAGAGAATTATCATCGCTGCCGGTGGTAAGTGCCAATCAGGTTGCCGTATTATATTTTGTGGATCTTTTGATCGTGGCTCGAGTAGCGTTTTCGTGAATTATTCTCGGTTGCACGTGGGCCGTCCTTCCGACGACCACGTGTTTCGTGTATGCCGTATTCACGGCTGCCCGTTTGTTTTCCTTGTGCGAGTCCCCAGTGAGAAGCGAGCGAGCGAGAAATTCGTCGATCAACACGTGTTCGCGTTTATCATTATTTTGCTGCCGCGCACAGTCAGAATTCATAGTTCGTCAAGATCATCGTGACCCCGTGTCGGCCTCAACCTCGGACGGCTGCCGACTCGGGTTAAATTCTCTATTCCGAGGAACGCGTATTCCATCGGGGATCGGTATTATATTTTCGCTGTGAACGCGTACGACCGACCGACGCCATACCGATCCCGACGCGGCCATCTTGAAACAGCGAATCCGCGCGCGTGCCGGCCTTCTGCCGGACACGTTGATTCTCCGTTAAATTCTATCTTTGTTACACACTATTTTGTCAATCGTAAACCACTCTGTTAATTCTTCATTGTCATTCATATTTCCGCTGCCGGGTATCCACCCGACAGCGTGTACAGCATCTTTGGTCAGATCACACCAATAGTAAATTATACATTTTTCTTGCCGTTATACGAGTGGAAATTATTACGAGGACCCTTCCCGCCGTGGGGAACGTCTCATCCGATCCCGCGTAGAATCCTGCGCCCATCCTGAGCTATTCCATCTTCGCGACCGTGTTCTCCTCGGCTTCTATTATTCGTGTGGCATCTTCGGATGCCTGGCGCCCGAAATAAGAACAATAGATTCCTTTCGCGTACGGATTAAAGCCGAGGGAAACACCGATTATCACGGGCGGACTGTGTCTCGCACGGCCGGACCCAGCCCGGCTAAAAAGCCTATAAAGACTCGAAAGCGCTTCCTCTCCGCCTCTCCTTCTGAGACCCGGAAAGAAATCGTGTGATAAATTGGCGCCCGAACAGTCGGATTCCTCGCCGCGAAAATTTACCGAGTACGGGATTTTCCATGAGAGGTGCGCGAATCGGATGAGACCCTCGTTAAGATGGCGAATTCGGAATAGAGAAAATAGCAGAAATACGAATAGATTGGCGGAACACTCGCTTATCGCTTAGACACGACCCCGAGAGAGGATAAATATTTTGTGAAGAGATTTTTTTTTCTCTCTCTCTCAAACAGCGCCGAGCCACGCAACAGTCGAATTTTATTGAATTTTGTGAACATTTATCGACATTTATTGATATGGAAATGCATATATATTTTGTTTTCTTTCTGTGTGTACTATTTGGCATTCAGTTAATACAGCGTAAAGTAAAAGATTAAAGAGGAAAAATTGATCACTGTGTAAATTAAAGAAATCTGGGAAAACACAATATACAGTTCATTCAAGAATAGTCCATCTAAGAATTTATCGATCAAAAATTGACAATAAAAATAAATTGAATAATAGTAAAGAATTTCATGAAAAAGAAATAGTATTCGATAAAAGTACCAAGAAACAAAGGAAGCAATAATAATTAGAATGAAAATGCGTGTATTGAGGATGCCGAATAGTTATAAATGATTTGAATATATTTATTTGTGTACGACTGGGAAATTGATCGGATTAACTGGAAATTGAGAAACGAAGCGGCTCAGTGCCGGCAAGAGTATCAATTCCTAGTAATTCCGACAAATAGAACAGTCGATTATTGAAAACTAATAATTATTGCAATTGTATATATATATGTGATATGGTGTTGCTTGTACGTATGTGGTGGTGGAAGATATGTCCCGGGTGTAATGTCTAGAAAATTTTGGGCGAAATATCGCATATTGAGACTGGGATTGAATCCACCGCGAACATACAATTTTGGGAAATATTTGAGATAGAATTGCTGGAGCTGCCGTAAAGCAAAAATTGAAAATCGGTATCGAAACTCTAAGAGCGAAGCGAGGCGAAACGCGGAAAGTTTCTTTTGGGTAGGATCGGTCTTTTGTGTATACGCCAGGCTAGAATTTGAATTACTGTATTGTTCGCTGCCGAGTTAAGGCCTTCGGCCGAGGTTGCCGCGCACGGTTACCCGACCCTATCGTAAACATTCGAATTGTTAGGAAACCGTCATAATATTCTCAGGAACGGGTAGAAAAAAAAATAGGACCTCTAGTTCCCAACATAAGCCTAAAGGGAAAATAAATAAATTCGCGTACCATGTCGAGTTCAGATGAGGGATACCGGATCATCTATGATGAGAAGGACGAGGGGGACAACAAGTCGGTAGCCAGCGAGAAATACGTAGACGCTGCCGCGGGATCGAACACAGAAGGGGAACCCGGAAGTGATTTCGAAAACTATCGCGTAGAATCAAAAACAGATTTGAATTTAAAAGATCAAACAACAAAAACGATATCGTTGTCAGTTCCCGTAATATCACGCGATAGGAAGGCAGGCGCGAAACCAAGGGAAACCCCCTCAAGCCCGCAATTAGGATCGCTACGCTGCCGAGGTAACACCGTGTCGGAAGTGATACGGAGATGGAAAATAAAATTTTCGGGCAAAACAGGGGAAGATCATGAAACCTTCCTCCACCGAATCGAGAAACAACAACGGATCTCGGGTATCTCCGACGCGGATTTACTAAGGTGCATACCGGTTTGCTTAAAAGAAGTAGCGGAAGAATGGTACGAAACAAACGAGGATACTTGGACGACTTGGGACGGATTTAAGAGGGAATGCCGTAGATTTTTCGGGGACCCGGAATATTATGAAAAGTTAGAAAGAAATACCAAGGATAGGATGCAGGGGGAAGAGGAACCGGTACGGGCATACATAGTAACAATGCAGCGAATGTTTAAACGGCTAAAGAAACCATGGTCAGAAGGAAAGAAAATAAAAACGGTCTACTGGGGCGCGAAACCAAAGCTGCAAAAAGTCGTGAGTTACAGCGTAATTAGGTCGCTAAAGGAATTAGAAGAACAGCTAGTTGAGGCGGAAAGACGTTTAGAGGGCCCGAAAAGGCACAACCCAAAACCATCGGAAATGGTCAGTGCCGATTTCGCGTACGATCCAAAGAAGTATGGTAAGCCGAAACATACAGTCGCGATCGAAACGGATAGCGACAGCTCGGAAGAGCTGCCGAGATCCCCTCATTCCCAACACCGCGGTAATAGGAAGAACAGGGAACGGACCGAGCAGTGTGCGAATATTTCCTACGCTGCCGGTACGTCGGAAAAACAATACGCGTATAACCGGCGTGGTCCTCCACCGCACCGATCGGGACAAAAGCCGCGTTATCAACCTCGAGACACCGAACCGAGCGCCGACAAACGCAACGACGAGGAGCTCGAGTGTTGGAATTGCCGAAATAAAGGGCACAGGTCAAAAGACTGTCGTGCAGAACCGACGATCCATTGTTTCCGATGCGGGGCCCCGGGGACCACGTTAAGACGCTGCCGCAGGTGTAAGAGGCCAACGGGAAATGGGAGGAGGAGTCACTCGAATGGGCCGGAGGGACTTCAGAAGAAATAGTATCGGCCCGAGTTCAAGTAAATTCACGGGAAGGGTTGAAAGTAACACCAGTGCTAACCATCGAAGCACAAATAGGTAAACGAAAAATCCGCGCACTAGTAGATTCAGGGTCAACAGTGACCTTCGTGAGCAAAGACCTAATAAAAACTTTAGATTCCGCTGCCGTAAAAACGTCAAAAGCAGAAAAACCGTGTTATTTCCTGCTAGCCACAGGAGCGTTAGACCGTGCGATAGAAACAGCAAGTTTCCGCCTTCGCTTACGCAATAAAGAGTATAACGTTTTCGCGAGAATTTTGGAAAATTTGGTCACGCCTTTACTACTGGGTATCGATACGATAGCATTATTTGGAATCATCGCAGAATACCATAACGCCGAGTGGTATTTTGCATCGCGACCAGAAGAACGGTTTCCATTTAGCGACTCGTCGAGACAACCGGTCTGTTGCGGACTACAATTGTTGAATACGAGCGAAAAAGAACGGTTAGAAAAATTCCTGGAGGTCTCGTTGGCAGAATTCGAGAAAATGAATGGCGTAACGGATTTGACTAGTCATAAAATCGACGTGGGGGACCATCCGCCCATAAAGCAAAGGTACTATTCTGTGTCACCTAAAGTGCAAGAAGCCATCTACAAGGAAGTGGAAACCTTGTTGGCTGACGGCATAATAGAACCGTCGAATAGTGGCTGGTCAAGCCCAATAGTAATGGTTAAAAAACCAAACGGAAAATATCGATTCTGCCTAGATTTTCGAAGGGTCAACGAGGTCTCTAGAAAGGATGCTTATCCGCTGCCGTTAATGACCAACATTTTAGACAAGCTCCGCTCAGCAAAATACATCTCAACCATCGATCTAAGCCAAGCCTACTTCCAGATACCATTAGAGGAGAAAAGTAAAGAAATTACCGCTTTTACAGTCCCGGGCAAAGGACTATTTCAATTTCGACGGATGCCGTATGGGCTCACCGGAGCCCCAGCCACGTTCCAACGGCTATTAGACAAACTCATCGGTCCAGAAATGGAACCGCATGCGTTTGCATATTTAGATGATATAATAATAGTAACAAAAACATTCGAACAACACCTAGAATGGTTGGAACGCGTGCTAAGAAAAATAAAAACGGCCGGTTTAATAGTCAACCCCGCGAAATGTGAGTTCTGTCGTGAGGAAGTACGGTATCTAGGATTTATAGTCAGTAAGGAAGGGCTAAGGGTGGACCCGGAGAAAATCAAACCTATAGTATCATATCCATCGCCGAAAAACGTGAAGCAGCTTAGGCGATTCCTAGGGATGGCATCCTGGTACAGGAGGTTCATACCGGGTTTCGCCACGGCTGCCGAACCGTTAAACGGATTGCTGCGAAAAGCAACCAAATGGGAATGGGGAGATAGTCAAAAAGCTGCCTTCACCATTCTCCGGGAAATGATTTCGACCGCCCCCACCTTAGCCTGCCCGAACTTTGAGCTGCCGTTTGTATTGCAAACGGATGCAAGCACAGTAGGATTAGGTGCGGTATTAGCGCAAGAGATCGATGGGTTGGAGAGAGTAATAGCATTCGCGAGTCGTTCTCTCACGCTGCCGGAGAGAAAATATTCCGCAACAGAACTGGAATGTCTGGCAATTGTATGGGCAGTACAAAAGTACAGACCCTATTTAGAAGGTTACCACTTCACAGTGGTAACAGACCATAATAGCCTAAGATGGCTAAGGAATTTGAGAAACCCTTCTGGGAGACTGGCACGTTGGGCTCTACACCTTATCGAATATGATTTTGATATCGTATACCGCCAGGGTGCATTGAACAAGGTGCCGGACGCGTTGTCGAGGATGTATGAAAACGGGGAGAACGCTGGGGAACTCCTACCATTAGCCGCTGCCGTAAGAATTAATTGGTATACCGAGAAAATGGCGGCAGTAGAGAAAAATCCGGAAAACAACAGAGATTGGTCCATTCGCGAAGGACAGTTGTACTATCGTAGAAAAGACCCATTAATAGCAGAACTGTTAGGTCAAGATCACGTTGAGTGGAAACTGGTAATCCCGGAGGAAAGGAGACCGGAAATCTTGCAGGAGGGACACGATAATGAACAATCTGGGCATATGGGTATGGAGAAAACATACCATAGGATCGCGTTGAGATATTACTGGCCCGGAATGTATAGAACTATAGTAGAGTACGTAAGACGCTGTCCCGTGTGCCAACGTACGAAGGTGGAGCAATCACTCCCCTCGGGGTTGATGGGGAGGCGCCGTATAGAAGCTCCGTGGTCAGTAATAGCTGCCGATATTATGGGCCCATTTCCCACAAGCAAGACCGGCAACTCCTACCTCCTGGTGATCCAGGACCTATTCACCAAGTGGGTCGAATGCACCGCGCTTCGCCGCGCGACAGGGATTAAAATTTCGGAAGCTCTGGAAGAGCTAATTTTCTCACGCTGGGGCACACCAGAGGTAATACTAACTGATAATGGTACGGAGTTCGTCAATAAAGCTATCAATGATATAGCAGGCGTGTATGGGATAAAGTTATCGACAACCCCACCCTACCATCCACAAGCGAACCCAGTAGAGAGGATCAACCGAATTCTAAAAACAATGATAGTGTCGTATGTGGGAAAAGACCACAGGGAGTGGGATAAAAACCTCTCCAAGTTTAGATTCGCGTATAACACGGCATATCATTCGGTTTTACGGACATCCCCAGCATTCTTAAACTTCGGACGAGAACCAACACCCCTAAAATGTTTGCGCAGTGCTGCCGAGCCTTCAATAGAACCGGAAAGCGTACCGGTAGACGCGTGGAAAACGCGGATCACCCAACTAGCAACGTTACGCAGTTGGGTGAGCGAGAATCTAGAGAAGGCATACGAAAGGCAGGCACACTATTACAATCTTAGACGTAGGGACATCCAGTTTAAAGTGGGGGACTTAGTTTTGAAAAGGCAACGGGTTCTATCATCAGCAGCTAACAAATTCGCCGCGAAATTGGTACCGAAGTACACCGGTCCATTTAAAGTAAAGGCGAAATTGTCACCAACAGTGTACACCTTGGCGACGTTAGAAGGGAAGAACGCAGGGAAAACCCACATTTCTGACATAAAAGCATACCTCCCACCACCAGAAGAGTAGAAGGGAAAGCATAAGAAGACAAATGTAACAACATCAACATATAATTCACAGCAAATTCATCGAAGAGATGTCGTCGGTGGAGCAAGAGTTGAGACAGGTGCTTGTAAAGATGCAGATCTCGGGGAAGCAGCAGGAAGCTCACCGAATAGTCCGGGAGCAGCTAGGAGAGACGGACGACACCAAGCAGAGAACTGTGGCAACACAGACGGGACGTAAATGTCTCCTGCTTCTCCGGAACAAAAACCATAAGGAGGACGAAGAGGTGACGGTGGAACGAGATGAGGAGGACACACTGTCGGAGTACCTGTCGGCGGATGAAAGGCCAGAGTCGGAGAGAGGGGAAATCTCTCTGAACAACTCGGGTTTCTCCCTCGGTATAGCCCTAGAGCAGTTGGAGCAGCAGCTCACAACGCAAACGGAGCCGGAAAACAACGCCGACGAACCGGCAGAACAAGTTACGGAGGATAGCGCTGCCGAAACAGGACGACAAGTCACGGAAGATAGAGCTGCCGAACCAGGGCGACAGGGCAAGGAGGAAAACGATAGCGGACAAGCCACGGAGCAGAAAGCTGCCGAACACTTGGAAGTGTCCACAACAGAGAATCGTGAAACATCAAGCGACGAGCCCACAGACCCACTAGCTAGACCAGAACCCACCAAGGAGGAGGGAACAGAAGAGTTCAATAGAATTCATCAAGCAGGGATCAGCAGACTGCGGCTAGAGAGGGCAAGGGAGAAGAGAAGAGAGTGGTCACTGTCGTTGCCGCGAGAAGCTCTACCAGCTAAAAAGGAGGAGGACAAACCAGGGAAGATGCTGCCGTTCACTCCCCTGCCACCTTCACCGCCATACCAACCACGAGGAAGAGCCCGACTCCGACTATACCGAGATACAGTGAGGAAAGTAGGAAATGTCCTCCCACACCCAGATGTAGCGCTGCCGAAAAGGGGGAAACCAGGCCCAGCAGAGCTGGTGGACAGGCAGAATGGCTGCTGGAGATGTGGTGCCCAGGACCACAAACACCGCTACTGCAAGGCACCAAGCACGACATACTGCTTCCGCTGTGGAAGATTGGGCTATACAATTAAAACATGCCCAAAATGCGGAGTAGAGTGGAAGACCGCAGGACCACACCACCCGTGGGGATATGACGCTGCCGCAATACCACCGCGTAGAAGATTTTAAATGAAGATCTTGTTTTTTTTTTTCTGTTTCTCGTTGGGTTTGTTTTTCCCGGTTTGTTGGGTAATTTGTGTTTCGCTGTTGTTGATAAGAGAACCCGAAGTGCCATTAAGAAAATAATATTGTTTGTTTTGCTGCCGTATAAGATGGGCTAATTAGTCATAAGAAAGTTCAAATATCATATTTAATTTAGTATTCAGTTAACAAGTATTATTAGTGAAGATAAGTTATATAAGTTTATTTTAAAATAAGGATCATTACCAAAGCATTTTGTCGGAAATTAAGACTGTAAAGCCGCATCACGGTAAGAATAAGCAAATAATAAACAAGAGTGAAAGGGGTATAGTGCTGCCTTAAGAATTAAGTAACGAACCCTAATTCCCCCACCCTACTAGAATTGGTGCGATGCCATACGGCAAACGAAAGCGAACCGGTAGGCATACTTAGGGAAAATAGGATTGGTCTCGTCCGAGGTAGAAACACACACCATATCGACATGCGTACTTGGGTATTTGGTGAAGGGGGTAAGTGTATAAATTTTGTGAATGCCGTAACATCAATGGTACATTTTGTGAACAATTTTTTGTGAGTCCACTGAAAGGGAACGCCCAAGGAGAACGCTTAGCTGCTGCCGAGTCCGCGGAAACCTGGTTGGTAACTGCCACCGGGGTGGTCCGGTCTTCCCTGGGGGGGGAGGAGTTGTGACGTGGCAAAATAACCACGTCACTTAAGAAAATAGAAAGTAATCCCTAAGTTAATATCGGAAGGCCCGGACCGCCCTCTGGCAGGTTAATTACGAATTCGTTAAGCAGTAAGCGCTCTCACTGGGAAGTATTGGATATTAAGAACCGAGACTGTAAGAATTTTGGAACGTCGTGCCTATTGGCACGGCGAGAAATTACAGGACAGTAGCACGGGCTCAGGGAGCCCGGCTAATTACTCGCTGCCGATAGGAATAGCCAATGCTGCCGCCGTCAGGCCCGCCTTGAATCTGGACCTATGGGAAAACCTCTGCAGAGGAAACTAAAGGGACTTCAAGCCCAGGCTCACCAACCTGGAGACGCCGACGTGGGACAAGGGGACATGACGAAACATCGAAAGAAAGTCCCGTCGACGTCTCGCCCCCGCTATTCAGCAGTCCCCTGCAGGAGCGGCTTGAGCAGTCCTGGAATGTCTCCCGACATTCCCGGTGGTCGAAAGGCCATCGTTAAGGAAACGGAAATTGTCTGGGTCCGGGGCCCTCCTGGCGAGCGCCGTCCCTGCCAAGTGGCGACACCGCGAGCGACAGTAATTGGCGGGCGAAAAACCGAAAGAGTGGGGGACGCTTCACTTCCGCATCCTCGAGCCACCGAAAATCCAAGGCACTGCTGCGTAGGCTTCCGTACCATCTAGTCGCGTACTACCGAATATTGTAACCGCGTGTGCGTAGTACTAAGTCGTAATTCCGATTGTAAAGCTGCCGTAAATCAGCTAGAGAGAATTATCATCGCTGCCGGTGGTAAGTGCCAATCAGGTTGCCGTATTATATTTTGTGGATCTTTTGATCGTGGCTCGAGTAGCGTTTTCGTGAATTATTCTCGGTTGCACGTGGGCCGTCCTTCCGACGACCACGTGTTTCGTGTATGCCGTATTCACGGCTGCCCGTTTGTTTTCCTTGTGCGAGTCCCCAGTGAGAAGCGAGCGAGCGAGAAATTCGTCGATCAACACGTGTTCGCGTTTATCATTATTTTGCTGCCGCGCACAGTCAGAATTCATAGTTCGTCAAGATCATCGTGACCCCGTGTCGGCCTCAACCTCGGACGGCTGCCGACTCGGGTTAAATTCTCTATTCCGAGGAACGCGTATTCCATCGGGGATCGGTATTATATTTTCGCTGTGAACGCGTACGACCGACCGACGCCATACCGATCCCGACGCGGCCATCTTGAAACAGCGAATCCGCGCGCGTGCCGGCCTTCTGCCGGACACGTTGATTCTCCGTTAAATTCTATCTTTGTTACACACTATTTTGTCAATCGTAAACCACTCTGTTAATTCTTCATTGTCATTCATATTTCCGCTGCCGGGTATCCACCCGACAGCGTGTACAGCATCTTTGGTCAGATCACACCAATAGTAAATTATACATTTTTCTTGCCGTTATACGAGTGGAAATTATTACGAGGACCCTTCCCGCCGTGGGGAACGTCTCATCCGATCCCGCGTAGAATCCTGCGCCCATCCTGAGCTATTCCATCTTCGCGACCGTGTTCTCCTCGGCTTCTATTATTCGTGTGGCATCTTCGGATGCCTGGCGCCCGAAATAAGAACAATAGATTCCTTTCGCGTACGGATTAAAGCCGAGGGAAACACCGATTATCACGGGCGGACTGTGTCTCGCACGGCCGGACCCAGCCCGGCTAAAAAGCCTATAAAGACTCGAAAGCGCTTCCTCTCCGCCTCTCCTTCTGAGACCCGGAAAGAAATCGTGTGATAATATATATATTTATATATAATATATATATAATAATATCTAATAATAATTATATATATATATATATATATATATATATATATATAGGCTAAAAATAATAGACATCGTGGAAATACAAACAGGGAGAGAGGAAGAGAAGGAGAGTTTCCTGAAGAATTAGCACAAAGAAACAGGACAGACAGGTTCAATGGCAATACGATAGAAAATATTCTAGGGGGGAGATAGGGGGCAGATACAACGTAAATTACATACAAATTAGGGGCAGCCAGCGAGCAAACTTCCTAAATGGAGACTACAAGAGAAGAGACCAAAGCATGAACGCAAGGTTCAGATGTGGAAATGAAGAGCGCGGAAACAAGTACTGGAAGGAAGAAAATGAGACAGTATGCAGATTATGTAAAGGGGCAAGAGAGAGATCAGATGATTCGAGAATGCAAGCAGCTGACAAGAGAAAACGTAATGATAAGAGAGATACTAAAGGGAGAAGAAGTAGGAACCGATTCTTGAAAAAAAGAGAAGGAAAGAAGCCCGAGACAAATGGAAATCACAATAAGTTAACAGTCCCAGACATACTTGCACACAAAACACATGTACCCCCCTTTTGAGGCCGAAAGACAAAAAAGAAACCTATTTACTACTACAATTAATTAAAGAAATATATATTTAGAAGAACAGCAAATAGAATGAAGTTGCAGCAATTAAACAAATGTAGCGGAAGGGCATCAGAAAAAACACTAACGGGAACAAATAATAGCATTGAAAGTACTTACTTTTGAAAATAGTATATGCTTTTTCGTTGATACGTACTGGACGACACTTCACTTCACGAAACTGAAACTTGAAACGAACTTGAAGGTTGCAGGCGGATAAGTGACGAGAAGTCACCCGTCACCCTCGCGCTCTTTGTAGAGGCCCTCGCCAACCCCCACTCTACGGGGGTGCGTGGGACCGACAGCAAAAACTTTTTTGGACTTCAGCGACAGTTGCGGCAGAATGAAGAAGCTCCTGGACAAGAATAGAGAGCTCCTTGTCTCTCCTGCAGGGATGTGACAGAGAGGAGACATGTCGCTCGCAGGATAGACAAAGACAGAGAGTGCAGGTAGCGAACACGTTGGCAACAAGGTGTCCTTACTTAGGACTAGAGTTTGCCTGAGCGATCACTCTTCCAGTAACGCTCAGAGTGTCAAGTATATATATGTACTCAGAGATCATTATACAATAAATCGCACTCTTTGCGGACGGCTACACCGTCAATAATAGTTGTTCCCATTTATCGTCCACACCAGTCATCCTTTTACCTAATGTATAGATTTAGTTAATAGATTATTTTCCTACACATACCTGTGTTTATAATAAATGATATTTCGACAAAATATTTTCAGTATCATTCTAAGAAATATCTTAATCATTGCACAGCAAACCTGTCCCGTCCTAACATCTCTAAAAAAGTTAAGTCCTTCAGCCCGGGAAAAATCCACCTTTGTACGTCTCATTTCAGCCGTAACTACAACGTTGCCGGAAAGACATCTTTTTGGACGTCTCATTTCTGCCGCAAAACGACGTCTCCAGAGAGGTGACTTTTACGCGTCCATAAAGGCATCTTGTATCAGACGTCGTTTTGACGGCAGAAATGAGATGCATAAAAGGCACCTTTCTTCTTAAGACGTCCTGTGCTGGTTGGGTACAAGGAAAATCATTAGTATATACAATATATTCATACATGTACGAGGTCATAATTATGATAATAATATACAGGGTGGCGCAAAATGATCTTTATGGTTTGAATTCTTTATAACATTTTTATTTCAACATTCTTCCAATTTTCTGTTTCAAAATGTTGTAAACAAGACTTCTAGAATTTAATATGGAAAGACACACAACACAGAACAACGAACACAAATCATCGAATTTTATTTTGAAAACCAACGGTCAATTGTTTCGACGCAGCGTGCATATCGTCGATATTTCTATGTGCCGACGATTTCATTTGTGTGCGCCGCGCCGTACGAGGTCCTCCTGTACTGGGGAGGAGGTTCCTTACTAACCCTCCTTGACGAAAATTTGCAACCAAACGATATATTGTTGGCGCTGTGGGTGCCGTCGGCACATAGAAATATCGACGATATGCACGCTGCGTCGAAACAATTGACCGTTGGTTTTCAAAATAAAATTCAATGATTTTTGTTCGTTGTTGTGTTGTGTATCTTTCCATATTAAATTCTAGAAGTCTTGTTTACAACATTCCGAAACAAAAAATTGGAAGAATGATGAAATAAAAAAGTTGGAAGGAATTCAAACCATAAAGATCATTTTGCGCCACCCTGTACTTACCACCACACCAGAAATTAGAGGCCTTCCTCTTCCCCGGTTGCCGTAGAGCTTACTCCTTCTCCTCCTTCGAGAAACCGATTGCGTTTTTTTTCCAGTGGTATCTCCTGTAGGCCTATTCCACCATATCAATGCAAGAGCACTGAACGAAGTGCCCAACCTAAAAAAAATAAACATTAGTTTGCATATTGATTGTTTAGACTTAGACTATACTCACTTTTATTATAATTTCACTATAATATACTTACGGCGCACTTCCTTAGCATCACCGTTTTAAGGTGGAGAGGGGGGGGTGCGACGTCCTACAGATTGTGTTCAGCGGCGACGGCGCACAGTGGGACGAATGGCTATTCTAGGTGGAAAAAATCCTACACATCAGATGCGGCTACTGATGTCAACGTTTGAGGTGTCGTTGTAAAAAGGAGATCTCAATCTTTAAGTTTATGATAATTTTAATCGCAAAAAAGATTTTTGAAAAAATTTTTTTAAAAAATTTGTTAATTGTATGTAATTTTTTATAGTTAAAGTATCATCAATTCAGCACTCGATTTTTAATATAAAGGAAATTTTAAAAAAATTGAACTTGGTGGAACAAAATCATAGATCACGCTTCTTGAAACCGATTCAAATTTTGTGTTTGGTCAAGAAATTAGATTTAACATATATTCAGCCTTTAAAAATAGTATTTATGTAAAAAATATTATATAAATTACATAAACAAATATAGAAAGAAATAAAAAATGCAATAATAATATTAAATAATAAATAAAAAATGTAACAGTAATATTAAATAAGTATAACAATAAAATCTAAATATAACAATATAACTACAGAAAAAATATAACAATAGTTCTTTGGTAATATCACTGTCGCTGTAAACTAAGAATACTTGTGGTATTACACGGAAGTTCCGGGCATAGTAAGATCTAATACACCTTTTGGTAATAAATTCCTATCTTTTTGTGGTATCTCTCTATGTTCATTTATAATTGGATCAGAAGTAATTATTTATTAGTATTGCCATTAAATCGTAATTTGTATTTATACGGGAATTCTTCCTCGTGTGGCCAATCCTTAACCTTCTTACATCTTTATTGCGAGCTTCTTGAGCCTCTTCTGACATCATTCCGATGGGCAATAGACATGACTTATATATTTCTAAACTATGAAATAATATTTTATGAATTGTGACGGGCATATAATACTAAGGATATAATCTTAAATATAAATCTTTCGTTTCACGAACAAATTTCTCGAAATTTACTAAATTAATATGGTAACCTGAGGAAAGAGCAGATAATATACAGGGTGTTTAGCAACAGGTGGGAGAAAATTTAAGGGGTGGTTCTCGACGATAATATAAGACGAAAGTGAAGAATAAAAAAATTGCGATTTCGACTTCGTTATTTAGTTATTAACAGTTAAAAATCCGCCTAAAATGCTGCAACACTTCTAACAAAAGTGTACGTTGCGTACGTCACACAGGCGCGCGACAGACTCGTATCAAGTGACAAACGCATCATACCTTGGTTCTCATTTGGGGCCCCAGCAAGGTGAAAATGTTTAAAAGATCGTTGGACGACATTGAACCTACCTACTCGTTAAAATCCACAAGAGCATTTATAATATCCGCCCTATGGAATTATCGAGCAGAAGGGGTCAATGCCCTTTGACTTTTAAACTGTTTTCACACATATCCACAAATTCTTAATCTGCACTGTTCATAACACCGTACATAATACACTGGAACAAACCACACGTATGCTCTAGCACTATTTTCAATATCATACACACGCACTACGAGTTTACAGAGAGTTTACTGAGGGGAATGAGGAGAATGTAAAGAACACACTGGTAATCCTTTAATGTGGAAACACTGCACTTTATTGAACTTGATTTACGTTGCGAGACTCGCTCACAGACGTCGGCAAAAATCCTTCTGGCAATCGTCATTTTAGTCAAAAAAGACCCTATTTTCAAAATTTCATCGAATTCTGAGAATGGACGTAAACGGAAACTTCGCCTAGAATCTCTTTAGATTTCAAGACCGAACTCGCCCGACCCTGCTAGTTCTGCTCTATTAAAGTCAACTAAATGACGTAGAAAACTGGTACTGAAACAATGTCTAAAAATTATTGTAAAGGACTGTACTAACGAACGTTGTGAACATTAATGTAAACATTTATTTATATTAATACAGAAAATCGTGCATAGAAGCTTAAAGATTCTTATTTATTGCTCTGACACAATTTTCTTTGCAGCGAATATTAACGTACGATTTCGCCGTATTACGGTTCGAAGTTTTCACGTATTAATTTCTATGCTTATGTCGCTGTTAAATGAATTATTATGGGTATAATTAGGGTCAGTGAACATTCCCAAAGAAGTATATATGAATGTTATATCTATTTTCTGAAATGATTTTTTTCCACCTAAAACGGCCATTCGTCCCACTGTGCGGCGGTGTGGAATGATGTGTCCCCCACCTGTCCGGCACCACCGTGCTCTCTGCGTGCCTCGGATCACGCTTGGCTATCAGGGTACTTGAGGGTTTTCTATAAATTGAAATTAGCATTACTAGAAAATATGATTGTATAAAGAACTTGAATTTAATAATTTTACTTACCTGAAGCGGTACATTTCCTGATATGTCTTTCAAAATAGATTCTTTTCTGATATCTTTTTTCCGAAAATGTTTTTCACAAACTCTGCTATTTTTCTTCAACGTGGTACCTGAGCTTTGTGCGGCTTCTTCTCACTTTTTATAAAGCTCAATATCACTCGGAGGATTAAATATAGATACACTCATACCATTCTTATAATAATATCAGTGCTGCTACTACACACTGATATAGTATATATATCAGTGTGCTACTGGCTGCTACACACAATCTCATTTATACACGTACACGAAAAGTGGGATCCTGTCCAATATGCCATCTGGCGGCAACCAGAGAACTAAGTCCTATCTATCACACCGTTCTGAGGGCAGTCCGAACACCTCTATAATACACCGTGCTCGTAACACACATCCACACACATCGTATATCACGTAACACATCGAGATCGTCTAACACACATCCACGCACATCGTACATCTCGTAACACACATCGAGATCGTATAACACACATCCACACACATCAAAATCGTGTAACACACATCGTATATCTCATAACCAGAGTAGTGCAATGATCAACTAATATTTAAAAATGACTATTTACCCTGATTGCCAAGCGTGATCCGAGGCACGCAGAGAGCACGGTGGTGCCGGATAGGTGGGGGACACATCATTCCACACCGCCGCTTGAAAGTGCTCGAAGGCACGGGTGGAGAGCATCTGCGCGGGAGTGGCCAGCCCGCCACCTGCGCAGCACATATAGTCTTAGTCGTTCGTCACGTGGCGGGAATCTCCTGTCAGACCACGTGGCCGGCAGCTACTTCCGGCCAGGTGGAAGGCACCTCGTTGCTTCTGCGTGGAGCGCAGTGGAGCGGCGGATGCCGTTATACAGGGCAGCACCGTCGGTGAGGTTATGTCGGTAATGTCGGTGAAATGAATTTCTACACTCTACACATCGTACAAATATGTAGCAGTCTTCCTTTTTACCTACAATTCCAAATACCGATTGCCGATTATGAACGAATATTCTAAATATAAATAATAAACCTCATATATAATGTGTTAAATTTTATTTATTCTGTTATATATCTATATTATTTTTCCTAGACTGCGGATCTTTGTGCAAAATAAAAAAATTGTCTGCATCGATTGCAAGAATGCAAGAGATGGAATCTAATAAATTGAATGTTACTTCTTCCCCCCTTTGCCCCGTACCATTTTCTTTACAGTTACATTAAGATTAAAACTACACATGAACCAATAAACTAGTAATACATTAATTATCCACTAATACACGCAGTTGCACGAATTAATATTCGGACGCTCTGAAAAAGACGATAACTTTCTTAATATTGTAGTGGAAGCTAGGGCAATTACTTTACTACAGGATGTGCAATTTTTTTAAAATAGCAATTGATCCGAATTGTGGAAAAAATACTAAGAGTTGCGTTTTACAACTTTGTAATGTGGGCCTATATTGAAAATTTAAAAAGTACGCTTCGTAGGTCTGTATAAATAATAATATGCACTGTGAAAGTTTCATCGAAATCGGGTGATGCGGGAAAAAACGACAGGTCTTGAAAGATGTAAGAATTCTTCGTTATAGGCTGAAAATCTGGGATTTTTACCATCTTTAAACGTTTGTAGCTCATTGCAACGTCAATCGATTTTGACGAAATTTTTGGAATATGTTTAGTCGACACAGATCTACAAATCGTATTTTTTAATTTTTCAATATAGGCCTGTTAAGATTCGAGGTTGGTTCGTAGAAATCCGTGGGATTGCGAGTTTCATATCTTAACAATGAAAGAAGTATTTATTTTAACATTCAGGTTTCACCATACCATGTACACTGCTTGCTAAACTTTGAGAGACTGCGCATGCGATGTGACGACGCTTCCTCTACACTCCGTTCAGTGTCTCTCAACTCTCTCTCCGTTGCATACATACATACCAATACACAAGTTAAATTTATTCATTTCTTAACAAGGCCCACAAAAAAACTTGTGAAATGCAACTCTTAGTATTTTTTCTGCAATTCCGATCAATTGCAATTTTTGAACAAATTTCTTTTCACATCTTGTAGTGAACTAATTGCTCTAGCTTCTCAAAAAAGTTCACATCGTATAGTACAAACTTTAAAAAATTGTCATCTTTTTTAAAACGTCCGAATATTAATTCGAGTAACTGCAGTTCGAGCGTGGGGTCTAACACAGTCCTCTCACCAAAAGGCCTTCCCCACTCCGTGGCCAGATCCTCTTGGGACAAAGTCCCAATTCTTTAGGGCAGTGTGGCCTTGGATTGCATACCCTCGGCAAGTTTCGCTCGTCACATCCTCATAAACATGACCTTCCCAAACGATAGCTGAATGGCCCAAAGTGCCCACCCGCCATCGCCCGAGGACGGTTCTGTTTATTCTCATGCGCCCCTATTCAGGACGTCACGTACGCCCAGGTCCTACCATAAATCCTTCGGATCTTAAGGGTCGCCTCGACATCAGCCCTTGACGCTAAGGGTACGCGCCCAGTGGATCCGTTTTCGTCCTACATCAGACTTCGGGACCAGGGAAGCCAGACGGTGCGGCTCAACGGCTCAAGTGGCCCCTTACGTCTCCGTCCCTCGCCTAGATGGTGCCTCCGCTATCCCCCCCACTCTTCCGCCTGTGGGAGCCGGCGAGGGACGGAGACGTAAGGGGCCACTTGAGCCGTTGAGCCGCGAGACTCGCATCTGGCATCCCGAAACGGGACACACGGACGAGCGTTTCGAGCGCCTCGAGAGGCATGTGTTGGTGTCTTTTCGTCCGCTTTCGTCCAAAAATGTGCTCACAGTGGGCCCGTCGTCGGACGAATCGGTCACGGTCCGCAGGTAGTTCGACCTTTTCGAGCGCTTCGAGAAGGGTAACACTGGACAAACCCCATGGGGTCCCGACGTCTGAAGAAAATCAAATCATTTTGTTTTTCTTCCTACCGTAGGACGAAATTTCTATAGTAGAAATTATGATATTTTGTGATTTGTTACGTAAAATAGAATATATACATGGAAATATTAATTACTGGCGAAAGGATAAACAAGACAACATTATTTTTAATTGTCGTTTATTTTAATTATTATTTCATTGATCATCTGATTCTTGGAAAAAACTGAAAGACATCATTCGGATAGTGTTTTCATTTCCTCAGTTTTAAAAATTTTAAGAAATATGGATTCGAAAAAATCGTTTACCTCGCTCTTTCCAAAACCATTGCGACCTTATTCGTCAGAAAGTCACAAAAAGTCGCAAACTTTTGGATTATAACCTAATAAAAATCGGTGGGCTCGATGGGTCTCAATAATGCGCATACAAAAAAAATAAATAATTAGCTTTGTATTTTTTATAATTTAAAGTAATGTACTCACCGCACTGAATAATATCTACACTATGAAACTTTCGAAAATCAAGGAGTGCATATACACAAAACCAACAAAGAAATGAGAAAAAATTTTTTCCTTCGAATGTATGTCGCACTTGTTTCCAATATCAGTGTTTGTACTTAGGTTCTATTATAATCTACGATCGATGCATGAATACTGTAATATGTTTCAATACACATAGATTTTTTAAAATGACATTATCATAATAAACGAATTATTGCACGTTTTGGGGATTTTGCACCACTGTGCGACGTACGATAGCGTAGCGGTTTTGGGAACGTGCAATAAAACATTCGGCGTGCAGATGGTCGGGTCATTATTGGGCGATCGACAGCGAAGCTATTTTTCAGAAAGCTGTTTTTAGCGCGTCCAATTCATGATTTTTTAATGTAAAGTAATTTGCAAATCACAGTTCAACACGTATTGTCCGAGAAAGTGCCGACTTCCAACTCAATAGTAATGACCTCTCATAAACCCCTCCATAGAGAATAAGCTTTCATTTATGTTATTTTGTTGTTTTCCACTCTTCAATAAGCCCCTTTTCATGTCCCATCAGTTTTAACTCCATAAAGTAATATTTTATACTTCTAAATTGTGAATGTTTTCTCTAAAATCCGTATCAATGACTCCGATCGGGAACATTCTGCCAGGGGTTGTACTAGCTCTCAGGTAGTAGCTACATCTGGAAAATTAGATCGATAATATCTAGTCATCTATTAGATTCGTAATATGTGAAGGTCAATACTTTGTAACGCAGAATTTTGTGCCTCATCCGAGTTCGAGCAAAAATACTGGGCATTCTATTTAAAAAACTGAAGCTGACCTTCATATCTTGAATCAAAGTAACAGAAATCAAATTGAAGCACTACACAAGTGCCCCCTTAGGAACCATGCAACATTTGATTGAACATTTTCTTCGTACAACAAATAGCTTGCGAGTTATTTGAGATCGTCGTGTTGTCAGACTCAGCCTGCAAACTAAAAACTGCTGCGAGGCTCGAATTGTTTGTTATTTTGGGTCTATAAAATTGCTGAATATTCTCTAGACATGCTGAAACAAGAGTCGACAGCGTATGTCCTAAAATTATACCTTTCACATGGTGAAAAATCATTTGTAATCGATTTATGTTCAACAAATAGTCGAATACACTGCCCCGTACGAGCGATAGCGGACCAGCAGTGGGTTAAGATATTATAAACCATTACCGTCCAGTACTACGCGATTGTAAGGGGTGGCAAGACGCCATCTCGTATGGGTCCGAACTGGTGTCATTTGTATTGATGCGAGGCTGAGAAGAAGCCTTTCGGGGCAGGAGCGAGGCGACGTTTCTTGGTTTGAATGCGCCGCCGCACAGTGTCACGAAATGCCTATTTTTTGGACAAAATTCAATAACTTTTGTTCTGTTTATGATAGAGACATGAAACAAAGTGGGTTTTTTCATTTATATTGAAAGCAATCTCAACATGATACTATTATAAATATAGTAATTTATTTAAACATTGTAAAACGATATTTATAAACAAAATTTTGTTTTATTGCTGGTTTTCAGTAGATGAATTCTCAGTTCAGTTCTTCCGAAACTGAAACTTCGTTTTAAACTCCTATAACATTCGCCTCCTCGACACACATACACTCTTTGTTTGCTATGTCTGCCGCAACTGACTAAAAGTAGGACTATTCGCTCTGGTCTAAACATTCTTTAATCATAATTCGCTTTTATAAACAAATGAGTAGTCATACTTAATCAAAGCTTACGAGTACATACAAAGCATACGAGGTGCAGTTGCATTACTCGTCTTCATAATCTGAATCTTGCTGACCAGTTCTTGCTACATATTTTGTTAAATAACTCTGTTTTTCGCCAGATTTCGCAATTAAAATTTACATAATATCAAAATATACTATCTTACTAATACAACGCAAAAAAATCGCCGAGACGTTTTGAAACCTTTTTTTTTTATCCTCTACTAAAGATTAGGGGAACCAATAAAATTTAATGGTTTCATTTCAGGTTAATTATTAAATAGTGCATAAGTATTACAAAATTTTTGAAGATAAATTATAATTAGCCAACCCTTACCCATCATTTTCTAAAAAGATTATTTCTTACAAATGTCTTTTGTTCATAATACAACGTAAACAAGTTGCGCTATGAACTGATGTACTATTTCATCTTCCAAATTTTCGTTTACAGATTCGCTCGTAATTAGTTTCCTACTGGATTTTTTTATTTTTTTTTCAATAAATGATTTATTTGGACATTTTGACATAGTATGAACATAGTTTTCAATCGACATGAAGCAGTGACTTTTCCGATTTTTGTCAATGGCTCGTGACACTGTGCGCCGCGCCGATTGGGTCAGAGTGGAGGAGGCAGGCCTCGTTTCACACGCATTTGCGGCTGTGTCGAAATATTGGCTACAGCGGCCACACATAGCATGTAGCGTACAACGTCGAAGTCAAAACATTGAGACTGTAGGCGCGACGCTGTGGTGGGGATAGGCAGACCTGGCGAGATAGGCTCGATTTGTTTATGTGCCGTTCCCGGGGCTGTTCTCTATGGAGAGGTTTACGAGAGGTCATTACTATTGAGCTGGAAGTCGGCACTTTCTCGGACAATACGTGTTGAACTGTGATTTGCAAATTACTTTACATTAAAAAATCATGAATTGGACGCGCTAAAAACAGCTTTCTGAAAAATAGCTTCGCTGTCGATCGCCCAATAATGACCCGACCATCTGCACGCCGAATGTTTTATTGCACGTTCCCAAAACCGCTACGCTATCGTACGTCGCACAGTGGTGCAAAATCCCCAAGACGTGCAATAATTCGTTTATTATGATAATGTCATTTTAAAAAATCTATGTGTATTGAAACATATTACAGTATTCATGCATCGATCGTAGATTATAATAGAACCTAAGTACAAACACTGATATTGGAAACAAGTGCGACATACATTCGAAGGAAAAAATTTTTTCTCATTTCTTTGTTGGTTTTGTGTATATGCACTCCTTGATTTTCGAAAGTTTCATAGTGTAGATATTATTCAGTGCGGTGAGTACATTACCTTAAATTATAAAAAATACAAAGCTAATTATTTATTTTTTTTGTATGCGTATTATTGAGACCCTTCGAGCCCACCGATTTTTATTTGGTTACAATCCAAAAGTTTGCGACTTTTTGTGACTTTCTGACGAATAAGGTCACAATGGTTTCGGAAAGAGCGAGGTAAACGATTTTTTCGAATCTATATTTATTAAGATTTTTAAAACTAAGGAAATGAAAACACTAGCCGAATGATGTCTTTCAGTTTTTTCCAAGAATCTGATGATCAATGAAATAATAATTAAAATAAACGACAATTAAAAATAATGTTGTCTTGTTTATCCCTTCGCCACTTATTAATGTTTCCATGTATATATTCTATTTTACGTAACAAATCACAAAATATCATAATTGGCCTCCTTAATTACTTTCGAGTATCCATACCTCCATGAGCGTTGATCTACATTCAATTAATGCACATATATCATTCCATGCGAAATAGGACCACTGTTTCGAATTTTTTGCAAATTTGGATATGTTGCAGTCTTTAATAATATATGAACGTATTTCAAAGAATTCCTTGAAATCATGAAAATTGTTGGTTTTACGGACGTGCAGTATGAGGTGTCACAAGTTTTTCATTAAATTATAACGGTCAAACAAACAAAACGATGAAAATTAGTCTTGGGTGCTCATAGTGAAACCATAAGAGTATTCAATAAACATTATTTCACAGTTGAGAAAATATTTGTTTTCATAGTTTATTTTGTAATTGTTTTAAACAGATGCATTGCTATCAAAGCACCAGAAAATTGAAAAAATAAAAATAATGCTAATATAGCCCCAAGTGTCTTTACGGACCCGTTTTCAAAAATACGGATACTTCAAAATTGACGACATGAAAATTATTTGAAGTGAACGCTGCACCGAAATATATCGCGCGAGGCCCAACTATACGTTAAGTAAACGTTCAAATACTTCATTATGATTATTTTTAATGTGTTTTATATATGAGAATACAATATTCCTCCAAACTAGTGGGTTACCAAATCATTACAACGAAAAAATGATTACATTAGTTTTGTTCACAAAAAACGATGTTTTGCAAAATCCTGACGTCGTAGACAAATTTTGAGACAAGATTTAAAATCAGCGTGAAACTAGAGGGATATTGTTGCTCGCTCGCTCCGCTCGCTCGCGAGTGAGGTTATTGTTGCTCGCTCGCTTCGCTCGCTCGCGAATAGGGTTGTTGTTGCTCACTCGCTCCGCGAGTTCGCGGTTCGCGGGTACGGCTGCTCTTGCGAGAGGGTTATTGGTACTCATGGCTAGTAGGGTCTACAGCTTTTAATGTTTCATATTTGGTGTGTGACTCTTGGAGAGTCACACAAAGAACTTCCCGATTCGTTAGTTGCAGGATATTATTTATTATCATTATTTAGTGTACATTTTAAGAAGATTATACGTTTTCAGGGAAGTTCAATAGTTTTCTACTTATCAAAATGTTTGCTATATGACGTCGCATTAAACCAACATCGTATGCTCGTTGCTCGCTTGGTTCCCTGTTATAGCATAGTAATGTTGCAAAATAAATCGCAAATGCTCCACAATCAAACGCATTGTTTTGATATTGTACTCTGTGAAATATATATTTTTTCTTATATTTATACAGGGCATTCAGATAATCTATTACATCATGGTTCAAATGATTAGCATTAAAACTATCATAAATGTGTACATTTCCGTTATCATCAGATCTTGTGCAAATCCAATGTCCTACTACCTTTTTTCCAATTTCACCAGTGTATATTATCTGAATATTCGTCTCATGTTCTGGGATCTCTTGTAAATTACTCAAAAAAGCTCGAACGTAATCAGTATCTTGAGCAAAGTTGTATATTCCACGCTCGTTTAGATTTCTGTTCATAATTTCGTGAAATAAATTAATATGTTTATCTCGTAAATAACAATCAGGTTTTATGACTTCTTTACATTCGGCTGTTTCTAAAGCATAGTTTAATACATCAATCGATGCAGCTGGACAGTCGTTATAAAAAAGTACAAACCTATGTACGTCGAAAAGTTAGTAGTTCAGGAGATATTTCAATTTAAATAATGTTAAAACCCCATTACTATCGTACTAAGACGTTACAATATTAAGTAAACGTTAATGTCTGTCAACGGTGCGTTCTACCGATGAAACGACGTACGTAGTTTGTTGAATAAAAATTGCAGGTAACAATTCGTTTTGAATAGATTGTATTATCAATGGTTGTAATATAAATTAGTTTACACACTCATTAATATTCTTTGAAAAGGTATTGTCGGCAGTAGCGATGATTAACCCACTCTTGTATTGGAATAACTTTCGATTATTCCACGGGGTAACATTAGCATCAGTTTAAAAAAAAAATTTTTTTTTAATTTAAAAAAAAAATTAAAAAAAAAATTTTTTTTTAATTTAAAAAAAAAATTAAGAAAAAAATTTTTTTGTAATTGCGTTTGTTTATTCGATGGAAAATGTCCATCCTCTCGTATAAATTGCATTGTTGAATGAACTTCTTTCGAAAAAAACTAAAAAAACTAAAAAAACTAAAAAACTACTTGACCAAAATGGACCAAAATCTAATCAGCTCTAAGTTACAGCGGGGCACATCGATTGCATCATTCATTATTCTGATCGCGTTGTTACTTTTTCAGAAAACGTTAACGAAAAATTTGATAACATACAAACGGCCATACGCACACACACACACACACACACACCCACACACCCACCCACACACACACACACACACACATACGAACATTTTGCTGAAAATAGTCTAAAATGACTCCAATGACCATGAAACGTGAAGATCTGCTAAAAAATCGATTTTCGATTTTCGGGGTGATTACAATAACTTCCCTATAAAATCGGGAAGTTAAAAATCTACAGGAAATGATGTGCCGAATGTTAAAAAAATTTTTTCCGCGCGTGGTATTAGAAAAACCACAATTTTCTTGAAATTGTGCAAAATTAACGAATTTTCTCATGGTTGAAAAACGTTCGTACCACAATCTCCATGATTATTTCATATTCTGGAAAGTTCAGCTTTAATTTTAAAAAAATTTCATCGCTCTATCTCATGTCTATCGAAAGTTCTTTGATTTTGACACAGATTTCGTCGGTTTAGCCCACTGTGCGCCGCGCCGTGCCGGGATTCAAATTATTTCAAATGCGCGCTGTCTCCAGATTCCGACTTTCCGACTCATGGCTTCCGAAACTTCGGCAACGTGAAAATCGAAGGAACGCGTCGGCGTCGATCAGTCGAGCAGGTAGTTCACACGGACAGAGTAGAGATACGCTTGTTGTGTAGCGCGCGTGCAATCGAACAGGCACTCACACGGGCAGAGTAGAGGTATTTACGTTCGTGTGTAGTACGTGCAGAGTAGAAGCAACGTGACGATGACGGAACGGCAGAGTGTGGGGTGGTGGGGGGCCCAACGGCCTCAGTTCTCAGTTCTCGTTTGCTTAGCTCGGGCCAGCGTCCAGCTCGGTCGTAATATCTGTGGTTGATAGGAAGTACGCCGCATGTCACGTACTTTCACGTTCGAGATATTGCCGTTTAAAGTTCTGATCATTAATGCTTTGACATAGGACTTTGGTTAAATTGCATCATTTTTTCGAGCCCTTTGAATTGGTTTTCATGACGTTTTTCCTGGTAAATACCTAAATCCTATACTATTGTTACGTCCTAAGATAGACGTTTGAAAATAATAGATAATTAAAAGATTTTAAATTGAGAATAAAACGCAGTTTTGAACCTACCTGCATTCACCGGCTTCGGTTCGGATAATTGAGGGTTTGCTTAATTACTAAGTGACTTTAATTTGGAACTGGATCGAAGAAATCGAAGTTGGGTAAACTCTTTTTTTAAAAAATGATTTGAAATTGGATTTGCATAAAAATTAACAACAATAATATATTCTATTGATCAAATTTAGGATACATTGAGTTATAAAAATCTTATAATGAATTATTAGTATTTACCGTCACGCAGTGATATCGCTCGCAAATGTTGTGGATGTTGCTGGTTTCGGAAATGTCTTATTGTAGATAATCCAGCGGGTATACACGCTTCTACACAACAATAAGAAAAATCCTGCGGGTATACACGCCTTTATTTATTAACACACCCGCGCACACACATTCATCCACACACACGCACAATTCAAATAAAAAAAAACTGAGGAACTGAGGACTGACTGATTGGAGAAAAACTGAGTTGAATGCGATTTGAACATAGACTGAACTGGACTTCATGAAGAGCCATTCCTTTTATAGATTTATCAATCCATTGTCCTGAACCTAATCTCCATGGGATGAGTGCATCTTCGCGCGTTCTTCGAAGTCAAATTTCCTATGAACCAATATCTCTTGACCGGATGAAGAGTTTTCGATTCTCTATTATCGCTCTCTTGGCTCGATCATATTGCCCTACATATCCTGTCAGGCAATCAGTCACCAGCTTATTATTTATCAATCCTTTGTTCATTTCTTCCTTGAAGTGTCCATCTTCACATTCTTCAGCGATGAATAGTCCAACGAATATTAACATATCTCGCCATAAAAAAGATTTAAATTCGAAATGAATTTTCCTAATCCTATCGCACGCAATGTGATATATTTCTAATACAATATTATTAGTGCAAATATAACAAGAAATTCAGAAAATACATGATTGATTATATCAATTATTATCGATGGTCGAACCACTGGACGTGACACTATAAAGTTTAATAAATGCATAAACTGAAATTTTTTGAAATTGTGACATGCGGCGTTTTTGCTGACAATCACAGATATAGCATCGCTCTGTGGATACACTCGCGAGTGCGGTCTGCGTTGCGGCATTTGAATATTTGACTATTTATTAGATTGACTACTTGGATTACGTGAGTTACGTGGATTACGTGGATTACGTGGATCACGTGCACTACGTGGAAGGAAGGAAGAAAGGAAGGTATTTGTACATATTTATATTAGTTAATCGGTTTCATTTTGTTCAAATGTCTCCCAAAATCTTCGCGTGGAAACGCTTGTCGGCACACCACGCGACAGTGCCATGTGCCATCACATATGAGGTGCTACCGGGCGAGTATGTTCACAATGTTCTCTTCAATGTAGAGTCCAAAATAGTAAATTATTTACAGTGGCTTACGAAAGTATTCGAACGCCCTTTGAAACGGAATAACTTTTTTATAATTGTACCAAACGACCTGATTTTTTATAATCAATTAGAAGCATCATTGGTTTATGAAATGATATGCAAAACAGATTTTCCAAAAAATTATAATTTATAAGGTTACATGCAAAAATAAAAAAGGTATTTTTTAAAAATTTTTTATTAGGCCCTTAAAGAAAATGTAAAATATTTGTTTTGTAGATCCTTGTTAGTTATACACATGCTGTGAAAATTTCATCAAAATCGATTAACATACACACGAGCTACAAGCGATGAAAAATGGTGAAAATCGTAGTTTTACACGACTTGTGATTAGTTTCTGCTTAAAATCCTCAAAATCGTACATCTTTCGATGCGTGTCGTTTTTTTTCTACGTCAACCGATTTTGATGAAATTTTAAGCATGTGTGTAACTAACATAGATCTACAAAACATATACATATTTTAATTGCCTTTTTTATTTTTGCTTGTAACGTTGTAAATTATAATTTTTTTGAAAATTTTTTTTGCACATCATTTCATAAATCAATGCTTCTAATTGATTATAAAAAATCAGGTCGTTTGGTACAATTATAAAAAAGTTATTCTGTTTTAAAGGGCGTTCGAATACGTGAGGGCGTGAGTCGCTGTATGTCAGTCTCTTGAAACCATTCCCGACCGTTTGTAATTAGATTTTCGCGTAGATGAATGCACTTTAGACGAATCCAACACAATTCAACTTTGGCCCATTCAGATTAGAATTAACGTAGCAATATTATAAATCGGCAAAATGATGACTTAAACCAGACCTGGGCGACGATGGGCCGAAAAACACATGGTGCTGCTTTTCTCCTTCGCCGGCTCGGCAAGGCAGTCCCCACCACGTCCACGGGTCTTATGTGCGTGTACATGTTTATGTAGTAGTGGTGAGTAACCTGCTGATGCAGCATCGTGGTGCTCATGCTGAAGGGAGAGTCGAAAGACGTGGTGGGGACTGTCTTACCGAGCCGGCGAAGGGGAAAATCAGCACCATGTGTTTTTCGGCCCATCGCTGCCCAGGTCTGACTTAAACCAATTCAGTAAGGCAAGTATTTAATCTTTTTCACTTTGTTGTGCCCAGACGGGTTCCAACAATGCTTCAATGTGGATTCTTCCAGTCAGGTTCCAGGATCGGGATTTGTTCGGGAGTGATGACTGTTTTTACCAAACACGACGTTACGATTTCCAACTTTATTCAACTTATGTCCGTCGCCCGGGTGGTGTCCAGAGTTTTTATAACATGTGTTTTGCTGAGTTAGAATTTTCAGCGGTCGCTGCCTCGCCGTAACGCTTACATTGATTTTGCTGATGTTACCTTTCGGAGGTTATTGTCGCTTGAACTACTTACAATTTATTTTGTCGATATAACCTTTCGGAGGTTATTGCCCCGCCGTAGCGCTTACATTGATTTTGCTGATGTTACCTTTCGGAGGTTGTTGCCTCGCCGTACATGGTTAATCCCGAATTCTGGACACCACAACTTACTTCTCATCATCGAATTTTTTCATTTCTGGTAGTACATTCTTTTGTTTGTAGTACAACTTTAAGAGATTTTTTATTAATATCATTGCAATATTTGAATATCGGTTAGGTATATTAGTCGATGAAAAACGTCAGAAGACCTTTTGTAATTGTTGCACCAGAAATTAGAAAATTGGTTGAGATGAGAAATAATCGAAGAAGATTAAATACTCACCTTTACTTACTGTGTAAACGAAAATCTAATTTACGGAACTGAGGAAAAATAGAATGTGCTGTCCAGGGAAGGAGGAGAAGGAAGCTGCGGCAACCGGGGAAGAGGAAGACCTCTTATTTGCTGTTGTGGTACGTATATCTATTTATGCCATTCAACGTACGTATACGTATATTGTACATTGCTGATTTTCTTTGTATACTTTTAGTTATCACGCCTATACCAAGACATGCTATAGCGGTGCGCTCGACTTGCCACTACCGAGGAAAAATAGAATGTGCTGTCCAGGGAAGGAGGAGAAGGAAGCTGTGGCAACCGGGGAAAAGGAAGGCCTCTTATTTGCTGTTGTGGTACGTATATCTATTTATGCCATTCAACGTACGTATACATATATTGTACATTGCTGATTTTCTTTGTATTTTTTAGGTATCCCGCCTATGCCAAAACATGCTATGGGCCACAAGTTTGGGGAAGCAGAGTCAACAACGCGTGTAATAATCATAATATATAGATTTAGGTTCTCCATGTAAAGATTGTAACTTTTTGGTCATTTCCAATAATAAAGCATAGTTTGACTCGTAATTGACTTGTAATCAATGTTCTAACATTAAAATAAATGTAGCTATACCAGAAATATAAATTTTCTTTACCCTTATATATGACACTTTGTTTTTTTTGCATGAGGACATATTAATCCTAGCTTCCATCTCTTGCAATCGATGCAGAGAATTTTTATTTTGCACAAAGATCCGCAGTCTAGGAAATATAATATAGATAAATAGTTTTCCCATCTTGCATGCGACTGAATATTCATTCAAAAATCGGTATTGTCGGTAAAAAGGAAAACTGCTACATATTTGTAGAATAGAAGTTTACTTTACCGACATCTGTCACATTAGTGCGATCCGCCCTTACCGACGGCGCTGCCCTGTATAACGGCATTCGCCGCATTTATCAGTGCGACCGTGCTGCCATCTTGCGGAAAAGCGGAATCCAGGACAGGGTTGATGGCAGGAGGTGCCCTCCACGTGGCCTCCACCCTATTCAATCGAGGTGCCGGGCACGTGTTACTACTACTATGACAATATGTGCCGAGCACTGGCCGGCATTGCCGGGCACTTGGCTATCAGGGTATCCAAGGCTTTCACTCACAGCTGTTCCTACCATCTTTAATAATTATGATGAAAATAAAGAAAATAGCTACGGTAAATATTTTGCAGTTATCAATTTAAACGAGGCTGTACATACCACCTCTTTTGTATATTCAAGCATCTTTTAAATGCTGTTACGACCCGCGGCCGGAAACTCCGGCGAACAAATACGAATCGTAACGGGAATTTTAATGTGACGATCTTTGATCCACGTGGTCCGTACGCCCACGTCTGATCAGGACCGATACCGGTGCCTGCCGAGAGTGCCGCGGAAATATATATAGTTGCACGACGCGACCGCGACGCGTATAGGATGCGCTCGGAACGTCG
The DNA here is from genome assembly GCA_963966675.1 of Lasioglossum calceatum. NCBI lineage: Eukaryota > Metazoa > Arthropoda > Insecta > Hymenoptera > Halictidae > Lasioglossum > Lasioglossum calceatum. Next base: position 668,417 of record CAXAAD010000265.1, on the reverse strand, counting down.
CGGTGTGTGATACGGTGATTTTCCCGGATTTCACCTATCGCCCGGAGGGAGTTTAGAGCGACCGAGTCTGTGTTCCCCGTACCGAGCGACCTGGTGGGCTCAGACGTACGCGGAGGAACACAGAAATCGCTGGGGACACGATTGTTATTTGGAGTTACCGCGCCTGGGTTCCCCGTACCGAGCAACCTGGTGGGCTCAGACGTACGCGGAGGAACACAGGAGTCGTTGAGAACGCGATTACGTACACGGCCGAAATATCACACACTCGCGAACGTTCCGCCACTGACACTACTGTCGGTCAGGGTGATATGCACGATGAGAATTAGCACTTATGGTCGATTAGATCGATTTCCGAATAATTGAGGCCTGTCTTCCCTCGTACCGAGCGACCTGGTGGGCTCAGTCGTACGACGGAATACAGACTCTTGTGAGAACCGCGGTGACACTGATGAGTCTCACGCACTCGCGAACGCGACGGCACTGACGCGGTATAGCACTGAATGATGGAGGGTGGTGAACAGAACGGACGATGGTGTAGTGTAAAGAAAGAGATATAATTGTACGAAAATGTACAGGCAAGATAATGTAGAAGAACAGAACGTGATGCAGCACGAAGCGCGATAGAACAAAATAACGAAATAATAAGGAAACCAAATAAACGTAACTGCAGCACGAGGCGCGAAAGAATAAAATAAACGAAATAATAAAGAAACCAAATAAACGTAGCTGCAGCACGAGGCGCGAAAGAATAAAATGAAATAAGTTGAGAATCGCCGAAAAGTACTGGCAAGGATAAGCGCGAAGCGATTAGAACGTGGTAAAGAAGTATACGACCTGGATAGTGCGAATATTGAACTTGAACTAAGAGAGCGCGAAGTGATTTAGAATATGATACGGAGGTATACGACCTGAATAGTACGAATTTTGAATTGGAACTGAGAGAGCGAGGCCCTGATCCTTGCCTTATTTATAGGTCGAGCGCGGACCATACGAATTTGGGTAACACGTGCAATTAGTCACGTACGCCACGACTGTTTTGCGCGTTTTTAGGAAGAGTGAATTTGGAATCTACTTCTTTATTATTGTCAATAAGGACGAGTAAGGTTGCGGCGCTCGTCCCTGCTTGTTGCTAGGCCGGCGTACGCTCGCACCGGCTACCGTGTTACCGTTCGTATGGTCGCGCTCGTAGGAGATGTGTGTGTATGTGGCATGCGCTGCGTGTTTACGCGTTTCGCTCGCTCGCTTATTTGACGCGGTTACGGTTCGAATATAGGTGTATACGAGCGCGGGCTTGTACGCGCCCATTTGAATCTTGAAGCTAGTTCAAGACGTCGGTCCGACGTCACAATGCATATACATTTCAACACTCACATTTTAAATTCTTTTCATATAGATGACTCAACAAAGAAGCTTCAACCTCTGCTTGCAGTCGCACAGGTAAGTGCTGCTGATCAGCAATTTAAGAAATAATATTATTATTTGTCATATATTGTATTTATGTGGTTTAATCACATGTAATGTGATTGCATATTATAGTGTTGAAGTTCGGAAGATGTATGTATGCGTGTGTGTGTATTACCTGGCAACCCTATTCATTGAAGAATTGTGAAATTACGATCGCCAACGAAGTACAAAAAGATGGTAGATTAGAACGAATGCCGCTACAAGAAACACGTCTGTCACCAACGATTGGTTACCCGTGCGTCCTTATGGCTTTTTTTACAAGTAAATACTTTTCCTTACAATATGATTTCATAGTTCTTCTACTTACCGGATTCACTAAGTGGCCCATCATCTAATGGTTTCTCTACAACACTCGACAATGACAATCGCAGTGACAATTATACAAATTCACTAGGATTGAATGCAGGATTTGACAATAAATCGATTAATCACAGTTATTTACCATGTGACAATCCAATACCAGTACATTCATTCAATTGTGTTTCGGTCACTGATGACAAAACAGGGAATATTTCTTCCGTCAATAGTGATTCATGTACAAATAGCATTATTGAGAGAGAATTTCTTGAAATTTTTTCTAATTGTCTCTATATTACATCATCAAACAATCAATGGGCAATTCACAAAGTGGATGAACCAAGAAAACTGTTAATAGCTGCTAAAATAACACAGTTATTTATTGAAGAATCGAAAGCACCAATAATAGACAAACAAGTTCGTATAAAAACTATATAGATATGTATGTTTTGTTCATGAAATATTTTTTAATAGACACTAATTAAAAAACGCATTTTTAGATTGTTTTGGGAGAAAATGGAAAATGCCAAACATTTATTTTGGACAAGTTATTAGATTTAGGTGATAATTATGTTAACAGTTTGGATCATTAATAATTACAAATTTCAATTTCCGTGTGAAGAACACAAAACCGAGATAATTAGTAAATGTTTATTTCATTATATCACCGTGCGCATGCGACAGTATGCAAAAGCAGAGAATCGCTCCCTAAAAAATTCACATAAAATTTAAAAAAAATTATCTAAAGTTTACAATTCATAAATGTTGTTTCTGTGTACAAATCTCTGTATATAAATATGTTGATATAACTCGCTTATATGGACAGGCGTAATTCCAATGATTGGTACACTGGCACATTTACCATGTATGACACAAAATATATTTAAATTCGTTACACATCCTCCGTGCGTCTCTCACGCATGGAACGCTTCCTTTAACATAACCTATTCTCCAATCCGTATACAACCTCTCTACATAAGCTCTCATAGGCGACTACTACGACTCGACTGACTTCCTCATCCGCTCCTGCTCTCACACGCTGCCATCCGACGGCCATCACGCCAATCACCCTTAGCACCATCAATGGCAAATCATTATAATCACGACAAAATAAATATGTATCGAAATAAAAATTACAATATTTACACAAAACTGTTTTTATTAGTATAGTTTAGTTTTTCTTTACATATACATATAGTATTGTTTACAATTCTGTCAAGTAATTCACCTGATTATGAGGAATATCATATTTTTATTTACGTTTTGTTAAACTCTTTTCTAAACAAGTTTCTGAAATTTTGCAATCTCATTTCTTGTGTTCCGTATTTCGTCTTTCATTGCTTGGCACCTCATTTTAGATCTCCTTAATAATAAAGCTCAATATCACTCGGAGGTTTAAATGTAGATACACTCATACCATTCTTATAATATTTAGTCCGGCAATTGGCAGCTAGTGCTGCTCACGTGCTGCTCGAGTTTGCGTCTGATTGTGCGAGCTGGTCTGATAGCATGGTGCATGGGCCAGCGTGGGCCCATATACAGGGTGTTTAGCAACAGGTGGGAGAAAATTTAAGGGGTGGTTCTCGACGATAATATAAGACGAAAATGAAGAATAAAAAAATTGCGATTTCGACTTCGTTATTTAGTTATTAACAGTTAAAAATCCGCCTAAAATGCTGCAACACTTCTAACAAAAGTGTACGTTGCGTACGTCGCACAGGCGCGCGACAGACTCGTATCAAGTGACAAACGCATCATACCTTGGTTCTCATTTGGAGCCCCAGCGAGGTGAAAATGTTTAAAAGATCGTTGGACGACATTGAACCTACCTACTCGTTAAAATCCACAAGAGCATTTATAATATCCGCCCTATGGAATTATCGAGCAGAAGGGGTCAATGCCCTTTGACTTTTAAACTGTTTTCACACATATCCACAAATTCTTAATCTGCACTGTTCATAACACCGTACATAATACACTGGAACAAACCACACATATGCTCTAGCACTATTTTCAATATCATACACACGCACTACGAGTTTACAGAGAGTTTACTGAGGGGAATGAGGAGAATGTAAAGAACACACTGGTAATCCTTTAATGTTGAAACACTGCACTTTATTGAACTTGATTTACGTTGCGAGACTCGCTCACAGACGAAACGGACATCTTGAGGTCGTGTGATTTCTGCGAACGGAAATCTTCGACGCGTACGAGAGAAGAATCGTCCGTACAAGCTAAAATCCATATGCACACTGATTCGAGACAGCTGATGAGGTCAATGCCTGAGCCAGATCGATAAAACAAATGCCGATCTACAACAGCAACTCCCGCCGATTTACAGCAAACGCGCGCCCAAACATCGCGCGTTACTATGCCAATACATTGTGTGTCCTGTTTCCACGAACTTCGCGATTCTTTCTCATTCTGGCTGTGACCGCCAAATATCTCATGTGTGTGCCATTGATCACATCAGCTGTCTCGAATCGGTGTGCATACGGATGCTAGGCTTGTACGGACGATTCTTCTCGCACGCGTCGAAGATTTCCGTTCGCAGAAATCACACGACCTCAAGATGTCCGTTTCGTCTGTGAGCGAGTCTCGCAACGTAAATCAAGTTCAATAAAGTGCAGTGTTTCAACATTAAAGGATTACCAGTGTGTTCTTTACATTCTCCTCATTCCCCTCAGTAAACTCTCTGTAAACTCGTAGTGCGTGTGTATGATATTGAAAATAGTGCTAGAGCATATGTGTGGTTTGTTCCAGTGTATTATGTACGGTGTTATGAACAGTGCAGATTAAGAATTTGTGGATATGTGTGAAAACAGTTTAAAAGTCAAAGGGCATTGACCCCTTCTGCTCGATAATTCCATAGGGCGGATATTATAAATGCTCTTGTGGATTTTAACGAGTAGGTAGGTTCAATGTCGTCCAACGATCTTTTAAACATTTTCACCTCGCTGGGGCTCCAAATGAGAACCAAGGTATGATGCGTTTGTCACTTGATACGAGTCTGTCGCGCGCCTGTGCGACGTACGCAACGTACACTTTTGTTAGAAGTGTTGCAGCATTTTAGGCGGATTTTTAACTGTCAATAACTAAATAACGAAGTCGAAATCGCAATTTTTTATTCTTCATTTTCATCTTATATGATCGTCGAGAACCACCCCTTAAATTTTCTCCCACCTGTTGCTAAACACCCTGTATAGTATATACATCAGTGTGCTACTGGCTGCTACACACAATCTCGTTTATACACGTACACGAAAAGTGGGATCCTGTCCAATATGCCATCTGGTGGCGACCAGAGAACTAAGTCCTATCTATCACAAAACCACCGACGAGATACTATTAAGGGGAGCGATCCAGATTTGACCTCGAAATTAGTTTGAGCTCCGTCCAGTAGGGGAGCTGGTAAAATTTCTACAGTTGAACGTCGAGAAGTACAGCAGCGCCAAAGGGATACCATCTCGGCGGTGACAGCAGTCACTGCATCAGTAAATGCTGCCGGTATGCAAGCGTAACGTCACTATACGGCTGACGATGGCGTAGTGACGATGTGCTCGAGTGAGAGTATAGGGCACACACTCGTCGCTCGGGCAGCGCGTACGTATGCCTAGGCGGATCGCAAGGCTTCGGTTTCTGAATAACCATTTCTCTATAATGCACATTTGTGACCCCTACGTAGTCAGAATCGCTAGATGAAAGATCAATCTAGTGCGCATGGTCCCTAAGATGGCCGAGTTTTCAGGTTTCGAGGCGTAATTTGCATTATTTGACAGCAAGATGTCTGTCAGGGGGGCTCTGCAAGCAGGCTTGATGAGCTGCGCGGCGCCTTCGCACACAAACACGCTCCGGCAGCGTGTACGTGTGCCTAGGCGGATCGCAAGGCTTCGGAAACTGACTAACCATTTCTCTATAATGCACATTTGGAACTCCGACGTAGTCACAATCGATAGATAAAAGATCAATCTAGTGCGGATGGTGTCTAAAATGGCCCACTTTTCCGATTTCGAGGCGTAATTTTCATTATTCGGCAGCAAGATGTCTGTCAGGGGGCTCCGCAAGCAGGCTTGGCGAGCCGAACCGCGCGGCGTCCTCGCACACAATCACGCTCCGGCAACGTGTATGTGTAACGTTTCGGGATACTTCAAACCATTTCTCGTTCTCCTCCGCATCCTGCACTGGGGATAGCATAGAATAGAGCACTACGGCCGCTACGGGGAGCGAGACGCGCGGGAGGCGAAGGCCTGTAAAACGTGCTGAACGGTGCCGGGGTTGCCGACCACTGCTTCAAACCATATGTCGTTCTTTGTCGCATCCTCCGCCGTATCTTCCACCGCATCATAAATTATTATTGTTATTCTATATGTTAATAGGTTATAAATTAGTAGGTTGGAACGAAAGTTCGTAGCGTTTTGAAATCAAAATTCAAAGATCATTTTTAAAGATTATTTTTCATTTTAAAGATGAAAAGACTATTTCATAACCATATATTTAGATATATATTTGGAACGCGCGCAGGGGAACAGTAGATGAACACAAAGGAAAGCGTGGTTAATTAAAATGTACACATTCTATATAATTTATTTCTTTTTATTAACAATTACAATAAAAGTTGTGTGGTCTTCTTGAAAAATTCCATCCTGCATTAGTTTGTGCTGCAACATATAAAAAAAATTAATAGTAATAAAAATAACATAGAAGGCCTAGTTGGGACCAGGAATTGAAAACTCTTATAATATCTGTTCCGGTTCTCGAAACAGTTATGAAGAACCGAAATGATGTAACAGTTACGAGAATATCGGTTCTGGCTGGAGAACTGATATTATTTCGATTCTATAATTTTCATTTTTGACTCCTGGATTTCGGTTCCCAGTTTGGCTTCTGTATTCTGTATTTCACCCTCTCAACACGCGTGTCAATAGTTTTCCACATCACCCATGAGGTACTATTGTAGATGCGTTTTTTTTTTCAGTGGTATCCCCTTTAGGCCTATTCCACTGTGTCGCACACTGCAACATTTTTCGACGTCGGTAAGCTTCTGGATCACATACGATCCTTGAACCATATTATTTTATAACTTTACAATTGTGCAGTGCCAGCTGGTGAAAACAGTGGTACTGCACTTGTAAGCGGACCTAGACGTCGGACAGTTTAAACTTTTTAGATGTCTTTACAATTGTGCAGTGCCAGGTGGTGGAATCAGCTTCACTCGTAAGCGGACCTCGACATTGCTTCGGATAGTTGGACCTCGACGTCGGACAGTTGCAATTTTTTTTTTTGCTTCTTTTCGTGCTTCTTGTTCTGCTTTGCAGTCTAGGATACGCTGAGGCTCCCTAATGGGCATGCCTCTCACTTTTCTGCTGTCGACAATTTCGGGCAGCATACAATCTAAATAAAACTGCGACAATTTTGGCTCCATTTTATGTTGCCAAAATTCGTCGTCTCTGTTAACTCGAATTGACTTTATCCCTTTCCTTGTCCACACGGCAAATAGGCAGTATTTTCTGCCCGTTATGTGCAATTGGCCTTGCACTTGGTAGTGGAATTTGTGTGTTTTGCGCATTGCGCTACCCGTACTATCTGTGAATATGCTTTTGACGGCTTCTACTGTATGTAGTGCCTCTTCTGGCGTTACATTTTCCGCACTTAGTGGGCAGTTTATTTCAACAATACCGTCGTCATCGATCAAACCATCCGGCGATGCTCCCAAATAGGGTATCGATGCGTCGATGAAAATGCCGCATTTTTTTATGTTTATACCCTCCATTTTCGACAATTCTTTGAGAGCAATATCTTCGTGGTCACGTCCGTATCTTATCGCAGCAACGTTTGATAGATCCTCTGGGTGGACCAGTTTCTTTACCAGATTTGCATACAGCGTTGCTTTGAGTCGGGTGCACACTGCGCCAAAGTTCGACGCTGTCAAAAGTTTTGACTTCTTATACAACCACTGTCCGTTTTCATTCTGACCAATTGTATCGCGTTCGATCTTTTCCCTATCTTGCTGCCAATCCTTTAGCATTTTCATATGCTCTTTCAGGTGCAGGTCATACATCGGTCCATCCATGTCTGCCTTTTCTGCATTCGGTCCGTAATCAGAATCCTTGACTGCACGAAACTGCTGATACGTCCTTTTGCTGCCACTCTTCTTTTCGGCACATTTCAATGCTTCCTTTTTTCGTCGTTTCTCCAAGTTCTCCAAAACTTGTGAAGGCACGTTCATAAACGATTTCTGCAGACGAGACAATACTTCTTTTGTATTGTACTGGATCACAGCAGCGGCAACTCTTGCGTTGTAGGATCCTCTTTCGCCGAGATGGAGTCTCTTTCCACCAGTGGCCTTCGCGATGATGGAATTGATACTCTCCACCGCGTTGTTGTTGCTCCGAAGGAGAAGGCTTGCAGAGTGCCTCGCTATCGACCGGACAATTTCCTGTATCTGTCGATGCACTCCCATTCTTGTTAACTCGGGAACAATGTTAACTTCTCCTTCTTTCAGAGTTCTATCGCAGAAATACCTGCTGCACTCTTTGTGTTCTCCGAAAACGTGGCTGGGCATATTGACGATGTCTCGAAACAAGCGTTCGATTTTCTCTTCTGTTAACAAATTCTCATTCGACCAGTGTTGAGCAGCTGTCATTATATCCGTGCGCATCCGCCGATAATTTTCTACGGCTTTCCTGTACTTGCCGGCCTCAGTCTTCTTCGCAACATCTTTTATCTTGTTGCAGAAGTTGCGCAACAAATTATTTGTGCACTCGATCTTGTTCACGCGGATAAGGTTTCTGTATGGATCGCAGTCCACAATTTTTTTATACACACTGCTGTCGCCGTCAGCAATAGTGTTGAGTACACTAATCCGCGTTTCTTCACGCTGGTGTTGAAACCTTCTGCGATGGCGTCGCACTCCATTTTTGTCGATGTCTGGTGTCTGCCCCAATTTTTGAAGCATTTGTGTTGACGCGCTTCTGTTTCCTTTTTCGCCGCAATACAGCAAATGCGGCAGTTTCTATTCTTCACTCCGGTGCATAGCACCTTCTTGGTATGATACCCAATTATCACGCCGACACCAGACGTCGAGTCGTACTTTCCTGTTCGGAACGACCTCTTCAACCAGCTCCCGTCAGCCACGACGGGAATGTGTGGAGTTCCATTTAGCACATCGCCTCTTTCCATTGCTAGCTTTCGTTCTTCTTCAGCCGCTGCCAACATTTCTTTTTCCGCAACAACTTCCAATTTGTCCACGACCCTGTCGTGAGCTGTACGGTATTGCTGCTTCGACATACAGGGGACGTTGATGGTTGCCAAAAATTCCTCCATTTGTGCGTATCCGCCTGCGGTGGTCATTGCTCCGACGACTGCACCTAGGTTGATGTCTACACTGTCAATAGGCTGGCTATGGACTTCGCCTATATACTTGCACACCTTACATTCTAAAACCAGGGTCGTCTTCAGACCCAATCTCTTCGTACGTTTGATAACGAGATCCGCCGTGGAACATTCGAATTCCGTCTTATGCTTCTTGCCCTGCTCTTGTATCTGCTCGAAGACGTGGTGCATGTCAACGATGCTGAACCTGCTTCCGCCTGTGACGTGGTCGTTGTTTCTTTTCCCACGACGATGTGCTCCTCTTTGTTGATGGCAGTGTCTGTCTGCATATCGCGATCTGTCCTCTCTTCAGCATCTTCTGCCATGTTGCGCAACGTTTCTTCTTCGAGACCACTTGACGCCGGCGTTGTATTTGCTTCTTCGATTTCTTCGATTTCCATCTCTTCAAATTCGACGGCTTCTTCGGGCATTCCCACGAAGATGGTGTCGCACAACATTTTCTCTTCCAGTACACTTGATGCCGGTGCTTCATTCCTTTCTTCGATTTCTTCGATTTCCACGATTTCGGGCATTCCCACGAAGATGGTGTCGCACACCATTTTCTCTTCCAGTACACTTGATGCCGGTGCTTCATTCCTTTCTTCGTTATCTTCGGCCATTGCCACGAAAGACACCGGCGCTCCATTTTCCGCAGCCGTTGACAGCTCTTCCAGGGCAAGCCTCGCTAACCGCTGCTGTCTGCAAACAGAATACAAAAAAAACCGTGTTGGAACACAACAAAAACATTTTGGTGGGTAGACACATACAAAAACCAAAGAACAAATGCACAGTACAAGCGCATGCTCTGCAATTCGTTCAATATTTTTAGATTGAAAATCCTGCCTGATGAAAATCAAAAACCTCAAGTTTCGCATGGAAAGCTTGAGCATTTTGCAGAAATAATTAAAAACCGAAATCAACTTGATTAGCATTTCTACAGCATCAACATATTACATCTGAAAATATTAATCGTTCGATTACTCTAAAAAGAAATCCTACATACACACCTGCAACACAAAGATCAAAGAACAAATATACCGAATGGCCATCGGGTTGCCCGGCCACGTTTATTGCACCACTTGGCCACGGCCACGGTGACCGAGGCCTTGGTCGCCCTGGCAGAAATTATTCGAAGGATTTACTCGAACCCTTCGAATAAATCCACGAATAAATCCACTATGCGCAGTTCAAATTCGATCAAGTTTGGTCTTTTGGGAAGAACGCCACGAGGCAGCTAGCGTCACTTCCATTAAAGAGTTATGAGAAATAAACAAAAGGTCTGCAATTCACTTGTTAGTGGTGTCACGCCGATATACCTGAGTGGCCTTCGGGTTGCTCAGCCGCGTTTATTGCACCACTTGGCCACGGCGACTGAGGCCTTGGTCGCCCTGGCAGAAAATAATGCGAAGAAAAGTTCCCTATTATTAATTTATTTTCAAAAAGAGTCTTAGGTCGTCCACGCACGGGTCGATCAGCGATTTGGTAGACGCGATTCCAGTCGCACCACATGCGACTCTCCCCTCGACTTCACTTCCAATTCAAATGATTGGAGAGCCGTGCACGGATCGATTCGTGATCAACCGAAATCGGCGCGACTGGAATCGCCTCGATGCAAAATACATAGACGTTATTCGTCTATTTTACGTACACTATCGAAAAGTATAATCATTTACATTTAAAATATCTTTTTAAAATACTTATTACAAAGATTGCTGTTTTTTAAATATACAGAGTGAGTCACCTAACGTTTGCACCTCAAATATCTTTGTTGTTTCTAAAAATACGTAAAATATGGTAAGGACAAACTTGAATGGTACAATAGGGCTGACACGATGTCAAATAAATTTTGTTTTTATGTCATTTTTTTAGAGATATTAAGGTCACCTTAACTTTTTAAAATGGAATGTCCTATTTTTTCTACCATAGATCGATAGAGTATCAAAGTCTGAGTATAAAAGTGTTGACCTTCATATGACCTAAACCTAATAGTTAACGAGATAATATCCAAAGAATATAGAAAATTACTTGGATAATATCTCGTAAACTATGTATTAGATTTGGGACATATGGAGGTCAATACATCTGTACTAAGAATTCGACAGTCTATCGATTTATGATACAGAAAGTAAGTGTTTCCAGTAAAAAAATCAAGGTGACCTTGAAATGTCCTCTATGCCTCCATCCACGCAGAAAATGTTTATTTTTCATCACTGAAATTAAATATCTTCATTAAGTGATATACATACTAATGTAATTTTTTCGACTTTTCAGCGTAAACTGACCGATTAAACTAAATACATTAAAAAAATAGAGACAAAGATTATATTTACAGTATTCTACAGTATATATGTAATGAGCGTTTATAAGTTAAACAGTGCCCTCATATATCGAATGCGAACATGCAGGATGTGAGAAATGCTGCGATTTTCGCGCGCGCGCGAGGCCATTTTTCCGTAGAACAACTATAAAACACGGAGCAGCGTATAGTAGCAGCCGTTTTTTCTTGCATCTTAATCAGAAAACTTCAAAGAACACAATGGCACAGAAATGAACACCCGATCGCACCCGTAGGTATAACAAAGTCATTACCAAAGTCTTAGAATCATAAAAAAGTGACGGAATCGTTGGTTATCTTTAAATATTAATAACTAAAAAAATGTATACAGTACAAAACTGAATTTCTCTTAAAAGTATACCTTATACTCTTAGCCACCAAAACTTTTATAAAACACAAATCTGTTAGTGTATGTAAATAAGGTAACAATTACTAATAGGTGAATTCGTTGAAGAATGAAAGAATTTAAAACTTCCGACAAACTTCAGTGCTTTATGGATACATGAATGCGAAAACGAATGATGGGAGATTGTTCCTCAGATATTCAACTAACTCAAGCCACAAAAATTTTACAATTTATGTAAAATTTTAAAAATTGAGTTTTGACCGCTGAAATCGGGCATACAGCCCCCTGTGCGACGCGATTACAGTCGACCCGTGTGTGGACGGCCTTTGAGTTTTGTCGCAAGTTGTACTAGCAGGTCTCCAGTGGAACGTCTTGTGGATTGAACACAATAATTTAACGTGGATTTTCAAATGAGAATATATATTTGAATGTAACAAAAACAGAATTGATATAGAAACACTGTGATAATTAAATGAAATTGTATCTCGCAACACGTGTCCTCGCGTATACTGGTCTCTCACTTTGTATCTCTCTCACTCGTACTCGCGTAAACATTACTTCTCTCGGCGGCGGTTGTCTACAGACTCTTTTCACTGTTCACTCGTCATTCTCTCACCTTACACACAGTCATAGACAATCACACAACATAGATAGTCTTTCACACGCATCCTCAAGCCTCATTCTCACTACATTCATCTTCATAAAACCATATCCACACGTCTAACGCATTGAGCCAACCGAGCTGCTGGGAACGTAACAGATATTTCCAGATGTAGGGTTGGTGTTGTAGAAATGCTAATCAAGTTGATTTCGGTTTTTAATTATTTCTGTAAAATGGTCAGTGCCCAACAGACTTACAGAATAAATGGAACGTAGTAATTCCAAGGTCAGCTTATTGTTCTTCACGGAAACAACGTCGAAAACATCGGTTTTTATTTTTTTTTCCACTATGGCGCACCAAGTAAAAATAAGGTATCGGTTTCAATTTTTCCGTGGCCACAGAATCAGGTTAAAAATTTAATTATTAACTTCCCGATTTTATAGGGAAGTTATTGTAATCACCCCGAAAATCGAAAATCGATTTTTTAGCAGATCTTCACGTTTCATGGTCATTGGAGTCATTTTAGACTATTTTCAGCAAAATGTTCGTATGTGTGTGTGTGTGTGTGTGTGTGTGTGTGCGTATGGCCGTTTGTATGTTATCAAATTTTTCGTTAACGTTTTCTGAAAAAGTAACAACGCGATCAGAATAATGAATGATGCAATCGATGTGCCCCGCTGTAACTTAGAGCTGATTAGATTTTGGTCCATTTTGGTCAAGTAGTTTTTTATTTTTTTTATTTTTTTTAGTTTTTTTCGAAAGAAGTTCATTCAACAATGCAATTTATACGAGAGGATGGACATTTTCCATCGAATAAACAAACGCAATTACAAAAAAATTTTTTTAATTTTTTTTTAAATTAAAAAAAAAATTTTTTTTTAAACTGATGCTAATTTTACCCCGTGGAATAATCGAAAGTTATTCCAATGCAAGAGTGGGTTGATCATCGCTACTGCCGACAATACCTTTTCAAAGAATATTAATGAGTGTGTAAACTAATTTATATTACAACCATTGATAATACAATCTATTCAAAACGAATTGTTACCTGCAAATTTTTATTCAACAAACTATGTACGTCGTTTCATCGGTAGAACGCACCGTTGACAGACATTAACGTTTACTTATTATTGTAACGTCTTAGTACGATAGTAATGGGGTTTTAGCATTATTTAAATTGAAATATCTCCTGAACTACTAACTTTTCGACGTACATAGGTTTGTACTTTTTTATAACGACTGTCCAGCTGCATCGATTGATGTATTAAACTATGCTTTAGAAACAGCCGCATGTAAAGAAGTCATAAAACCTGATTGTTATTTACGAGATAAACATATTAATTTATTTCACGAAATTATGAACAGAAATCTAAACGAGCGTGGAATATACAACTTTGCTCAAGATACTGATTACGTTCGAGCTTTTTTGAGTAATTTACAAGAGATCCCAGAACATGAGACGAATATTCAGATAATATACACTGGTGAAATTGGAAAAAAGGTAGTAGGACATTGGATTTGCACAAGATCTGATGATAACGGAAATGTACACATTTATGATAGTTTTAATGCTAATCATTTGAACCATGATGTAATAGATTATCTGAATGCCCTGTATAAATATAAGAAGAAGTATATATTTCACAGAGTACAATATCAAAACAATGCGTTTGATTGTGGAGCATTTGCGATTTATTTTGCAACATTACTATGCTATTACAGGGAACCAAGCGAGCAACGAGCATACGATGTTGGTTTAATGCGACGCCATATAGCAAACATTTTGATAAGTAGAAAACTATTGAACTTCCCTGAAAACGTATAATCTTCTTAAAATGTACACTAAATAATGATAATAAATAATATCCTGCAACTAACGAATCGGGAAGTTCTTTGTGTGACTCTCCAAGAGTCACACACCAAATATGAAACATTAATAGCTGTAGACCCTACTAGCCATGAGTACCAATAACCCTCTCGCAAGAGCAGTCGTACCCGCGAACCGCGAACTCGCGAAGCGAGTGAGCAACAACAACCCTATTCGCGAGCGAGCGAAGCGAGCGAGCAACAATATCCCTCTAGTTTTTAAATCTGGACTAGTTTCATCAATAACTTTTGAACAGCTTAACCAATTAAAGATCCCATTATACATATTTGTTCATCATTTCAATGTCTTTCATTTGGTACTAACAACGACCAAATCGGACACATCTAGCTCCAGATATGGCTTTTGAAGGTAAAAAAGGTACAGAAATTGAAAAAAATACAACATCTAAAAAACTGTTCCATACAAAAAATTTTAACCTTGATTTTCGAATTCAGCGGGAGAAAATCCATAAGAAAAGTTTCCTCTCATCAAATGTACATGACATCAATTTCATTTTGTAAATTAGCGTTGCATGCACTGTGAATCTTTCATCGAAATCGATTGATGAGGGAAAATACGACAGGCATTGAAAGAAGTAAAAATTCTTAGATATACACTCCGGGACGGAAAGATAGCACAATTTGAAATTAATATAATTTCTATTTATTAAACATTAGAAAGTCAATTTTTTTATACACATATTTTTAGTGTGTCTGTTTTAATATATACATATATGGATGAAATGAAACGAGCTTCATTAACTTATCTATTGAATAAAGTAGAATTATTAACGAAATATAGAGGTACAAAATGATAGCACACCTTGAAATATAAAAGAATTAATCGATAAAACTCAATGCTCAATATTTTCTAGGACCTCCATTACAGCTAACGACTTTAATCATTCGGTTTGATAAATATTTGGTAAATACCGCTGCTCGGTCTGAGTTTTCGAGACATTCTGTAGAGAGTTTTTTCAGTAAAGTCCAACTCCGCCCATACCGTTTTACATATTTCAGAAACCATACCTGGTTCATGACTTCTTTTGAAATGTGGGACGCTTGGGTCCCAACGTTTTTACTCAGATACTACTCCAGGATTCCACAGATGTCTCTTTATTATTATTGCAGTCAGGCCCAAGGTTTGTCTCTTTTTGTAAACACGAGCTCCTTGGCCAAGAGGGGTTTGCTAATATTGTTCTCAGTAGGGTATATAGGCGGGTTCTAATTCACTTTTTTGGGGCTAAAAAAGCGGAATTAGGTAAACGCTGTAAGGCGTATAGCGCGAGCCCGTTCGTAGGCGAGGGGAAGGGGGAGGGGAGGGGGCAGCACGGCGATTCAGTTTGTAGGCGAGGGGGTGGGGGTGGGGGGAGGGGGTTGGCAATACATCGATCCCCTTATCAAGGACAGTTCCTGGAATTTCTTTCGGGGCCAGCTTCCTGGTATTGCGTAAGCCCAGTTTGTGGGCGAGGGGGAGGGGGGAGGGGGGTTGACAATACGGCGGTCCCTCTGATCAAGGACAGTTCCTGGAATTTCTTTCGGGCCAGCTCCCTGGTATTGCGTAAGCCCAGTTCGCTGGTGAGGGGGAAGGGGGGGGGGGTAGCGATCTCTCGTCATCACCAACGGCGAAAAATTGTTATCGTTTGGCATCGAGTTGCCTAAACAAAGATATCTGGACCCATGATACAGCATCCCCTCTTATCAAGGACAGTTCCTGGAATTTCTTTCGGGCCAGCTTCCTGGTATTGCGTTCAAGGCAAGCCGACCGGCGTAAACACTCATGCCCAAACGTGTGAAACGTAACGCCAAGTGCTAGCATGAGAGCAGTAGCATGCTACCGACTCGGTCGCGCCAGCGGTAGTGGTAAGAGTGGGGATAGCGGAGGCAGCATCTAGGCGATGGACGGAAGGGTAAGGGGCCGGAGGGGATAAAATATGGCAACCCTGGTCCACAATCGCATCAACGATATCCAACAATTCTGTTCGCGCTGTGTATAAATTTACGAATAACACAGGAAACCGTTTCTTCGACACGAACGGGTTCCTGTCCACACGCAATCTGAGAAAACCTGAGGAAAACAAGGACACATTTCTCCCCCGCAAACCCTGCCAGATGTAACATGAGGCCGGCCACTCTAGAGCCCGGGCCCGCCGTGGGGTATTTGGCCATTTAGCGCGCGAAAAGTCAACATTTTTTGTTAGTTAAAAATGACTAAAACTGTTTTCTTGTGTACCCGAATACATATGCGAGTAATCTACAATAATATTTATCCATACACAGTACAATTTAGTAACAAATAGATACTAGAAAGTAACATATTCTCGTGACCAAGAGAAGTGTCGAAAAACGTGTGTTAAAAAAGTCATCTTTTCTCAAAAGTATATACAATGGAGATAAACACGTACATAGGATGTTAAGGAAGGATTTTGATTGAATAAACAATCGAAAGTGATATATTTTTTAAGAAAAATAATATATATCATGTAATAACTTTTTTTCTCCGCATAACTTCTCCCTAATTTTTCCTCTGTAGACATTGCTTGATACAATCCTTGTGCGGATAGGTGCGGAAACAAAATATATTTAGCTGTTTGTGCGATACATATCGGTATGGGAAGGAGCGACCTTACATCATATGACTGATAATGATGAAATAATTGATCTGTGACGGTAGATACTTGGAAGTAAATGTAGGAGAATGAATGTCACTATTGCTAGAATGTTTAGTTTATGTTATCGGAAGAGTGTCAGTGGCTCACCGAGGAAGAAGAGGCAGCCAGCGGAGCAGCCCGAACAATTTCAATTTTTCGGCAAAGTGAATAAAAATCAATTATATATAGAATGTGTGTATTTGTAACTGACCCACACGTTCCTTTGCGTTTCCCTGCTTTGCCTGCGCGCGAGCACATATTATTCAATAAACGTGTGATTCAATATCTTATTTTCATTACAAACGCTACGAATTTTCGTTCCAACCTCATAATTTATCGTTAAAAAATTATTTCAATTTTTTTAATAGAACAATAACGAGTGTTTGTGTGCGAAGGCGCCGTGCGGCTCGTCAAGCGTGCTTGCAGAGCCCCCTGACGGACATCTTGCTGCCGAATAATGAAAATTACGCCTCGAAATCGGAAAAGTGGGCCATTTTAGACACCATCTGCACTAGATTGATCTTTTATCTATCGATTGTGACTACATAGGAGTTCCAAATGTGCATTATAGAGAAATGGTTAGTCAGTTACCGAAGCCTTGCGATCCGCCTAGGCACACGTACACGCTGCCGGAGCGTGTTTGTGTGCGAGGGCGCCGCGCGGTCAGTGTTGGGATTTGGTACCGGAAAACTCACGCATGCGCGGCAAATCCAGGAATGTATGTGCGTATGTACCCTCCCTATCCCCAAAATAAAGGAAGAGAGTAAGTATATTATAGATATATACACAATTAGAATATATTTACATATTATATGTACATACACATCAAATTAAATATGACATAGGCACGTTAAACGTTCATATTTGAAAATCTAAAAAAAAAAGATTTTGCGAAGCTATGCGGGACGACCATGGTACCCGAATTTGTACTTCCGTGACGCTACAATCGTGGCGCATGCGCGAGAATTCCGGGACGAGTTCCCAGCACTGGTGGCTAGTGGCCAGTGTAGCCAGACGGTGCGGCTCAACCAGAGACTGAAACGGTTCCGAAAATAACTGTTTCAAACGGTTATATATCGGTTCTGATCGAAACAGTTACGAAGAACCGAAATGATTTTATAACTGTTACGAGAATATCGGTTCTGGCTTATATCGGTTACGGTTACGGTTCTGGAGAACCGATATTATTTCGGTTCTGTAACTGTTATTTGTCGGTTCTGGATTTCGGTTCTGGATTTCGGTTCCGGATTTCGGTTCTATCATTCTGTATTCTGTATTGTGTTCGGTCAGTTCAGTCTTCTATATTTATTATGTAAGTAGATATTTTTCGTTATTTATAATTTAAACAATCTTTAAATAAATAAATTTTTATAATTTATTTCTATATTCGTTATCTAAATTGTTATTTCAATCATTTATTGATAAAATAATTGTTTAGACAGATATTTATAATTTGTTTCTATATTCGTTACTTATAAATTGTTATTTCAATAATTTATTGTTAAAATAATTGTTTAAACAAATTTTTATAATTTGTACAAATTCTTATAATTTGTTTCTATATTCGTTACTTAAATTGTTATTTCAATAATTTATTGTTAAAATAATTGTTTAAACAAATTCTTATAATTTGTTACTATATTCGTTACTTAAATTGTTATTTCAATAAATTATTGTTAAAATAATTGTTTAAACAAATTTTTATAATTTGTACAAATTTTTATGATTTGTTTCTATATTCGTTATTTGAATTGTTATTTCAATAATTTATTGTTAAAGTAATTGTTTAAACAAATTTTTATAATTTGTTTCTATATTCGTTATTTGAATTATTATTTTAACAATAATTTATTGAAATAACAATTTAAGTAACGAATATAGTAACAAATTATAAAAATTTGTTTAAACAATTATTTTAACAATAAATTATTGAAATAACAATTTAAGTAACGAATATAGAAACAAATTATAAAAATTTGTTTAAACAATTACTTTAACAATAATTTATTGAAATAACAATTCAAATAACGAATATAGAAACAAATCATAAAAATTTGTACAAATTATAAAAATTTGTTTAAACAATTATTTTAACAATAATTTATTGAAATAACAATTTAAGTAACGAATATAGTAACAAATTATAAGAATTTGTTTAAACAATTATTTTAACAATAAATTATTGAAATAACAATTTAAGTAACGAATATAGAAACAAATTATAAGAATTTGTACAAATTATAAAAATTTGTTTAAACAATTATTTTAACAAAAAATTATTGAAATAACAATTTATAAGTAACGAATATAGAAACAAATTATAAATATCTGTCTAAACAATTATTTTATCAATAAATGATTGAAACAACAATTTAGATAACGAATATAGAAATAAATTATAAAAATTTATTTATTTAAAGATTGTTTAAATTATAAATAACGAAAAATATCTACTTACATAATAAATATAGAAGACTGAACTGACCGAACACAATACAGTATACAGAATGATAGAACCGAAATCCGGAATCGAAATCCAGAACCGAAATCCAGAACCGAAAAATAACAGTTACAGAACCGAAATAATATCGGTTCTCCAGAACCGTAACCGTAACCGATATAAGCCAGAACCGATATTCTCGTAACAGTTATAACATCATTTCGGTTCTTCATAACTGTTTCGAGAACCGGAACCGATATCATAACAGTTTTCAGTCCCTGGGCTCAACGACTCAAGTGGCCCCTTACGTCTCCGTCCCGCGCCTAGATGCATGCCTCCGCTATCCCCACTCTTACCACTACCGCTGGCGCGACCGAGTCGGTAGCATGCTACCGCTCTCATTCTAGCACTCGGTCGCGCCAGCGGTAGCGGTAAGAGTGGGGATAGCGGAGGCATGCATCTAGGCGAGGGACGGAGACGTAAGGGGCCACTTGAGCCGTTGAGCCGCACCGTCTGGCTACATTGCTAGTGGCTGCATCGTTGGACCGTCATTCTGATTTCGACAGTCGAAAAGGTAAGTAGTATCAAAACCTCTCTTCCTTCCAATCCAGAATATCTGGCCCATAGTTTTTGTTTATCTTTCACTTTTGAATATTCATTGAGTGTGTTTGATTCATTTGTTGTTTTTTCACAATGTAGATGGATTTATTCTCGCACCTCTCGCTTGCAACGTCATCGTCACGGTCCTCGTCACCGTCACAGCCATCGCCACCCTCGACGGCGCACAGAGCGGTATTTGGCCGATCTAGCTGGCCAAAACTATTGCAACGTTATTTATGGTCTCAAGGTCATAATATTATATATCGTTGAATTCGTCTTAAGATCAGCTACAGCATTATGACATAAAAAATACATTTTAACAATTAAAAAATCAAAGTGATCTTGATTAGTTGTCGTAAAAAAAATATTTTCGAAATGTTATATGTCCAAGTTTGTAGATGTCTGAACACTGTTCAACTTTTGTTCCAAACATTTTTTTACAATTGCGAATTTACGCTTTATTGTATTCATGTCTGCTTCACTATAGGAGTCCAATGTCATCAAGTAATTTTCGGCAAACTCCAGCTTCCCATTAATGTCTAAGTCATTTTGGGACTTCATGACATCAAATATCTCTTTACGAGTTTTCCTAATAATGTCAGATGGCCCTAACACAACAAAAAATATTGTTACGTGTAAAATAATCACTTTTTGCACTTTTGGACTTTAAATACTTATAAATAAAAAGTTGGTCCGAGGTGGTGCGTAAATTAATATTTTTTAGAAAGCACAACGGTATACTTTCACTACTATAAAACAAGAAAACCCTATCGAACCGTACAGTATGACAAAATACATCGAATGTAAATGCATTTCAGTAACTAGAGGGATATTGTTGCTCGCTCGCTCCGCTCGCTCGCGAGTGAGGTTATTGTTGTTCGCTCGCTTCGCTCGCTCGCGAATAGGGTTGTTGTTGCTCACTCGCTTCGCAAGTTCGCGGTTCGCGGGTACGACTGCTCTTGCGAGAGGGTTATTGGTACTCATGGCTAGTAGGGTCTACAGCTATTAATGTTTCATATTTGGTGTGTGACTCTTGGAGAGTCACACAAAGAACTTCCCGATTCGTTAGTTGCAGGATATTATTTATTATCATTATTTAGTGTACATTTTAAGAAGATTATACGTTTTCAGGGAAGTTCAATAGTTTTCTACTTATCAAAATGTTTGCTATATGACGTCGCATTAAACCAACATCGTATGCTCGTTGCTCGCTTGGTTCCCTGTAATAGCATAGTAATGTTGCAAAATAAATCGCAAATGCTCCACAATCAAACGCATTGTTTTGATATTGTACTGTAACGGTTCAGCTTCCGGGTAGAACGACGGGATCTTCTCCTGCTGAATGAGCTCGTCGTGCCAAGGTTCGGTGATCGGTGCGAAGATCGGCTGAAGCTGAAGGTAGACTTGGGGCACGGGACGCGAAATAACGACAACGGATTGGTATTTTCCGGGCCTCGCTGTGTGCACGTTTCGCGGTTCGCGGACAGCCCAACTCGGCTGCTTGACTCCGGATCACGCGGGGTGATTCTCTCGCAATGACGGTGCGCGGTGTTGATCCGACTTCCTAGACGGTGAGGGCGACGGTATACGGGTTGATGGGACGGAACGGGATATCCCGACCACGGAGATAGCTGTCCCCGTGGTGGTTCTACGGTACGCGAGGAGTACGCTGTCTCCTCGTGTGCCGGCTCCGGACGCTGTCGGAGATCTCAGGGTGCTGCCCGAGTAGTCCGCCTAGGAAGCTGTCTAGACGGGCAGAGAAGGATGCGGCCCTCTCTGTTTGGCGTGGAAGCTGCCACGTCGGCGGGGACCAGGATTTCCCACGAAGTCGAGGAGACCGTGGCTGCGGACAACTCGGCGCCGAGAGCGTAGGGAGACTAGGACGGAACGGAATCGGTAGCGGTGACTAGGCAGGTCGGTCACTAGGTCCTCTGCTAGGAAGGTGTTCCTGGGGAGCTGCCCAGGCCGGATCAGAGAGCGATGCTCTGTCTGCAGCCCCTTTTATAGGGACAGTTTGGTGGTGGGAGAGGTGGTGCGGGAAGGAGTGAGTGGTGACGTCGAGTTTCCGGTAGCTGGCGAAATTGTGTGAATTTCGCATCCGGTTCCCGCCAAAAGTGCTTCCTAGGCGAGGGGTAGCGCGGTGGCGGCGGTTACGGTATTGCCGCGGATTCGGTGTGTGTGTCTAGGCTAATTACCGGCGCGATCGGTGTTCTACGGTTCCGGACGGCCGCGGTCGGTAAGCGACTAGTGGTAACAGGCCTGCGTGTTACAGGTCTGTTACAGTACTCTGTGAAATATATATTTTTTCTTATATTTATACAGGGCATTCAGATAATCTATTACATCATGGTTCAAATGATTAACATTAAAACTATCATAAATGTGTACATTTCCGTTATCATCAGATCTTGTGCAAATCCAATGTCCTACTACCTTTTTTCCAATTTCACCAGTGTATATTATCTGAATATTCGTCTCATGTTCTGGGATCTCTTGTAAATTACTCAAAAAAGCTCGAACGTAATCAGTATCTTGAGCAAAGTTGTATATTCCACTCTCGTTTAGATTTCTGTTCATAATTTCGTGAAATAAATTAATATGTTTATCTCGTAAATAACAATCAGGTTTTATGACTTCTTTACATGCGGCTGTTTCTAAAGCATAGTTTAATACATCAATCGATGCAGCTGGACAGTCGTTATAAAAAAGTACAAACCTATGTACGTCGAAAAGTTAGTAGTTCAGGAGATATTTCAATTTAAATAATGCTAAAACCCCATTACTATCGTACTAAGACGTTACAATAATAAGTAAACGTTAATGTCTGTCAACGGTGCGTTCTACCGATGAAACGACGTACGTAGTTTGTTGAATAAAAATTTGCAGGTAACAATTCGTTTTGAATAGATTGTATTATCAATGGTTGTAATATAAATTAGTTTACACACTCATTAATATTCTTTGAAAAGGTATTGTCGGCAGTAGCGATGATTAACCCACTCTTGCATTGGAATAACTTTCGATTATTCCACGGGGTAAAATTAGCATCAGTTTAAAAAAAAAATTTTTTTGTAATTGCGTTTGTTTATTCGATGGAAAATGTCCATCCTCTCGTATAAATTGCATTGTTGAATGAACTTCTTTCGAAAAAAACTAAAAAAAATAAAAAACTACTTGACCAAAATGGACCAAAATCTAATCAGCTCTAAGTTACAGCGGGGCACATCGATTGCATCATTCATTATTCTGATCGCGTTGTTACTTTTTCAGAAAACGTTAACGAAAAATTTGATAACATACAAACGGCCATACGCACACACACACACACACATACGAACATTTTGCTGAAAATAGTCTAAAATGACTCCAATGACCATGAAACGTGAAGATCTGCTAAAAAATCGATTTTCGATTTTCGGGGTGATTACAATAACTTCCCTATAAAATCGGGAAGTTAAAAAATGTAAAAGTAAGGACACGTTTTTAACCATTAATAATACATGTAATTAACAAGTGATGACTTACAATTTATCTATAAAAATAAAGGTTATTACCTGCTATTACCGAATCCATAGTTAAGTATTGATTTTCAGTACACAACTTAAAAATGTCACGAACTCTGAGAATACTTCTTTCGCACTACGAACAGTTCTAAACGGACACTCGAGACAACGTATGATTGCCGACTAACCATTGCAGTTAACTTGTACGGTGAGGACCAATAAACCATGGGGTTTTCCCATAGGACTACCAGGCTTTCCCAATAGACTGTCATTTTTTACCTGGGGTAAGTTTGGGAAATGGACTTTTGGCCAGCTAGATCGGCCAAATACCGCTCTGTGCGGCGGCAGCGGCAGCAGACGCCGTGCGACGTGCAACGGCGGCCCTTGAGGCAGCCAAAGAGGAGGCCCGCGTAATTCAGGCTCGAATTGAGTCAGATGGCGGTCCTAGAAGCGGCCCAAGAGAGGGCCTGCAAATTCGCGGCCCTCCAAGCTGGAACAGGAATTGCCACGACGGCCCCGGCAGCAGACCCGCCAAGCGTCCTGCTACGAAGATTCGTAGCAAGGTACCCGCCAGCGACCGCAGCAGCGGCTCCAGCAGTAGCCCCGACGTTGTTCCCACTAGCGGACCCGGCGAGATTGTTTCCAGCAGCGGCCCCAGCAGCAGTCCCGGCAGCGAACCCGGCGAGGACGTTTCCTGCAGCGACCTCAGCAGCGGCCCCAGTGTTCGGCTTTCCACCCGCGGGAAGGTGGTATAACCAATATAATGCAGTGCCGCCACCCGTCTCGTTGACAGACCCTGTGCCTCCACCGCCCGCGACGGAGAATCCAGTGCTGTGGGTAAGTGCTATTGTAATCCAGTGCCATGTAAGAAATATTTTCACAAATTGCAATTGATCGTAGTTGTAGAAAAAACACTAAAAGTTGCATTTTACAATTTTTCTACGTGGGCCTATATTGAAAATTTAAAAAACACGTGTTGTCGATCTGGGTCAATTGTATGCACTATGAAACTTTCATCGAAATCGGTTGGTTCCTTAGATTTATTGCAGTTAGAGGCTGCAAAATCGTGAAAATCTGCCATTTTTACAATCTGCAATCGTTTGTAGTTCATTGCAACGTGAACCCATTTTTATACATAAAAAAGTTGAAAAGGCAATTTAGTATTTTTTCTACAATTACGACCAATTGCAATTTTTGAAAACAAATTCGAGCAATTTGTACATAAATAATTTTTTATAATTTGTTTCTACATTCGTTACTTGAATCATTATTTCAATAAAAATTTATTGTCAAAACAATTGTTTAACGTAATCAATTTTCATACTTGCAAGGAAAAAGCTGTATTCATTTGTAAAAAGCCGTAAGGATGCACGGATAACCAATTGTTTGTGACAGCCGTGTTTCTTGTCGTACTCGCGGCCCTCCGTACACGCTGCCGGAGCGTGTTTGTGTGCGAAGGCGCCGTCGGCTCGTCAAGCCTGCTTGCAGAGCCCCCTGACGGACATCTTGCTGCCGAATAATGAAAATTACGACTCGAAATCGGAAAAGTGGGCCATTTTAGACACCATCCGCACTAGATTGATCTTTCATCTATCGATTGTGACTACATAGGAGTTCCAAATGTGCATTATAGAGAAATGGTTAGTCAATTACCGAAGCCTTGCGATCCGCCTAGGCACACGTACACGCTGCCGGAGCGTGTTTGTGTGCGAAGGCGCCGCGCGGCTCGTCAAGCCTGCTTGCAGAGCCCCCTGACGGACATCTTGCTGCCGAATAATGAAAATTACGCCTGGAAATCGGAAAAGTGGGCCATTTAAGACACTATTCGCACTAGATTGATCTTTTATCTATCGATTGTGACTACGTAGGAGTTCCAAATGTGCATTATAGAGAAATGGTTAGACAATTACCGAACCCTTGCGATCCGCCTAGGCACACGTACACGCTGCCGGAGCGTGTTTGTGTGCGAAGGCGCCGCGCGGCTCGTCAAGCCTGCTTGCAGAGCCCTCCTGACAGACATCTTGCTGTCGAATAATGCAAATTACGCCTCTAAAACGCAAAAGTGGGCCATTTTAGACGCCATCCGCACTGGATTGATGTTTTATCTATCGATTGTGACTACGTAGGAGTTCCAAATGTTCATTATAGAGAAATGGTTAGACAATTACCGAACCCTTGCGATCCGCCTAGGTACACGTACGCGCTGCCCGAGCGACGAGTGTGTGCCCCATACTCTCACTCGAGCACATCGTCACTACACCATCGTCAGCCGTATAGTGACGTCACGCTTGCATACCGGCAGCATTTATTGATGCAGTGACTGCTGTCACCGCCGAGATGGTATCCCTTTGGCGCTGCTGTACTTCTCGACATTCAACTGTAGAAATTTTACCCAGCTCCTCTACTGGATGGAGCTCAAACTAATTTCGACGTCAAATCTGGATCGGGCCCCTTAAGGCCTTTGCACACTACATCGCCGCTCCGCCAGCTCAGCACAGCGCCGCCTCGCCGTTTGCACTTTCTTCTGTTATTTTCAATGCGGACGCGCACACCGTACCTGCAGCGGCACAACGCCAGCACGCGTACGTATCGCCGCGGAAAAGTTCGCACATTAGTCTACAGCTCCGCCGGCCCAGCACAGCGCCGCCTCGCCGTTTGCACTTTCTTCTATGAGTTTTAATGGGGATGCGCACACTGTACTTGCAGTGGCACAGCGCTAGCACGCCCCTGCATTGCCTCGACCGAAGGAACATTCTGGGCGAGAATGTTCTGCCGGCGGCGCTGGATGTGCTTTTCGTACGGTATACGCAGAGAGTATATGAGAGTGCTCACGCTCGGGTTTTGCCCGTGCCACTTTTGGCTGCCATCATTCTTTAGTCCGGATAAGAATCCGTTTCGACTTTCAATCCGGGCAACCACCTATACCGACTTTCAGACCGGACAAGAACCTGTTTCGACTTTCAATCCGGGCAACCACCTATATCGACTTTCAGTCCGGACAAGAACCCGTTTCGACTTTCAGTCCGAACAAGATCTTACATCATCTTTGGCCTTGATCAAAACGAAAAGACTATATTGTTTGATTCGCTGCACCCGTATTATATTCTCTTTCGTATCAAACAATATCCTGTATCCAATATCATGTATTAAAATAATTGCAAAAAATAATTATTTAATAAGGTGAAATAAAAGAAAGGATCGCAGAAGTAGACACATTGTGCGGAATAACAAATTTTATTTAAACAAAAAAGAGATCGAACTACATTTCAGCTCTACTTACAACAAACTATAAAATGTATAAGGTACAAATTTACAATTCCTTAGGACTTGTAGAAATTATGTTCAGTTTGGAAGTCGGAATTTAACTGTGGAATGGTAAATTAAAGAAAATCGAAACAAAACAATTAATCGAAAATCAAAAAATCATTTATTACACACATAAAAACAAATATTATAATACATATAGACAAATATAATACAAATATTATAAAACAAATAAATAAATAATTATTATAATACATAGCAACTATTAATAGGAATTTAACAACAATTAAATAGGTGAATGCCGGTGGAGGAAGTAGTGACCTTTTGGCAGGCAGCACTGCTAGCGATGACAGCGATGACTCTGCAAATAGGAAAATGCATTTCATTATTCAATTTGAAGGCTTTTTTTTACTTTATTTAAATATAATCTATTTAAATCTATTTAAAAAATAATACAGATTATTTATATGTTTGTTTAAACAATTTTATTTGCTCGGAAAATTCTGTTTATAAAAAGATGATTATTAAAGAAATGATTTGTGAAAAAGTATACTTTGTGTGTTTAAATAATTATATTTATTTAAACAATTTTACTGTCTTGCAGATAGCGTTTAAAAAAAAGATGTTCACTAATAAAAAAATTTTGTTTCAAACCTAATTCGTCTCAAAACGATTGTTACAAAATTTAACATATTTAAAAACTGTACTTGTTTAAATAGATTGTATAGACAGGAAAAATTGAATTTATAAAATATTTGATTACCTAATACATTCAAATGAAAAATGTATTTCATTGAATTGTAAATGATTAATTAAACTTACATTAGCGGATCTCAATCATTTCCATCGTTGACTTAGCTTCTCCTGACTCGCGTTTCAGCTGCTCGGAGAAGCGTGGAAATTTGGCGACGGTGGAGGACCAGTTTCTTCACACTCAATTTTCGTAACCCACTTCCGTAACGCTAGAAAATTGTAGCCCCTCAGCAGAGACGTTTCACTTCAAAAATACTAAACTCGATGAAATTTGGTAGTACTGTGTCTAAGTGGATTTGTTCGTGAAAGTATCTTTGAAATTTGTATGTATTTAATTACAATTTTTGCCCATCTCTGCTGGCTAAGGCGACGAAGCGTCGAGGGCCTCGGGAGCCGTGGCCAAGTGGTGCAATAAACACGGCCGGGCCCGAGGCCCGAGGCCCCTCGTCGCTTCGTCGCCCTAGCACGGAGGATGGGCTGAAATTGTATTCGAATACAAATTTCGAAGATATTTTCACGAGTAAAACCACTGGACACAGTCCGAATTCTATCGAGTTTAGTCTTTTCTTAATCGGAAGAACGCCACGAACTGGCTCGTGTCACTTTCGTGAGAAAATTACGAAAAATCAACAAGTTTAGCATTCACTTGTTAGTGGTGTCATGCCGATATACCTGGCTGGCCGTGGGGTTGCCCGGCCGTGTTTATTGTACTACTATTGTGTTCTGGTCTCAGGCCTCGGGGCTCGACCCTCGGGCCTCGGTTCGTGTTCATTCAAGCCTCGAGTTGGTCAAAAGGATCTTGAAGGATCTTTGAATTAGATAATTTGCTAACAAAAATCGATTTTTTGCAAAATCCTGAGGTATAAATCCCGAATATAAATAAATATGTATGCAAAATACCGATATTAAGAAACATATATTTTTTTTGGTAAAATATTCTCAAAAAACACTAGAAAAATGAAAGTCTAGACTAGAACAACATGAAAACCAAATTTTTCGACGAAAATTTAGAAGGATAACTTTGGGGTACGCTAGCGTGGATGTTTGGTTTTCGTCTATCTGTGTCAACGATGGGCTAGTGTTGTAGGAATACGGTTGTAATAAGAGAAGGGAAAGAAAGGATGAGAGAGAGAGAGAGAGAGAGAGAGAGAGAGAGAGAGAGAGAGAGAGAGAGTGAAGAGGACGGTTGAGTTTTATGAGTGGGGAAAACCCTGCGTTTGGAAAACTACCATCATCCGTGCAAATCGGTCGGCGATGGGATTCGCTGTAATTTGCAACATAGAATTATTACTGAGAGATTGTCATTGACAAAGAGTGGACACCGAAGGGGGACTACTTTGAAAATATGAATGATTTCAAAAATTATTTCAGATATACACAGGAAAATAGTAAAATGTTCATTTTGGGGAAATCAATTGTAATTACAACTTTCGTCGGGTGGAAGCAGATGGACGTATGCAGAGTTGTACTAATTCAATTACATTGTAATTCAATTACGCAAAGCAGCTGAAACGCGAGTCAGGAGAAGCTAAGTCAACGATGGAAATGATTGAGATCCGCTAATGTAAGTTTAATTAATCATTTACAATTCAATGAAATACATTTTTCATTTGAACGTATTAGGTAATCAAATATTTTATAAATTCAATTTTTCCTGTCTATACAATCTATTTAAACAAGTACAGTTTTTAAATATGTTAAATTTTGTAACAATCGTTTTGAGACGAATTAGGTTTGAAACAAAATTTTTTTATTAGTGAACATCTTTTTTTTAAACGCTATCTGCAAGACAGTAAAATTGTTTAAATAAATATAATTATTTAAACACACAAAGTATACTTTTTCACAAATCATTTCTTTAATAATCATCTTTTTATAAACAGAATTTTCCGAGCAAATAAAATTGTTTAAACAAACATATAAATAATCTGTATTATTTTTTAAATAGATTTAAATAGATTATATTTAAATAAAGTAGGACTTCCGCTTCCGGTTGATTACGAGTGAGAAGTGCGTTTAGAGTTGTAGGAGTGATTGTGAGCGAGAGTGGAGGTTGAGAGGTGTAAGTGGTGCGAGAGTGGTGTAGGAGTGTGCGCGTGGTGCAAAGGCATTAGGAGATAAGAAGGGATAGGGCAGGAAGGAGGGATAAAGAGAGTAAGGGCGAAGCAAAGTGAGCGAGAGAGATAGGTTAGGGCGGCGGGAGACAGAGGGTTTAGGCGGGAAGCGAGAGAAGGAGCAGCAGGTGGCGCGGGCTAGTGGGGGACAGTGTAACGAGGGAAGGCGGGAATTTTGAAAAAGGAACTAGAGACGAGAGGGCGTTATAGAAAAAGGAAAGAGGGTAGAAGAAGCATGAGTGACGGAGGGAAAGAGTGCAGGGAAGAGGGGAAGGGGGAGAGAGGGAAAGTAGGGAGACCTGGGAACGCGGGAAGGCTAGGAAAGCTAGGAGGGGGGGGGGTGCGGGGAGCCTGGATAGTCTGTGGAAGAAAAGGGAAAGAGAGAAGGAGGCAGATGGGGGGAACGGGGACGAGGGGGCGATTTTCAAGAAAACCGCTCTGACAATAAGATCGCCAGAGAGTGGGGTTAGGGGGAGATTGGAAGAGGTGAGGGCCGGCAGCGAGCAACAAGGGGTTGGGCTGCGGGAAATGTTGGAGGAGATAAGGAAGTTAAGGGAGGAGGTGAGGGAAAATAGAAGGGAAATGGGGAGGGTAATAGAAGAGATGCGGGAAGGGTGGAAGAGGGAGAGGGAGATGTGGGCAGAGGAGAGAAGGGAAGAAAAGTCGAGAAGGGAGAAGCTAGAGAAAAAGGTAGAAGTGCTAGAAGGTAGAGTAGAAAAAGCGGAAGAGTGGGGGAGGGAATGGGAAAGGAGAGAAAAGGGGGGGGAGGGAAGCAATGGAGGGGAGGTAATGGAAGATCAAAGAAGGAGGATTAGAAGGATAGAGTTAGCGCAGGATAGAAAGGAAAGGGGGGAAAGAAGAAACAACGTAATAATAAAGGGGATGCAGCTAGAGGGAAAAGATGTGAAGGAGGGAGTAAAAGAAATTTGGGAGAAAATGGGGACAGATATGGAGGGAGTAAGGGAAATAAACAAGATAGGGAAGATAGGGAGAGGGGGGTAGGGATGGTGTTGGTAAAAATGGCGGACAGGGATCAAAAAAGAAAGGTGATGGAGGAGAAGAGAAAGCTAAGGGGAAGAAAGGAAAGGATAGAGGACGACCTGACGGAGGAGGAGAGGAGAGCAAGGTGGAAGATAGAAAGGGAAGCGGAGGAGGAGAGGAGGAAGGGGAAGAACGTTCAAGTAGGTTACCTGAAGATGTGGGTGAACGGAAAGATGAAGAAGTGGAATGAGATGGAAGAAAACTGGATGGAAGAGCAGGGAAACGAGTAGGGAAGGAAAAAGGGGAGAAAGGGACGGAAGGGAGGAAAACGGGGAATAATATTAAAATCGGTTTCTGGAACGTGGAGGGATTGAATAATAAGGACGAAGAGTTCTGGAAAGGGATAGAAGAGTGGGATGTTATAATCTTAATGGAGACGTGGGTAGAGGAGAAGGGATGGAGCAGAGTAAGGGAAAGACTGCCTAGGGGGTTCTATTGGGAGATGCAAGGGGCTAGAAGAGAGGAAAAGAAGGGGAGGGCAATGGGGGGGATGGTATTAGGGGTGAGAAAAGAGATAGAGGTAGCGAATGAGGAAGGAGAAGGGAAGGAGGGAATAATGAGGGTGAAAATAAAGATAGGGGAGGGCTGGTGGAGGGTGATAGGGGTATACGTTAACAGGGATCTCGACAGGAAATTGGATGAGCTGGGGGACTGGATAGAGGAGAGGGAAAAAGGAGTAAGGGTGATAGTAGGGGGGGATTGGAACGCGAGAACAGGACGAGAAGGGGGGGTGGTGGTCGAGGAGGAGGAGTGGGGAGGGGGAAGGGGGAGTAGAAGGTCGAAGGATGTAAATGTAAATGCAGAAGGGAGGAGGCTATGCGGATATTTGGAAGAAAGGGGGTGGGGTATAATGAATGGAAATACGAAGGGGGACGAGGAAGGAGAGTGGACGTATACGGGGGGGAGAGGGAACTCGGTGATAGATTACATAATAGGGAATGAGGAAACAAGGGAGGGGGTAGAGAAGATGGAGGTAGGGGAGAGAATAGATTCGGACCACGCACAACTGACGGTGTGGATAAAAGGGGAAAGGAAGGAAAGGGGAGGAAAGGCAGGGGGAAGAAAGGGGTTGGGGGTAGGAAATTGGTCGGAGGAAGGGAAAAGAGAATTCAGGGAAAAGTTTGGGAGGAGAAGGGAAGGGGTAGAGGGGGTAGAAGAAGACTGGAAGGGACTGAAGGATAAGATAAAGGAAGTGTTAGGGGGGTGGGGAACAAGGAAGAAGGGAGGAAAAGAGGGTGGTGGGATGAGGACTGTAGGATGGAAAAAAGGAAAGTAAGGGGGGAACTGAGGAGATGGAGGAAGGAGGGAGGGGAGGGAACAGAATATAAAGCAATGAGGAAGACATATAGGGGGATGTGTGAGGGGAAAAAGAAAGAGGAGAGAGAAAAATGGGAAAGGGAATTGGAGGGGGTTAAATCGGAAAAGCAGGTGTGGAGTGTAGTAAACAGGGAAAGGAAAAAGAGAACTAGGATAGATGAAAGAATAAAAATGGGAGAATGGGACGAGCACTTCAGAGGGATTCTGGGAGGGGTAGAATGGAGGGTGAGGAAGGGAGGAGAGGGCAAAAGGAGGGATGCTGGGGAGAGGGATATAGAAAGAGGGGAGGTGGTAAGGGTATTAAAGGGGCTGAAGGAGAGAAAAGCGGCGGGAGGGGATGAGATTAGGAACGAGGTATGGAAGTACGGGGGGAGCGAGGTGGAGGAGTGGCTGTGGAGGGTATGTAATAGGGTATGGAGGGGGGAGGGATGGGTAGGGGAGTGGTCGGAGGGAATAGTAGTACCGATTGCAAAAAAGGGGGACAGCAGGAAGGTAGAGAACTACAGGGGGGTCACGTTACTTCAAACGGCGTACAAAGTGTACGCGGCGATTTTAGCGGAGTGGTTAAGGGAGGATGTGGAGGGGAAGGGATTGCTGCCACCGAGCCAGACGGGATTTAGGAAGGGAGTGGGGTGTGTGGACAATATTTACGTGCTAAATTACTTGGTGAACAGGCAGGTGAGGCGAAAGAACAGGAAGATGATAATATTCTTTGTAGATCTGAAGGCAGCGTTTGACTCGGTGGACAGGGAAGTATTAGTGAGGGCAATGAGGAAAAGGGGGGTAAGGGAAGGGCTGGTTGAGAGATGTGAGGAAATACTAAGGGAGACGAAAAGTAAGGTCAGGGTGGGGGAGGAGGAAGGGGAAAGCTTCTGGACGGCAAGGGGGGTGAGACAGGGATGCCCGTTAAGTCCGCTGTTGTTCACACTGGTGCTGGCGGACTTGGACAATGTGCTGGAGAAGGGGGGATGGGGGGGAACCAAATTAGGGAACAGAAAGGTCTACACCCTGGCATACGCGGACGACGTAGCAATGATAGCGGAGGAGGAGGAGGGGATGAGGGGGATGGAAAAGTATTTGGGGGAGAGAAAATTGCAATTGAATGTTGGAAAATCAAAGATCATGAGGTGTAGGAGGGGGGGAGGTAGGTGGAAAAAGGTAAACTGGAGATGGAACGGAAAGGTGCTGGAGGAAGTCAATGAATATAAGTATTTAGGGTATGTAATCTCGAGAGATGGGGGACAGAAGAAACAGGTAGAGGACAGGATTAGGAAGGGGGCGGCGGTAATGGGGCAGGTATGGGGGATAGGGAAAAGAAGGTTCGGGAACGACTGGGGAAGGAGGATATGGCTGTTTGACAAGCTGGTATGGTCAGTAATCAGCTACGGGGTGGAAATATGGGGGTGGAAGGAGAGGGAGGGGATGGAAAGTATGCAGGAGAGATACCTGAGGTGGGTGTTGGGGGTAGAGAGGTGTACGCCGGGGTACATGGTCAGGGAAGAATTGCAGAGGGAGTTACTAAGAGGGAGAGCAGGGTTAAGGGCATGGGGATATGAAAAGAAGTTGAGAGAGGGCAAAGGGGGGGAGTTGGCAAGGCTGTGCTGGGAGGAGGTAAGCGGAAGGGGAAGGAGGGGAGGGGCGCTAGAGGGATGGGAAAGGGAGAGACAGGGTTTCTGGGAAGAGAGGGGCTGGACTGCAGAGGAGGCGGAAGAATTGATGGAGGGAAGGGCGGGGTTTGTAAGTGGGGAAATAGTGAAAAGAGAGAAGGAGAGGCAGAGGGTAGAGAGATGGGAAAGGATAGGAAAGGCTAGGTACAACGAATGGTACGGGGCAGTGAAGGGAGAGGGGGTGCCAGGGTATCTGAGGAAAGGGTGGGGGGAGAGCAGGTGGCAAAGGGTAGCCAGGTATAGGCTGGGTAACGGGATGAGAGGGGGGAAGTACTGGACAGAGGAAGATAGGAGAATGTGCAGGGTATGTGGGTGGGAGCTGGAAACATGGGAACATGTATGGGAGGTGTGCTTGGGAGGGGGTGAGGGCAGGGCTTGGCAGGGGATGGCAGGGGAAGTGTTAGGGGATGAGGGGGAAGGAGAAGAGTGGCTGAGGAAGGTGGATGAATGGAGAGAGAGTATGAGTGGAAGAAGCGAATGTAAAGCATGAGTGAAGAGTTAAAAAATACAAGATTGAAAATAAGAAATGGAAGATCGACCGGAAGAGGGGGTCCAAGAGGCTAGGGAAGGGGGGCGTAGGTGTGCGTGAGTAGGAAGGGGGAAAGGGAACTGCGACGTGCGGAGAGAGAGTGTAGGCGAGCGAGCGAGAGGCGGCGGCGTGCGAATTGGCGGCGTGGCAGCGGGCGGAGGCGGCGGCGAGTTAGCGTGAGGTGGCGTGCGTGCGAGTGGCGGCGAAAGAGCGAGCGGCGGCGAAAGAGCGAGCGGCGGCGTGCGTGCGAGCGGAGGCGTGCGTGCGAGCGGAGGCGTGTGTGAGAGAGGCGGCGAGAGAGCGAGCGGTGGCGAGCGTGCATGCGGCGGCGAGCGGTGGCGAGGAGGCGAGGGAGTGTGGGGAGTCGGATATGAATGGGAGTGTATGAGCGGAGAAGTGTAAGGAGGAGATCTGGAAAATGGATTTATAACCCCAAGGGGAATAAATAAACTATTATATATTTAAATAAAGTAAAAAAAAGCCTTCAAATTGAATAATGAAATGCATTTTCCTATTTGCAGAGTCATCACTGTCATCGCTAGCAGTGCTGCCTGCCAAAAGGTCACTACTTCCTCCACCGGCATTCACCTATTTAATTGTTGTTAAATTCCTATTAATAGTTGCTATGTATTATAATAATTATTTATTTATTTGTTTTATAATATTTGTATTATATTTGTCTATATGTATTATAATATTTGTTTTTATGTGTGTAATAAATGATTTTTTGATTTTCGATTAATTGTTTTGTTTCGATTTTCTTTAATTTACCATTCCACAGTTAAATTCCGACTTCCAAACTGAACATAATTTCTACAAGTCCTAAGGAATTGTAAATTTGTACCTTATACATTTTATAGTTTGTTGTAAGTAGAGCTGAAATGTAGTTCGATCTCTTTTTTGTTTAAATAAAATTTGTTATTCCGCACAATGTGTCTACTTCTGCGATCCTTTCTTTTATTTCACCTTATTAAATAATTATTTTTTGCAATTATTTTAATACATGATATTGGATACAGGATATTGTTTGATACGAAAGAGAATATAATACGGGTGCAGCGAATCAAACAATATAGTCTTTTCGTTTTGATCAAGGCCAAAGATGATGTAAGATCTTGTTCGGACTGAAAGTCGAAACGGGTTCTTGTCCGGACTGAAAGTCGATATAGGTGGTTGCCCGGATTGAAAGTCGAAACAGGTTCTTGTCCGGTCTGAAAGTCGGTATAGGTGGTTGCCCGGATTGAAAGTCGAAACGGATTCTTATCCGGACTAAAGAATGATGGCAGCCAAAAGTGGCACGGGCAAAACCCGAGCGTGAGCACTCTCATATACTCTCTGGTATACGAAATACGATCTTAACTATTCGTAAAAACGACTAAAATGAAGAGTGCAAGCAATAAAATTGGTTCGTCGGTTTCGTATATTTGTCAATTATGATAATTTTTGTTGTACTACTTTTCAAATTTTAAATATTTATATAATACAAATTTTATTCACACAACTTATACTGCCAATTTTGCGATAGTTGTTATCCGGACACCATAAATAATAGGTGTTTTTAATTTAATTCCAAAAAAATCATTTGCAGGAAGTAAAACAGAGTTGAGGATTGAGAAATTGAGGAACGGGTTGCCTTCTGAAGGGAAACCGAAAATTGAAGAGCGGTTTGCCTTCTGAAGGGGAACCGAAAATTGAGGAACGGGTTGCCTTCTGAAGGGATAACGAAAATTGAGGAGCGGGTTTCCTTCTGAAGGGGAACCAAAAATTGAGGAACGGGTTGGGAGGCTACTTTTTGGGCTCGAGCATTTTTCTACAGGTACAGCAAACACCTTTCATGAAGTCTTTTTAATAATGTTTTAATGGCTGCGAGATTTCAAACAAACACAGCTCTTTTTCGTTGTCTCTGCAAATCCTCGTTTTCCCCCTCTTTACTCAATTTTCTATTCAACATCTGTTAATTCTAACTTAATAAAATTACAAAGCAATTGTATTCGGTATTTTAATTTTCGTCAGTGTATTAATAATAATAATCTTAATACAATTAATTCGAACATGTAATTCCAAATATATTACGCGACAGTGTCACGAAATAAAAAATATTTCAATGTTTTTTTCGTTTACATCTTAGGTTTTTCGATTTTAATGAAATTTTGGTTGTGTTCATATTATGTTCATATTTTGTTCCAACGCTTATGCGAGGTACGGTGGCAACCGTAATTGAAAATTTGTTCGGGTAAGGATAACCGTTTATTTGGAGTTGTTCAACGCTTAAAGTAAAAACCTAACCCTGAAAAGGGTTGATTTGATAAAATAGGATTTTCCACTCAACTTTGAAAGTAATACATGAGCCTTCTGGAGATAATACAAAATTCAATTTATTTGTAGTTCAACATCTTTACTGTTACAATACAAAAAGAGCAGAAAAATGGATTCCGAGAAATTAATTGAGATAGTGCGAAAATAAACGGTTATCCTTACCCGAACAAATTTTCAATTACAGTTCCCACCGTAACAATTTTTTCGAGAAAACGTAGATTACCCGTAACCGCGTGAACGCGTCCGTGTAAATATATTTGACATGCGTTCCGTTTGTCTCTTTTTCCAAATCTTTCATGTCAGCTGTTTGTTTACGCCGTTGGTTACGTAGTAAATAAACTTTGTTTCTGCCGGCGTTGTGCGTCCAGTGTGCGGCAATGACCACCAGCTCGGCGTCAACTCGGCGAGGCGGCGCTGTGCTGAGCTGACGGAGCGGCGATGTAGTGTGCAAAGGCCTTTAATCGGTGGTATTTATTTGAAATTCCCGCGTTTTACCCGTTAGTTGTGTAACACATAATTCAGATGGCGCTCGATTTTCGTGCTAACAGAAAAATGCATTGAGTGACACTACCCTGGCACTCTCATCAGAGAGGATATGAGAGTGCTCACGCCCGGGTCTGAGTTGCCACCACTTTTTGGCACGCTCACGTTTAGCACGGAACAGCTCCTATACCGAGGATAGAGCCCACTTTTACCACGAAACAGAGACCACACCGTTTTAACATGAAACAGAACCTTTACTAGCCTGTGGCATAAATCAGAACTAGCTTCAATCGATGCTTCGTGCGATATAACCATGTATCGGAAATTGCTCAAATTCGATGCGGTAATAATTCTAATAAATTTAATATTAATAAATAGCTTTATTAGAAAAACGCGTGCGGAATTTACATAAAAACTGTGATAAAAATAATAATTGCAATTAAAATCACAATAAACATAATAAAAATTAAAATTGCAATTACAATTAAAATCACAATAAAAATAGAATCACACACACACTTTAAATCAAAATAACTTTTTTAAGAATGGACCAAATGACTTCAATTTCTCTGTAAGGCTAGAAGAATTAGTTTAGTGAATGACGTCTAAAAAATATGTTGAAAAAATGCATTTGGTCGGAATTGCGAAAAAAATAGTGAAAATTGATTTTTACTACTTCTTTAGCTGGGCCAATAACGAAAGTTTAAAAGATGTGTTTGGTAAGCTCGTATAAATTATATGCGCTCTGAAAATTTTATTGAAATTGGTTAATTGCCATGCAATTGATCAAAAGTGGTAAAAAGTATATAAATATATTTTCCGAAGAAATTCTCACGAATAACTCCACTACATACAGTCCGATTTCTATCGGGTTTAGACTTTTCTTAATCGGAAGAATGCCACGAACTGGCTCGTGTCACTTCCGTGAGGAAATTATATGAAATAAACAAGTTTAGCATTCACTGGTTAGCGGTTTCATGCCGAGATACCTGGATGGCCGAGGGTTTGCCCGGTGATGTTTATTGCACCACTTGGACAAGGCTCCCGAGGCCCTCGTCGGTTCGTCGCTCTAGCACCGAGTAAGGACGAAAATGTATTTAAATATATTTTCCGAAGAAATTCTCACGAATAACTCCACTACATACAGTCCGATTTCTATCGGGTTTAGACTTTTCTTAATCGGAAGAATGCCACGAACTGGCTCGTGTCACTTCCTTGAGGAAATTATATGAAATAAACAAGTTTAGCATTCACTTGTTAGCGGTTTCATGCCGAGATACCTGGATGGCCGAGGGTTTGCCCGGTGATGTTTATTGCACCACTTGGACAAGGCTCCCGAGGCCCTCGTCGGTTCGTCGCTCTAGCACCGAGTAAGGACGAAAATGTATTTAAATATATTTTCCGAAGAAATTCTCACGAATAACTCCACTACATACAGTCCGATTTCTATCGGGTTTAGACTTTTCTTAATCGGAAGAATGCCACGAACTGGCTCGTGTCACTTCCTTGAGGAAATTATATGAAATAAACAAGTTTAGCATTCACTTGTTAGCGGTTTCATGCCGAGATACCTGGATGGCCGAGGGTTTGCCCGGTGATGTTTATTGCACCACTTGGACAAGGCTCCCGAGGCCCTCGTCGGTTCGTCGCTCTAGCACCGAGTAAGGACGAAAATGTATTTAAATATATTTTCCGAAGAAATTCTCACGAATAACTCCACTACATACAGTCCGATTTCTATCGGGTTTAGACTTTTCTTAATCGGAAGAATGCCACGAACTGGCTCGTGTCACTTCCTTGAGGAAATTATATGAAATAAACAAGTTTAGCATTCACTTGTTAGCGGTTTCATGCCGAGATACCTGGATGGCCGAGGGTTTGCCCGGTGATGTTTATTGCACCACTTGGACAAGGCTCCCGAGGCCCTCGTCGGTTCGTCGCTCTAGCACCGAGTAAGGACGAAAATGTATTTAAATATATTTTCCGAAGAAATTCTCACGAATAACTCCACTACATACAGTCCGATTTCTATCGGGTTTAGACTTTTCTTAATCGGAAGAATGCCACGAACTGGCTCGTGTCACTTCCTTGAGGAAATTATATGAAATAAACAAGTTTAGCATTCACTTGTTAGCGGTTTCATGCCGAGATACCTGGATGGCCGAGGGTTTGCCCGGTGATGTTTATTGCACCACTTGGACAAGGCTCCCGAGGCCCTCGTCGGTTCGTCGCTCTAGCACCGAGTAAGGACGAAAATGTATTTAAATATATTTTCCGAAGAAATTCTCACGAATAACTCCACTACATACAGTCCGATTTCTATCGGGTTTAGACTTTTCTTAATCGGAAGAATGCCACGAACTGGCTCGTGTCACTTCCTTGAGGAAATTATATGAAATAAACAAGTTTAGCATTCACTTGTTAGCGGTTTCATGCCGAGATACCTGGATGGCCGAGGGTTTGCCCGGTGATGTTTATTGCACCACTTGGACAAGGCTCCCGAGGCCCTCGTCGGTTCGTCGCTCTAGCACCGAGTAAGGACGAAAATGTATTTAAATATATTTTCCGAAGAAATTCTCACGAATAACTCCACTACATACAGTCCGATTTCTATCGGGTTTAGACTTTTCTTAATCGGAAGAATGCCACGAACTGGCTCGTGTCACTTCCTTGAGGAAATTATATGAAATAAACAAGTTTAGCATTCACTTGTTAGCGGTTTCATGCCGAGATACCTGGATGGCCGAGGGTTTGCCCGGTGATGTTTATTGCACCACTTGGACAAGGCTCCCGAGGCCCTCGTCGGTTCGTCGCTCTAGCACCGAGTAAGGACGAAAATGTATTTAAATATATTTTCCGAAGAAATTCTCACGAATAACTCCACTACATACAGTCCGATTTCTATCGGGTTTAGACTTTTCTTAATCGGAAGAATGCCACGAACTGGCTCGTGTCACTTCCTTGAGGAAATTATATGAAATAAACAAGTTTAGCATTCACTTGTTAGCGGTTTCATGCCGAGATACCTGGATGGCCGAGGGTTTGCCCGGTGATGTTTATTGCACCACTTGGACAAGGCTCCCGAGGCCCTCGTCGGTTCGTCGCTCTAGCACCGAGTAAGGACGAAAATGTATTTAAATATATTTTCCGAAGAAATTCTCACGAATAACTCCACTACATACAGTCCGATTTCTATCGGGTTTAGACTTTTCTTAATCGGAAGAATGCCACGAACTGGCTCGTGTCACTTCCTTGAGGAAATTATATGAAATAAACAAGTTTAGCATTCACTTGTTAGCGGTTTCATGCCGAGATACCTGGATGGCCGAGGGTTTGCCCGGTGATGTTTATTGCACCACTTGGACAAGGCTCCCGAGGCCCTCGTCGGTTCGTCGCTCTAGCACCGAGTAAGGACGAAAATGTATTTAAATATATTTTCCGAAGAAATTCTCACGAATAACTCCACTACATACAGTCCGATTTCTATCGGGTTTAGACTTTTCTTAATCGGAAGAATGCCACGAACTGGCTCGTGTCACTTCCTTGAGGAAATTATATGAAATAAACAAGTTTAGCATTCACTTGTTAGCGGTTTCATGCCGAGATACCTGGATGGCCGAGGGTTTGCCCGGTGATGTTTATTGCACCACTTGGACAAGGCTCCCGAGGCCCTCGTCGGTTCGTCGCTCTAGCACCGAGTAAGGACGAAAATGTATTTAAATATATTTTCCGAAGAAATTCTCACGAATAACTCCACTACATACAGTCCGATTTCTATCGGGTTTAGACTTTTCTTAATCGGAAGAATGCCACGAACTGGCTCGTGTCACTTCCTTGAGGAAATTATATGAAATAAACAAGTTTAGCATTCACTTGTTAGCGGTTTCATGCCGAGATACCTGGATGGCCGAGGGTTTGCCCGGTGATGTTTATTGCACCACTTGGACAAGGCTCCCGAGGCCCTCGTCGGTTCGTCGCTCTAGCACCGAGTAAGGACGAAAATGTATTTAAATATATTTTCCGAAGAAATTCTCACGAATAACTCCACTACATACAGTCCGATTTCTATCGGGTTTAGACTTTTCTTAATCGGAAGAATGCCACGAACTGGCTCGTGTCACTTCCTTGAGGAAATTATATGAAATAAACAAGTTTAGCATTCACTTGTTAGCGGTTTCATGCCGAGATACCTGGATGGCCGAGGGTTTGCCCGGTGATGTTTATTGCACCACTTGGACAAGGCTCCCGAGGCCCTCGTCGGTTCGTCGCTCTAGCACCGAGTAAGGACGAAAATGTATTTAAATATATTTTCCGAAGAAATTCTCACGAATAACTCCACTACATACAGTCCGATTTCTATCGGGTTTAGACTTTTCTTAATCGGAAGAATGCCACGAACTGGCTCGTGTCACTTCCTTGAGGAAATTATATGAAATAAACAAGTTTAGCATTCACTTGTTAGCGGTTTCATGCCGAGATACCTGGATGGCCGAGGGTTTGCCCGGTGATGTTTATTGCACCACTTGGACAAGGCTCCCGAGGCCCTCGTCGGTTCGTCGCTCTAGCACCGAGTAAGGACGAAAATGTATTTAAATATATTTTCCGAAGAAATTCTCACGAATAACTCCACTACATACAGTCCGATTTCTATCGGGTTTAGACTTTTCTTAATCGGAAGAATGCCACGAACTGGCTCGTGTCACTTCCTTGAGGAAATTATATGAAATAAACAAGTTTAGCATTCACTTGTTAGCGGTTTCATGCCGAGATACCTGGATGGCCGAGGGTTTGCCCGGTGATGTTTATTGCACCACTTGGACAAGGCTCCCGAGGCCCTCGTCGGTTCGTCGCTCTAGCACCGAGTAAGGACGAAAATGTATTTAAATATATTTTCCGAAGAAATTCTCACGAATAACTCCACTACATACAGTCCGATTTCTATCGGGTTTAGACTTTTCTTAATCGGAAGAATGCCACGAACTGGCTCGTGTCACTTCCTTGAGGAAATTATATGAAATAAACAAGTTTAGCATTCACTTGTTAGCGGTTTCATGCCGAGATACCTGGATGGCCGAGGGTTTGCCCGGTGATGTTTATTGCACCACTTGGACAAGGCTCCCGAGGCCCTCGTCGGTTCGTCGCTCTAGCACCGAGTAAGGACGAAAATGTATTTAAATATATTTTCCGAAGAAATTCTCACGAATAACTCCACTACATACAGTCCGATTTCTATCGGGTTTAGACTTTTCTTAATCGGAAGAATGCCACGAACTGGCTCGTGTCACTTCCTTGAGGAAATTATATGAAATAAACAAGTTTAGCATTCACTTGTTAGCGGTTTCATGCCGAGATACCTGGATGGCCGAGGGTTTGCCCGGTGATGTTTATTGCACCACTTGGACAAGGCTCCCGAGGCCCTCGTCGGTTCGTCGCTCTAGCACCGAGTAAGGACGAAAATGTATTTAAA
The DNA here is from genome assembly GCA_963966675.1 of Lasioglossum calceatum. Lineage (NCBI taxonomy): Eukaryota > Metazoa > Arthropoda > Insecta > Hymenoptera > Halictidae > Lasioglossum > Lasioglossum calceatum. Next base: position 625,989 of record CAXAAD010000265.1, on the reverse strand, counting down.
TATATTTTCCGAAGAAATTCTCACGAATAACTCCACTACATACAGTCCGATTTCTATCGGGTTTAGACTTTTCTTAATCGGAAGAATGCCACGAACTGGCTCGTGTCACTTCCTTGAGGAAATTATATGAAATAAACAAGTTTAGCATTCACTGGTTAGCGGTTTCATGCCGAGATACCTGGATGGCCGAGGGTTTGCCCGGTGATGTTTATTGCACCACTTGGACAAGGCTCCCGAGGCCCTCGTCGGTTCGTCGCTCTAGCACCGAGTAAGGACGAAAATGTATTTAAATATATTTTCCGAAGAAATTCTCACGAATAACTCCACTACATACAGTCCGATTTCTATCGGGTTTAGACTTTTCTTAATCGGAAGAATGCCACGAACTGGCTCGTGTCACTTCCTTGAGGAAATTATATGAAATAAACAAGTTTAGCATTCACTTGTTAGCGGTTTCATGCCGAGATACCTGGATGGCCGAGGGTTTGCCCGGTGATGTTTATTGCACCACTTGGACAAGGCTCCCGAGGCCCTCGTCGGTTCGTCGCTCTAGCACCGAGTAAGGACGAAAATGTATTTAAATATATTTTCCGAAGAAATTCTCACGAATAACTCCACTACATACAGTCCGATTTCTATCGGGTTTAGACTTTTCTTAATCGGAAGAATGCCACGAACTGGCTCGTGTCACTTCCGTGAGGAAATTATATGAAATAAACAAGTTTAGCATTCACTGGTTAGCGGTTTCATGCCGAGATACCTGGATGGCCGAGGGTTTGCCCGGTGATGTTTATTGCACCACTTGGACAAGGCTCCCGAGGCCCTCGTCGGTTCGTCGCTCTAGCACCGAGTAAGGACGAAAATGTATTTAAATATATTTTCCGAAGAAATTCTCACGAATAACTCCACTACATACAGTCCGATTTCTATCGGGTTTAGACTTTTCTTAATCGGAAGAATGCCACGAACTGGCTCGTGTCACTTCCTTGAGGAAATTATATGAAATAAACAAGTTTAGCATTCACTTGTTAGCGGTTTCATGCCGAGATACCTGGATGGCCGAGGGTTTGCCCGGTGATGTTTATTGCACCACTTGGACAAGGCTCCCGAGGCCCTCGTCGGTTCGTCGCTCTAGCACCGAGTAAGGACGAAAATGTATTTAAATATATTTTCCGAAGAAATTCTCACGAATAACTCCACTACATACAGTCCGATTTCTATCGGGTTTAGACTTTTCTTAATCGGAAGAATGCCACGAACTGGCTCGTGTCACTTCCGTGAGGAAATTATATGAAATAAACAAGTTTAGCATTCACTGGTTAGCGGTTTCATGCCGAGGTACCTGGGTGGCCGGGGTTTGCCCGGTCGTGTTTATTGCACTACTATTGTGTTCTGGGCTCAGGCCTTTGTGCTCGACCCTCGTGCCTCGGTACGTGTTCATTGGAGCCTCGAGCCGGCCGTAAGTATTCGTGGATGTATTTAATATTCGAAAATTAAATACAAAAATTAAATACAATTTCTATTCGAAGCTTCTGCCGATTCTGTCAGAGTCGAAACTTGAAAGGCAACGAAAATGAACGCCTATAATATAGTGTCAGCTGGTTTGCTTAGGAAGGTTTCTTTTACATCTTATAATCTGTTTTTAGTAATGTCCACACTTCTGGCATATTTTCTAGATCCCAACAAGATTTAAGATTTTATTCCACTGACAATGAAACCGATGAGGGTTTCAGGGTTTTCTTAACTTTTCATTAAAAAGGTGTCGTAGGCCAAGAGTGGTTTCTAATATTGTTCTCAAGACATAAAGAGAGGGTCATGTAGTCGTATACAGTCTGCTGGTATTTTGCCGAGACCTGCGGTATAGACAACGGACCATAATAGCGGTGCGCTCGACTCGCTTCTACCTGAAACGGGGATACACGGCGTCCTTTACCAGCTCATTGTGTCGCCAATTTTTAAATCACCAGTCTAGGGCTCAGTTTAATGGGGAAACTGCAAGGAATATAACCATATATTTTTTCAAAATTTAAATCACTCTGGCACCCACCGAAAAAAACGTACAAAAAGAGTTTGTTTAAATTTTTCGGCATTATAAAGTTAATTATCGATGTTGAAAATATTATTTTATAATAGCCCAATTCTTTCCGAATGAAAACAGACAAACAGTTCCTGAGATAAAAATTCGTAAGTGAGGCCCGTTCTCGCCAAAATGGGCAAAAATTGTAAAAATTTCGAAGGCCTGTCATTTCTAATAAAATTCGAAATCGGCAAAATGATGACTTAAAGTCCCCCTAATTTCAAATGGCTACAACATACACCCGTCACCCGTCCCTCAATTTACGCGGCACTTTTTTACGCGAGTATTTGTTTTACGCGCCAAATTTACCTCAATTTACGCGGAACTTTTACCTTTTACGCGGAAGGGAAGGAAAACATTAGTAGTGTGGCCCCTGGAACCTTATCAAGTATACGGATTCAATTTACACGATTTTTTATTCAATCCACTAATCCACGTGGAACGGATATTCGCGTAAATTGAGGGACATGCTTATCCTGAAAAACCCTTTCGGTTCTTCGTAAAATAGTTTGTCGAAATAAAAGTTCTTCATAACTGTTCTAGGATCCGAAATCGATATTGAACAGTTTTCGAAGTCTCGTTCTGAATAATTCCTTTACATTCTATAATTACAATCAAACAAAAAAAAAACATTGTACTCCAAATACATTAAATTTCAATTACAGTGTAATTCAACTACATTCACGATTAGCGTAATTACTTGCAATCAAATTGATTAAACGGTTTGAATTATGTCATACAAATAGAGTATAATCTATCCTATGCAGAATATTAAATTAATTTATATTTTTATGCTAAGTTTTGCAGAAAACCACGCGAAATATAAATTAATTTGAGAGTAAAATGTGTTTTAACTCTCGGGAACTTTTCTCTAAGTTGTATGTATATTAAATCTAGAAGTAGATAGAGAGAGGGAGAGACAGATTGTTTTTTTAAAACTATTAACTTCTCTTGAGATCTGATCCTCTCTGGCATGGAAGGGGGAAATCCGCTCTACTATCGGTGTAGGATCTGATCCAGGCTAAGCGTCCGCTCTACTATCGGTGTAGGATCTGATCCAGGCTAAGCGTCCGCTCTACTATCGGTGTAGGATCTGATCCAGGCTAAGAGTGGGAGGGGGAAATCCGCTCTACTATTGGTATAGGATCTGATCCAGGCTAGGATTTTGTGTGGGGGCAGCACTATACCGGTTGCATCGAAAACCCGGGCGTGAGCACTCTCATATCCTCTCTGCTCTCATATACTCTCTGATATATATATGTAGTGTCATCTCACTGTTTCGTGATAGAATAGAGACTTTTGAGTTTATACATATATGCTGTGCTTAGTGCTTATCAGTGCTTATACATTTACATAGTAATAAATGTTATTCGTTCACATAATGACTGCTGATATAATTATTTTTATGAAATTTGATAACCATTTATTCTGGTTTACTTAAACATGTGACACACACACACACACACATGTTTTAACACCTTCGGCAATGGCAATGAAAATTGAGTAATGAACTCAAACTTAATTAACTCATTACATGAATTACATATTGTTATATAAAATCTGTACAGAAAAAATGTACATACACATCATGCATCAGTGAACGTAATATATTACGTGTAACGTGTAACATCGAGTAGAACATGTTCCTTCAAATTCTCATGAGAAATTGCCTTTGTTTTTGGTTATGACAATTATGAAATTATGTAAAATTGAAAGATCATACTCGACATGAATTAGAGCAATAAAAATGGTTATAACGAAGAATCACTCGATAAGTAGATCGTCTAGTTGTTTACGAAAATATCGAATACTTTTTCTATTTGGTATTACTGTACTGTGTATACAAATTTATTTAGCACATACATTTTTTGGTCTGGAAATTCGAAATCGGAAATCTAGTCGATTGTATTCAGGAGAAGTAAGTCTCGGTTACATTCTTATTGTTTGCGTTGTAAATGTTGTTGATAATTGAACAAACATTAATTGTTTTTAATGGTATTACACAGGACGATATATCTCAATCCGAAGAAGACGAAGGCTTACCAAAAGGTTTACGTCAATTGAAACTTCCACCCGATAAGCAAATTAATGGGAATAAGATCTCGCAATCTCAGCGAAACCAAACTACTAGAATTAAATTAGATCATAAATCATTAAACTTTATACCATCTTGCGAGTTCAATGGGAGAGAAGCTGTGAGTGCTGTAACACGTGCACAAAGTCAAACATGCAAACAGCGCATTGTCAATGTGACGTGCCTTAATCAACAAGGGTTATTATATCCAGAGAAAATACAGTCTCTATGCCCTCACTCTCCAGGATTTATAGAGAAACCTGTCAGTTTAGGATGTTTCAAAGACGATAAAGCGTTGCGCCTACTTTCTGGTTATTATCATGTTTTCAAAGGGAACAATTCTCCAGATCATTGTGCTTTCTTATGTCTGCAATCAGGGTATTCGTACGCTGGCACTGAATATTCGTAAGTATAATTCTACTTGTATTGTAACGAGCAGACTGCGGATCTTTATGCAAAATCAAAATTCTTTGCATTGATTGCAAGCAATAGAAACTAAATCGAATGTTATTTCTTCCCTTTATGATTTTACTAAAGGAGAAATCATATACAGGGTGTGCCATGCAACTGGAACAGGCTGTACCTCCTAAACGGTTGGGAATAGAGGAAAATGTTATAAGAAAAAGTTGAATGGCATCAGATGGTGCATACTACGCAACTAATTTTATGCACTTTTATGCATCGGTGCATCAAAAAAATGCAACTGCACTTTTTTTAAAAATGGAAACCTACATATTTGACTGCACCAATCGATGCAGTTTCTTGTGCTCTACATAAAAGTACTAACATACTTATGCTCTAAACTTATTCGTTAAAAATTTATCGAAGCTAAAAGTTCACTGAATGATTTCGGTCTCTCGGCAAGTGTTCCGGAGTACCTACGTTATGTTTCATTATAATTCAGAGAACTTTTAGATTCGATAACTTCGTAACGAATAAGTTTAGGGCATACGTATATTAGTACTTTTATGTAGAGCACAAGAAACTGCATCGATTGGTGCAGTCAAAAACATAGGCTTCTATTTTTAAGAAAAGTGCAGTTGCATTTTTCTAATGCACCGATGTACAAAAGTGCATACAGTTAGTTGCATATTATGCACTGTCCGATACCATTCAACTTTTACTTATAACATCTTCTTCTATTCCCAACCGTTTAGGAGATACAGCCTGTTCCAGTTGTGTGGGACACCCTGTATTTACATCATCAAGTTAAAAAATTTTCCAACAATTTTGAACTTCATCTACTCAATTTTGTTATAAACGAATAAAGATCCGCAGTCTAGTAATGAGTTACATTATTTGCAACTAATGTATGACATGTCAGATTATTAACCCTTTTAGTGTCGAACAACGATATATGGACCAATATCATCAACGAGGTATAGGGATTAGAGATCACGAGTTTGAACGTGGATTAAAAATTCACGTGTACACGTATAACAAATATATACAGGGTGGTCCATTTATCTTGAGACAGTCAATTATTACGGAAACCAGAAGGAATATGAAAAAATGTTTTCTATAAAATATTCTTGATATGAAGGGGCACATTTAATATAATGGTAATCATATTATATAATCATATTATATAATGGTCCTTTAAGGGTCAGATGAAGGGCAACTTCATTTTTTCACAAATGGAAATCCATATTTTTTATTTTATATTCTTTTCTACATCGAAAAATAATAATATTTCGTAGAAAACATTTTTTCCCTGAACTTATCATTTTTTAACGATACCATGATAAATGTTGCAAACTTTGCATAATGGCATAAAACATGTACAGGGTGTATAAAAAGTAATGGTCATCCGTCCTAGGGGTGAATCTACACCTCTGGATCGGTGGACATTTGTAGGAGAAACTTGCCGCAAAATTGTTTACAACAAAGAAAATTGTTGTTAAAGTTTTTTTTACATGAACACCTTCTACTCATCGAGGAGAGAAAAAGTTTGAAAGGAGCCATATGTCGCAAACAAATAGTTATTGAGATATAAGCTGTTAAAGTTTTTCAAAATTTGGTTGTGTGGAATTATACGTATAGACAAAAGCCTACTACACAGTCCACACGTCCGTGTCGATGAGACGGAACATGATCGTGTGCGTGCCTCGAGTCTCGAGGCAAACAAAATTTAAAGGGACATTCGTCGCTTTAAATGTCATTTGCCTTGAGGCACGCACACGATCATGTGTTCTGTCTCATCGACACGGACGTGTGGACTGTGTAGTAGGCTTTTGACTATACGTATAATTCCACACAATCAAATTTTGAAAAACTTTAACAGCTTATATCTCAATAACTATTTGTTTGCGACATATGGCTCCTTTCAAACTTTTTCTCTTCTCGATGAGCAAAAGGCGTTGATGTAAAAAAAAACTTTAACAACAATTTTCTTTGTTGTAAACAATTTTGCGGCAAGTTTCTCCTACAAATGTCCACCGATCCAGAGGTGTAGATTCACCCCTAGGACAGATGACCATTACTTTTTATACACCCTGTACATATTGTGAATCTTCATCTAGTAGCCGGCAATAAGAAGTACCTACTTTATCAGATAATTTATTAATCGTAACAAAAAATACAGAAAATTGTGAGCAATTAATGTAACAAATGTTCAAAATGATGTCCTTCCATATCAACACATTTTTCAATCCTTCTAAAGGAGTCATGTGCGCGCACAAGCATTTCAATTGAAATTGAATGGCACACATCACGTATGCGTTCGCGCATATTTTCGCGGGTTGCGGGGACATCTTGATAAACTTTGTTTTTTTATGTATCCCCAAAGATTCCTGTCTCCGCTTACTAGATTTTTATCACTTCAGATCCAACTCAGTATTTTTTGTCATTACAAATATTGGGATATTCACCACAATTTGTTTGATAAAACCGTGCACGCTAGAAAAAAATTTTTTATACGAAATATTATTATTTTTCGATGTAGAATAAGAATTTTGAAATAAAAAATATGGGTTTCCATTTGAAAAAATGAAGTTGCCCTTCATCTGATCTTTAAAGGGCCATTATGGAAAAATTTCATGTGAAGAATATTGTATATAAAACATTTTTTCATATTCCTGCTGGTTTCCGTAATAATTGACTGTCTCAAGATAAATGGACACGTGTATTTAATATTTAGTATATTTTACCGAGATAGCACACGACGTCTTTTAGACGTCGTTTTTATGTCTGTACGTCTTATGTCCCAAAAAGACGCCTTTTTTGAGATGTCGTTTTTACGGCTGAAGGAAGACGCCTTCTAGACGTCTCATTTCTGCCATAAAGACGACGTCTCCAAAGAGGCGTCTAAACGGCGTCTTTTTGTGACGTAAGACGTACAGACGTAAGAACAACATGAAAATGACGTCTAAAAGACGTCATGTGCTGTCTGCGAACATCCGAACTACATGTGTAACGGATATCCCAGATTGCACAGGACGTCTTGAAGACGTACACTTTACGTCCATTTTAGGTCTCAATGTCTTACGTCCTAAAAAGACGTCCTACAGACGTCTATCTCAGGACGTCGGTTCTACGACTGAAATAAGACGTTTTAAAGACGTCTTTTCCGGGGCGTTTTAAGACGATTTATTTCAGACGTCTCGAAGTCGTCTAAAAGACTTTATCAGACGTCTAGTGGACATCCTTAAGACGTACAGTTTTGTAACGTAAGCCTAACATCTGTAGGACGTCTTGAATGTCCAACAACAGACGTCTTTAAGACCTCTTTAAGCCGTCTTTGTGCTATCTGGGCGTGTATTTAGTATTTATTAGTATATTTTACCCAGATAGCACACGACGTCTTTTGACGTCGTTTTCACGTTGTTTCTATGTCTATACGTCTTATGTTTTATGTTTTTACGGCTGAAGGAAGACGCCTTCTAGATGTCTCATTTCTGCCATGAAGAAGGTGTCTCCGAAGAGGCGTCTTGTAGACGTCTAAAAGGCGTCTTTTGTGACGTAAGACGTACAGACGTAAGAGCGACATGAAAACGACGTCTAAAAGACGTCGCACAGTGGGGTATTTGACCGGTTTAGCGCGCCAAAACTATTGCGACATTATTAATAGTGTGAAAGTCATATTATTATATATCTTTGAATTCGTCTTAACACCAACTACAACACTATCAAATCAAAAATACAACTTAATGTTTAAAAAATCGAAGCGATCTTGTTGTTTTGTTTTATACAAAATTGTTTCGAAGTTTTATATATTGAAGTTTATACCTATGTTAATACTGTTCAACTTTTATTTCAAACATTTTTTCGTCAGATTAAGAGAAATTTCATCATTTTCAGTCATATGACATACGATCGATTCATGCCATACTGATATGTATCGCACAAAAAGCTAAATATCTTCTGTGTTTGCACTGGTTCGCACCTAAACTTTATGGATTATATAAAGCAATGTCTACTGACTAACCTCGCAAAAAATTAAAGAGGAGTTATTCGGAGAAAAAAAGTTATTATGGTAAAAGTTACATGATATATATGTACTAATTTTCTGAAAAAATATATCACTTTCGATTGTTTATTCTATCAAAACCACCGAAGAGAATTTTTAAAAAAGCCATGAAATTAATCTATACACCTTCCTTTACATCCTAGATTTGGTCCTATCTCGATTTTATACACTAAACTTGTGAAACAAATCATTTCTTTAACACAAGTTTTTCGACACTTCTCTTGGTCACGAGAAATGTTACTTTCAAGTATCTGTATGTTACTAAATAGTATTCTCTATGGAAAAATATTATTGTAGATTACTCGTATATATATTCAGTTTTATGAGAAAAAAGTTTTAGTAATTTTGAACAAACTAAAAATATTGACTTTTGGCGCGCTAAACTAGCCAAATACCCCACTGTGCGTCATGTGCTGTCTGCGAACATCCGAACTACACGTGTACACGTGTATTTCAGGTACACGTGATAAGGATACACCTATCATCCAATGTACAGGGTGTATAAAAAGTAATGGTCATCCGTCCTAGGGATGAATCTACACCTCTGGATCGGTGGACATTTGTAAGAGAAACTTGCCGCAAAATTGTTTATAACAAAGAAAATTGTTGTTAAAGTTTTTTTTTACATCAACGCCTTTTGCTCATCGAGAAGAGAAAAAGTTTGAAAGGAGCCATATGTCGCAAACAAATAGTTATTGAGATATAAGCTGTTAAAGTTTTTCAAAATTTGATTGTGTGGAATTATACGTATAGACAAAAGCCTACTACACAGTCCACACGTCCGTGTCGATGAGACGGAACATGATCGTGTGCGTGCCTCGAGCCTCGAGGCAAACAAAATTTAAAGGGACATTCGTCGCTTTAAATGTCATTTGCCTTGAGGCACGCACACGATGATGTGTTCTGTCTCATCGACACGGACGTGTGGACTGTGTAGTAGGCTTTTGTCTATACGTATAATTCCACACAATCAAATTTTGAAAAACTTTAACAGCTTATATCTCAATAACTATTTGTTTGCGACATATGGCTCCTTTCAAACTTTTTCTCTTCTCGATGAGCAAAAGGCGTTGATGTAAAAAAAAACTTTAACAACAATTTTCTTTGTTATAAACAATTTTGCGGCAAGTTTCTCCTACAAATGTCCACCGATCCAGAGGTGTAGATTCACCCCTAGGACGGATGATCATTACTTTTTATACACCCTGTACAGTGATTCCCATTAATATTCGGACGCTCCGAAAACAATGACATCTTTTTTAATGTTGAACTATACGATTTCAACTTTTTTGAGATTTTAGAGCAGGGATGAGCAACCTTTTTTACAACGGGCCAACTACTAAAAATGTGGTGCGGGCCGCATGTAAGAAACTTATAATAACACAAATACTGAATGATGAAATCAATATGCAAAAAAGATTTTCCAAAAAATTATAATTTACAAGATTACATGGAGAAATAAAAAAGGCATTTTTCTAAATTTTTTATTAGTGCCCTTAAAGAAAATTTAAAATATATGTTTTTTAGATCTATGTTCGTTATACACATGCTGAAAATTTTATCAAAATCGGCTGACGCAGGAAAAAACGACACGCATCGAAAGATGTACGATTTTGTGGATTTTAAGCAGAAACTAATCAAAAGTCGTGTAGAACTATGATTTTCACCATTTTTAATCGCTTGTAGCTCGTGTGTATGGTAATAGATTTTGATGACATTTTCAGCATATGTATAACTAGTAGTAGTAGTAGCAGCTGTAGTAGTATTACTGCCGGGGAGGGGCGGCTCGGCCGCCCTTCGCTTCCTTAGGGCACACCGGTTCTTTCATCACCAGTATCACAGTTGGCGCTGCCGGCACTCGGCCCTTTTTAGTGGGTTGCAGTTATCCTCGTTTTTTCAGCCGTCCCCTCTGTTTTATTCGGCCCGGGCCATTTTCAGAGTCGTCGACTTACTAGACGGGACGGTCGTCATTGATGAGACGGGCCATGCTACCTAATTTTTTGTGTTTTTTGAGCTGTTTTACGGCTCGGTATGAACGTGGGGCACCCTCACCTTCAGACCTGCAGGGTGTCTCATCTGCCCTTTCAGACTCTCCCCACTTCACCGTAATCTCATGTCGAATGTGTCAAGTTTTGAAACCCGTCCCTATTCTGTTTCCGGATAGTCCAGAAACTTGCCCCCACCCTCACCTGGGCTAGTCCCTCTGCCTGTACTATGAGTCTATTGGGAGTAAAATGCAAAGGACCGCGTATTATTTGACCATTGGGAAGAAGTTACTGCGCTACTTCGGATCCAGTCCGACTTCATCGGAATCTCGGCTGGGCCGAGATATCAATTCCATTCGGGAATTCACCTGTCGATCTACTTCGCGATGGGGTTGAGAAGGAAAGGTTCACCAATTTTACCGAAATCTGTCTCCTAAGAGATTTGATATCAGGTTCATCGGGATCTTCCTTCTTGGGTGGGATTGATACATCCTAGAAAATATGGCTGATTGTTCGGATGTGATCATCATCCTCGGTTTTGGTCGGTGTTCAGCTATTAGCTCCGTCCACCCGGCCATTCCCCTTAAAGGTTTCTTCTGCCGTTTTTGCGTTTCTGATTCCATTTTTTGAGTAGGGTCCGTGCCCAGTTTTTCTCAGTAGTACCATTGTTCGCTGACCACCCCCTTTTTTTCTCTATCCCCCAAACAGAGGAGATAGAACGGCGGGTACACTTATGATGGAGGCGGGATGGCCAACTTGCTTAGGGCTTTCAACAGTTCACCCAGTTCACCGATTCCCTGGATAAAGGGGAAATTGTTGCCATTGGTTGCTCATGACCCCGATAGTAGGTACCGAACCCATAGCAGGAGAAAAAACCACCTTGGAAATTTATGCCACACCCGGGAATCGAACCCTGGCCTTCCTGCTACGAATCAGACACTCTACCACCTGAGCCACTGACCCGCCTATGTGTATAACTACCTAGATCTACAAAACATACATTTTAAATTTTCTTTAAGGGCCCTAATAAAAAATTTTAAAAAATGTCTTTTATTTTTGCATGTACCTTGTAAATTATATTTTTTTAGGAAATCTTTTTTGCATATCATTTCATAAACCAATGCTTCTAATTGATTATAAAAAATCAGGTCGTTTGGTCCAATTATAAAAAAGTTATCCTGTTTCAAAGGGCGTTCGAATACTTTCGTGAGCCACTGTATGTGTCTTTTGTAGAACAGCGGGACATGGTAGGAATTTGTAACTTTTTAATGTGGGCCTATATTAAAAAGTCTTTTTAAAAGTGTCCGAATATTAGCGGGAGTCACTGTATGTTGTAGCCCACTTTTCAGGGACCTCGTAATCCCAAAATCCCATTACCATTTTCATTTCACGCGATTCAGACAAGTGTATGCCAAGATCTTCGTGCCACAAATAAATAAGTAAGCCTATTTCTGTTCTGAATCGTTGTTTCGCGTGCTGGATCGCTTCATTTTCATGCAAATAGCACAAAGGGCCGCAAAAATACATTGGTGCTGATATATGGGTCCTGTCGGCACTAAAAGGACGAAAAGTAAATTTTAAAGAAACATTAATTGACATAGAAGAATAAGTTTTATAGAATTCTTTTTCTTGAGGTGAATAAATATAATTCTAATGCAATAGTTTTCACATGAAACATAATAATAATAATAGTTTTATATTTAGCTTTCATTATACATATTTTCCAAAAATGATTCCATACACAAGTATACGATTACATAATTTATAATAACTTTATTTTAATTGTTATTTAACCTATACAATTTGTTTATTTAAATATATATATATATATATATAATATGTCGAAAATATTTTTTTAAGTGATTTATTTTTCTTATTTTATTCTTTTTAGAGCAATAAATCTCTCTTGTTTTTATACAAAAGGGATTCAATGGAATTCAAATACATAAAACACACCTTTATACTCTCATGAAATTCATAAAATACTATTTCATAATTTGAGATAATATGTAAACGACAAGGTACATCAAAGTGATCCGCTGCAATAACTTCTTAGTTACCGATAATAGGAATACTGTTTGTTTATCATAATTGTATGATTTTAAGGGAAATAATAATAATTTGCTTTATTTCAGCCTTGCAGCTAAGAAATGCGACTTTGTTTACATTAACCTATCTGTACAAAACTATCTTATTTCACACATTCGGTCCATACATTCTCTCATTCATTTCTATGTCTCACACATTCCTACCCTGTCCTACTCTTTTAGTATCCTAATTATCGCTAACCCACTTAATTCCATACTTATTGCTTCCCTCTCCATTCCCTAACTTTTGCATTTTTGGTTTGGTATTCTCTTTGGTTTATTTATGCTCTCTTTTCTCTTTTTTTTCTCAACTTCTCTAACCACTCTTCAACCTATCTATGTTTTTCCCCGCTCACTACATCCTCGGGCTTGATCATTTCCCCCATTATCCTGCAATCCCTTGTCAAATGCTCTAGGTTTCCATACTTGTCCCCACATAGGTCGCATCCTCTTGCCTCTTCCTCCAGCCAGTATCTGCTCCAATTCTCTGAATTTCCGCATCTTACCCGTGCTATGAGCTTATGACTGTCCCCTCTACCTCCTTGCTCAGATAATCTGGTAACATTCCTATTCTTATGTGCTTGTAGGTTAGGTTAGATTCAGATCCACAACACAACTTGTACCTTCTAGGTACCTTCGTGCCTTGCTCGTAAACCCGCTTCTTATGTGCTTGTATCTTTCATTGTATTTGGACTGCTCTATCCTCGTATGCTGTTCTTGCTGTTGTATTTCTCTGTCTCTACCCTTTAACCTCTCCGTTATCTCCCTCTTTTGCATTCTCATCTCTTCCACCCCTGCTTGACTCCAACCGTTTCTCTTTAGATATTCCTCCCTTTCTTTTCCGCTTTCGCCCTGCACAATACCAGATTCCTTTTCCTTCAGACATTCGTCGACTATCTTTCTCCCGACGTTTTCTCTTACTCCTGTGTACTTCCAGGCCCTCGTTCCAGTCTCTATTCTGAGCATTGCTCTTTTCGTTTCTTCCAGCACCAAATATCCTGGAGTACGCACGTCCAGACCTAGTGTCCACTTCAGATATTTCAGCTATATCCTTTCCTTTTCTGCTCTTTCCGAAAAGCCCCATAGTTCCACACCATACAGTAGTACCCCCAATATTAACCTGTCGAACAAAACATTCTCATTCCAAAATCGTTCTTGAATTTTCTTTCACCGATTCCCCATACTTGGGCTAAAACTACATTCGCTCTCTTTATCCTTCCTTTATATGTCCTGCTATCTTTCCGTTGCTTTCAAAGTCTATTCCTAAATACACGAATTCTTTCACTTCTTCTGCCTCGTACAACCGCGCGGCGAACGCGCGCATTTCGGCAAACATTTCGGCGAACCGCGCGACGAACACGCGCATTTCGGCAAACGGAACGGATTTGTGATATTACCAGAATTTCTTGCAAACAACTATGGGAGCTGCAACGGCGTATACTACACAAAGAAATACAGAAAATGTTGGCAGTTTATTGAGTGAATTAAAGTTTCAAAGTGAAATGTTCAGGTCTGTACGAAGCATTGAAGATTCAGATTCGAGATTAAATGACTTGCGATGTTATGACAGTTCGACGAACATTTCGACGAACGGCGCGCATTTCGGCGCGCACGAACGCGAATGGGTGGCACTTGCAAATCTGTTTGCAGGATAGATATCATATCCTAAACATTCATAATATAAAGAATAAATGTCAAGAAATAGAAAGAAATTTATAAACAGACATCGGTGATTTAAATTATCTGAAAAAATTATATCTCTACTTCCTAATTTGTTTCAAATTATTAAACAGGCTAATTAATAATCCCAACCTTGTTGACCAACCTTGTTGTTGTTTACGGAACGCGCTCTCGGAACCTAACCCTTCCGTTTTTATTCAGAATATGTATCGTAGAATCATATAAAGACGAAAATTCATCATGTTGCAACATCGGAATAAAAACGGAAGGGTTAGGTTCCGAGAGCGCGTTCCGTAAACAACAACAAGGTTGGTCACACATCGAGCCCTTTTCGGTTTGGCTGAGCGTTCTAATTGTAAGTTGTGAAAATTGCACACGTCTTTTTGATATGTAAATACTAGAGGTGTCCGGGAACCCGGGAATTCCCGAATTCCGATGCCGGGAACGGGATGGGAAGCCTCGTATCATGTCGGGACGGGATCCAAAAAATCCAGGGTTTTCCGAAATTCTCGGGATTCTGTCCCGATCCCAAAACTGCAAAGTTTTCATAGCAATTAAAATTATTAATTAGCCTGTTTAATAATTTGAAACAAATTAGGAAGTAAAGATATAATTTTTTCAGATAATTTAAATCACCGATGTCTGTTTATAAATTTCTTTCTATTTCTTGACATTTATTCTTTATATTATGAATGTTTAGGATATGATATCTATCCTGCAAACAGATTTGCAAGTGCCACCCATTCGCGTTCGTGCGCGCCGAAATGCGCGCCGTGTTTCCCATAGCTGATGGATACGCCGCGCGCACGAATGCGCGCCGAAATGCACGCCGAAATGCGCGCCGAAATGCGCGCCGTTCGTCGAAATGTTCGTCGAACTGTCATAACATCGTAAGTCATTTAATCTCGAATCTGAATCTTCAATGCTTCGTACAGACCTGAACATTTCACTTTGAAACTTTAATTCACTCAATAAACTGCCAACATTTTCTGTATTTCTTTGTGTAGTATACGCCGTTGCAGCTCCCATAGTTGTTTGCAAGAAATTCTGGTAATACCACAAATCCGTTCCGTTTGCCGAAATGCGCGTGTTCGTCGCGCGGTTCGCCGAAATGTTTGCCGAAATGCGCGCGTTCGCCGCGCGGTTCGTCGCGCGGTTCGCCGCGCGGCGCAAGTCTGTACGAGGCATTCCACTGCTTCTCCCTTCCAATTCCAATCAGCTTTTTTCACTTTTCCTCTCCCCCTTTTGAAAATCATAATCTTCGACTTCTCCGCGTTTAACGTCAATTCCTTTCTGTCCAGGTACACCTTTCCAGTCTCTTCATCATACACTTCAGGTCTCCTTCCTTACTTGCCACCGCTACTACGTCGTCTGCATAGGCTAGTGACCAGAATCTTTCCTTTCCTACTCTTATTCCTCCTACCAGTCCTTTCCTAAATTCTTCCTCCATGTCTGCTAGAATTCCTCTGATTCCCCCTCCCCTGTCCTGACCACGTTCATCGTTTCCTAATATATCTCCTTTACTCTTTCAATTAGCCTTTTTCTTACCCTGCGCTTCTCCATAGTTTTCCACATCTTTCCCCTTTTTACCGCATCGAAGGCTGCTTTAAGGTCCACGAACATGGCGTAAACCTTGCCTTTCCTCTCTTTAAGTTCCTTCTCCACTACGTGCTGCAGGATTGTCTATTGTTCCCCTGTATCTCCTAAAACCGGCTTGCGTATCTGGTAAAATTCCTTTCTCCCCTATGTCGTTTCTTAACCTCTCGTTAAGTATTGAAACATATATTTTATATGCAGTGCATAGTAAGCTTATTCCTCTGTAATTATTAGGTTTGCTTTCGTCTCCTTTCTTGTATAAGGGGTTTATTACCGCTTTCTTCCAGTCCTCTGGGAAGCCTTCCCCTGCCCACGCTTTCCTTATTATTTCCTTCAGCTTCCACCTTGTACTACCTCCTACCTCTTGTACACCCAGGCCTCGTTTGGGATTCCGTCTCCTCCTGGAGCTTTTTTCAGATGAAAGGGATAAATTCAAGCTAAATATATTCCCTTAAAATTATACAACTTTCACATGTTTTTATATATGTGTTTCATTAATGTTTTATTCCAGTGTTGAATGTTTCTGTGGAATGGACAAACCGCCACAATTAAAACGATTACCAGATTCTAGTTGTAATATGAAGTGTCCTGGTAATCCCAAATATTCTTGCGGTGGATATTTAACAATTAATGTGTTTTGGACTGGAATTCAAAGTAAGAGTCCAAACAAATAAGTAAAAAAACACGTATAACTTTTAACAAATTATAAATCTCTAAGAATGTTACTTCTTCATTAATAGGATTTAAAGCACGGGAAGCTAGAAATGCAAGTACAGAAAGTGAAAATGAAAAACCTATTCGAATAGCTTATTTACTAACAGTAAACGGCAGAGCGAGTCGGCAAGTTAAACGCCTCATTAATATTCTTTATCATCCTTCACATTTATTTTATATTCATGTTGACGCGGTAATTAGATAATTCTGCTTTCAAGTTTAGCAAGTGTCCGTATCATTATAATGTTCAATGTAATTTTCCAGCGACAAGATTATCTCTATAGAGAAATGTTAGAGGTGGAGAAGTCATGTAAAACGAACAATATTAAAGTAGCAAGAGGAGAAGGATTGCGACACGCAAGCATTTGGGGTGGTGCGAGTCTTTTAACAACTCTTTTGAAGTCTGCAGAAGAAATGCTTGCGCAT
This sequence comes from Lasioglossum calceatum, assembly GCA_963966675.1. Classification (NCBI taxonomy): domain Eukaryota; kingdom Metazoa; phylum Arthropoda; class Insecta; order Hymenoptera; family Halictidae; genus Lasioglossum; species Lasioglossum calceatum. The sequence goes on along the minus strand of CAXAAD010000265.1, from coordinate 608,882 downwards.
CAACATCATTGGGATTTTCTTGTGAATCTCTCGGAGTCTGATTTCCCTATAAAGAGTAATGCACAATTAGTTCAGTTTCTAAGTTTAAACAAAGGCATGAATTTCGTGAAGTCACACGGCAGAGAAGTTCAACGTTTTATCACTAAACAAGGTTTAGATAAAACTTTTGTAGAGTGCGAAACTCGTATGTGGAGAATAGGTGATAGAAAGTTACCCGATGGTAAATTTTTCGTTTTGTCTGCTTCCAAAATCATTCGTATAATATAATTTTAATAAAAGTCAACTGTTCTTTTCTAGGTATTCAAATTGACGGCGGTAGCGATTGGGTGGCTTTAAGCAGAGATTTCGTGGAGTATGTCGCTAGTCCAGCTCCAGATATATTAGTGACTGATTTATTAAAAGTGTTCACATACACTTTACTTCCTGCTGAGTCCTTTTTTCATACAGTTTTACGCAATTCCAGATTTTGCAATACATATATAGATAATAATTTACACGTTACAAACTGGAAAAGGAAGTTAGGATGTAAATGCCAGTATAAATCGGTGGTCGATTGGTGCGGTTGTAGTCCGAATGATTTCAAACTTGAAGATTTCAGCAGAATTCGAAATACCATAGACCGGAACTTATTTTTTGCTCGGAAATTTGAGTCTATTATCGACCAAAGGATTATAGACAGAGTGGACGAATGGTTGTACCCTGAGAAAATCAATGAAACCGTTATAGCTAAAGGCTACGATGCATACTGGCAAAGTTTATATCATGTGGCAGATTTGAGTCCTTCGACTGATGATGCACAACTAACTATTTCAAATTCCTTAGCCAGACTAGTATCTAAGAAACTGAAGATAGACTACGATGAAATTCATCTATTAGAAACAACTGCCTATTTTAAGCAAAATCAGTATGTTGGCATATTAATTCGCGCAGACGTTGTAACAAAGCAGTCATTAGCTCAACAAAAACACGTGGAAAGAGTAGAAGCTCTGATCTATTTAAGACGTAATTTTTCTACTAGCAGAGAATGGTTAGGAAAGATACAAAGTTTATTAGTTAATACCGACTACGATCAAAAAGAGAAAACATTTAGAAATTTAGTCGGAAGTATAGGACCATACTCGTATCCAATTTTATTGTATGAATTTGATTCCGGGATGACTACACCGCAAAATTTATCAATACTCTGGGTGGATCCATATGGACGACTAGCAGATATTAATTATATACAAGTTGAAGAAATGACATTAGTAATTATACAATTTCTTTGAATTAACAATTTTTTCGTGAACATCTTTCCACTGTAAATAATTAATGTATTATTTATTTATTTTCAGACAGGGTATGTTAAACCACAGTTCAGCGAACACTTGGTTGCAGGTACATGGAGTTTACTTTTGGTTACCGATTCCATGTCGGTGGCGAAGGTGAATTTTTTGGTGACTCCATTGGGATATTGGAGAAATAAAAAGATTGACCCAGAAAAAGCGAAAACAGTAAATAACGCATCGGGTGATAGTTACGATGTTACTGAAGAGATGAATAAGAAGTGGTCCTACTTATTACGCTCTGTAAATTTTCGCGAGCGAACTGTATATAGCACTGGTGATGAAAATAATGTCAATTCTAATTTGGATCAATGGATAGACAAATTAGTACAGGAACACTATGAAATTGACAAGATATGCAATGCTAACGATGTCACTATTTCCGAAGTAAAAGTGCAGAAGTGTATTAATACTTATTGGAGCTCATTGAGCCCAGATTCAAAGGCTGATATCAGTAACTTATGTTAAAAGTATTGATTAGTTTTTTAAATATGTGCCATTTTCAACACTTTTAAACTTTAACCTGAAACCTATTAAATATGCATAAGGTTAACAATTTTTTTAGATATTTTTATATCAAGTAAATACTATATATATATATATATATATATATATATATATGTATATACGTATCCGTAAGAGTATTTTAAAAGTATATTACATCCATATAAAATTAAAGAATTCTTCTTCTATAACAAAGATAATTTTTTTTACTTTCCATTGTATTTAATCTTTCTAATTAATTTTAACATAATGAAAAGGTATCTTATTCGTTCACCGTTTTTGTGTTTAAAGTTTAAAGCATAGAACGTATACCCAAACAACCAGGCCTGCCATGAGCAGCAATGAGCAGAGCCTGCCTACGGCGGAGAACGGGCAGAACACTGTCGAGGCTACGCTCCGACCTGCTCAAGGCAGGATTGGCTCAATTTTGGACGAGCGTCTGTGCGCGCAGCTGGACCCAGCTGGACCCTGAATCGTCGCACTGATGTGGCGGATGCTGTTTCCCTCGTTTTCTCTCCTTGCATGTGCACAAAATAACATTAGGCATTCAAAAATCGGTATTTCAATTGTCAGTAAAAGAACGAGTGCTATATATTTGGTTGAATAGAAATTTACTTCGCTGACATCTGCCACATTAGTGCGACCTACCCTCACCGACGGTACTGCCCTGTAAAACGACATTCGCCATATCAGTGTGACCGTGCTGCCCTTTTAAACAAAGGCAGATTCAGGGTCCAGCCGCCAGCATGCTGGCTTCGTCCTGCCCATGCCCAATGCCCTGCGCCAGCTGACGGCAGAACATGTTACAGGTGCGCGCACAGACGCTCGTCAGAAATGAAATTTTTGGTTGGCTGGGTACATGCCTGATTATATTTACGGTATTTTCTGTACTAACAAATGACAAGCATATGAAAATTTATTTAAAGTTTCGATAGATTTTCAAGTAAAGTAGACGTATACCCGAATTACATGAAAAAGTTCGATTTCAACATGAAATCTAGATCTTTATTAACAAGGTTATTTATAATTTTTATTTAATATTAAACTTGAAGTAACTTTTACTTATTATAATATTACTTTTCTTATTGAATGTACCACAGCTAAGTGTATAATCAGCTTTTATATACTTAGCAGGGACACACTCAGTCAGCCAGGCCTGCTCCGAGCAGATATCGAGCACAGCCCAGTGTCGCCAGATCGAGAAAATCGAGGGGAATACAGGTACACCCCCTCTCTGATGATCAGACCAGTCTACGGCACGGGCACCGTGGTCTACGGTCTTAGTGGGGGACGTTGGAGTGTGCGCATGGTGCTGGAATGGGATAGTGGAAGGGGGAAAGGAGGAGAGGAAAGAGATGTCCATTTGTGCATCTTCTGGCGACACTGGTACAGCCTAGCGAGCAGATGGCGGGCATTATCCCAGTCAGCCAGGCCTGCCTCGAGCAGAAAGCGAGCCCAGCCTACCGGGTAGATGAGGGGTAGTATCCTGTCAGAACGCTGCTCGAAGCTGCTCGGAGCATTGGATGCTCGGAATCTACTCGGAATCTGCCGGGCCCGCCCTGGCGGTGCAGCTGCGGACGCAGCGCCCTGGTATCTGCTTCCAAAGCATCTGCCCGGCAGGAACTGATGGACAAATAGAAGGAAGCTTGGTCCTGGATTCTGCCTCCCCGCAAAATGGCAGCACGACGGCGCAGAATCTTTCCCCATCAACTCGTCAATTAGAAAGAGAGAACACTCCTGTAGCTATTGCGCTCTTTCTCTCTCTCTCTCTCTCTCTCTCTCTCTCACTCCTTGACTTGTCCCAGCGTGCCAGGAGCCAGGACCCAGCTGCCTTCCATCTGCCCGGCAGAAGCTTGCGAGGAGGGTGCCGGGCAGCTGCGGACACAGGTGACCGGCAGAAACCGAGCATTTGGCTATTAGGGATCATGTCCCAACAACGTTCAAAGCTGCTCGAAGCATAGAATGCTCGGAATCTGGACGAATCTGCCGGCAGAAGCTTCCGGGCAGATGGAAAGCAGCTCGTTCCTGGATTCTGCCTCGCCATAAGACTAAGGACCGAGCTGCCTTCCGTCTGCCCGGAAGCTACTGCAGGGTTTTTCTGCCAGCAGCAAGCGTTGCCTCTGCTGACGCAGCTGCCCGGCCAAAACCGAGCATTTGGCAGACTGGGCATTATAGTTTATTATAATGCTGTATTATAATATTAATTACAATTATAGTTTTCAAATGTATTTACAGAATTTATATTATATTTATACAAAACATTGTTACATGTGCCTTCAAGTTTATTCAGCATTAGCTGATTTTGATTTCACTAATTAATCATATGTATATATATATACAGGGTGTCGAAAACCACCACCCGTCCAGAGGTGTTTTTAACTTTAACTTCTCAGGTACGCATATTCGGTAAAAATGTTTGCAATAAAAGTTGCAGGGATTAATGGAAGACATATGTCCATGACCTTGTATTTGACCTTCGGATCCATTTTCCAGAATCCGTAGTCAAAAGTTCCCATTTAAAAAATACGTACTGACCTCCAAATAACCTTGAAAATGGTTCCGAAGGTCAATTACAAGGTCATGGACATATGTCCTCCATTAATCCCTGCAACTTTTATTCCAAACATTTTTACCGAATGCTTATCTGAGAAGTTAACACCCCTGGACGGGTGGTTTTGGACACCCTGTATATATCCTGTCAGAATCATATATATACATATATATTATAATCATTATAAACAATTGTTTTTAGTTCTGAAGTTTAACAATGATACAGTATTACATGCCACGAATAGTTTACCATATATTTTGTTTTATATAAACTTCTATTGTTTGTTCACAGTACAGTTTTAGTTCTAACATATATTATATGGTTCAGGTTTTCTTGTTACTCCCTTTTGTATGTATTTACATACATTTATTCTTCCAAATTAAAAGAAATGGTGAGACTTCATGTACTTTTAAGATTATACTGTACATAAAAATGTATTATTATATATATTGTACTTTAAATTGGATACAAACTATACAAGCTAAAATTAAATTTTGGCATATTCTTTTAATATACATAGTGACTCGGAAAAATATTCGGACGCTCTAAAAGAGACGATAACTTTTTTAATATTGTACTATACGATTTGAACTTTTTAGGAAGCTAGAGCAATTAGTTTACTACAGAATGTGAAAATAATTTTTTCCAGAAATAGCAATTGATCGGAATTGTAGAAAAAAGTTGCATTTTACAACTTTTTTATGTAGGCCTATATTGAAAATTTAAAAAGTACGTTTTGTAGATCTGTATTAATTAAAAACGATAGGCATTGAAAGATGTAAGAATTCTTAGAATATAGGTCGAAAATCGTGAAAATCTGCAATTTTTACCATCTTTAAACGTTTGTAGCTCATCGTTGCAACGTCAACCGATTTTGACGAAATTTTCAATTTTTTCTTATTTGAACATCTAATTAATTTTGATGTATTAATTGTCACCATTACTTTTTTTTAAGGTTAATAAACTAGATTACAGCAATATACATTGACAAATATATATATATATATAATTTAAATATAATTTGTGAAGTTTCGTCGTGGTTTCGTCTGACAAGTAGAATAGTCCAAACTCATCTTTTCAGTTTGAAAACATTTTCATGACTGATCTATATATTATCATTATTTATCGTACCGCTTATAAAATATTTCGTGTTATGTTTCCTATTTATATTATGTTCAGAACAAATTAATTGTAATCAATTTTTCATAAATGATTTATAAATGATATTTTAATACTTTTATAATACGCACTTATATATTCCATGCTCTATGCCAGTCTATGTATGGAAACGAACAAAAATTTTTACACGAAAATTCACTGATATATCAGTGCGAAAATTCCTATTTACCCTGACAACCAGGCTTGCCATGAGCTGATCCAGCCGAGGGCGGAGAATGGGCAGAAAACGGTCGAAGCTATTGTTCGAGCAGCTCAAGGCAAGATCAGCTCGATTTCCGCCGAATTTCTGTGCGTGCTATAAGCGCTCGTTCTGCCGGCTGACAGCCGCTAAATCTGCCTTTGTTTAAGAGGGCAGCACGGTCACCATCACTGATGTGATTGGCCAATGTCGTTTTACAGGGCAGCACCGTCGGTGAAATTTCTATTGTACTCAGCACTCGGTGCGACGCGACGGTGCTGCTCTGTAATGCGGCATTTGCCACATTCAGTGCGACCGTGCTGCCCTCTTAAACAAAGGCAGATTTAGCGGCTGTCAGCCGGCAGACTGACCGCTTATAGCACGCACAGAAATTCGGCGGAAATGAGATTTTTGGTTGTCAGGGTACGTTCCTACCATCCACTACCACCCTACCACCTACCAGCAGTGTTGGGAACTCGTACGGCTTTTACGGGAAAACTCGCGCATGCGCGGCAAATCCAGGAACGTATGTGCGTTCTACAGTCCGCTGCTTGTGGGGCAAGTTGGGGCGAACTGTTATTGCCGGGAAAACCGGATGACGCACGACCACACGACGCACATGTCTCGATTTTAGGTGGACAAAATTATTTTTGAATAATTTATATCCTCTTGATACTTGATAATTACAATTATGATTGTATTATGATTATCGATCGTCTTTATTAATAACAAGTGTGTTGATGATCTCGGCGCAACGGTTCGACCGATTGTTTTTCCGATCGAACCGTTGCGTCGAGATCATCAACACACTTGTTATTACAATTATGATATTTATTTTTTTGTTATGATGGAATTGAACATAAAAATTATAACAAACGTATGTTTTTCTTATATTTCTATATTTATGACTTGTAGAAGGTAAAGTCTGTGAATATAAGACGGTTTCTTCAATTTGTGTAGTTCGGTCTAGTTTTCAATCGCAAAATATTAATTGCAAAAATTTTGAAATTGATTCGCGTCACCTCGAACTGCATAATACAGAAAATTTATATTCTAGACAAAATTCCACATCTGATAGTCTTTAGTATGTATATTTTATTTTTCCTCATTTGTTAATTGTTTTATTCTTATTTGAGATCAGTGCAACGTTTATTTATATTTGTGCAATATTTATATTTAATCTGATATGTATGTGCAATATGCATTTTATTTTTATTATTTGTAATATAGGCAATATTCATTTTGTTATATGGAAAATGTAATTTTTGTTCTGTGAGTACTGATAAGGTTTCGGCAGTTTTCCTTATCCTAGCAGCAAATGCTGGTATTCTTTAGTTTCTTCTGCCAAATAAAATACCTATTTTATTTTTTATTATATATTTGGTTTAGTACTCTATTAGTTATTTTAGTACCCTTCCCTATTCCCAAAATAAAGGAAAAGAGTAAGTATCTTATACATATATATACATACTAGGGGGCTCCGCCCCCTGCTCGCTCCGCTCGCCAACCCCCGCTCTCTCTCTCTCCCCCGCGCTCTCTCTCCTGCTCTCTCTCACTCTCTCCCGCTCTCTCTCTGAAAAATACATACTGTCACGGCGCTGAATGTTCAGTTCTCCTTCGGGAGGCAACCCGCTCAGCGTTTTAGGGCCTCAGAAATCACAAAACTATTTTATATATTAGAAAGATATATACACAATTAGAATATATTTATATATTATATGTACATATACATCAAATTTTAATATAACATACGCATGTTAAACGTTCATATATGGAAATCGAAAAAAAAAGATTTTATGAAGCTGTTACGAGCCAGGGCCGCGAGCAGCACGAGTGGCCGGCGAAGTGTTGTTGCACTAGGAATATGGTATCAGTTTGTTAGTTAAAGGTACGCGGACGAACCCAATGCGAAATTGGGGAGCCGCTAGGATTATAGACAGCGAGGACGAACCTGACGCGAAGTCAGGGAGCCTCTAGGAATGGAGTCAAGCGCAGACGAACCCGAAAAGCACAGGCTTTTATCCAAACTCCTAGCAGCTCCCCGGTTTCGCATCGGGTTCGTCTGCGCTTGACTCCATTCCTAGAGGCTCCCTGACTTCGCGTCAGGTTCGTCCTCGCTGTCTATAATCCTAGCGGCTCCCCAATTTCGCATTGGGTTCGTCCGCGTACCTTTAACTAACAAACTGATACCATATTCCTAGTGCAACAACACTTCGCCGGCCACTCGTGCTGCTCGCGGCCCTGGCTCGTAACAGCTTCATAAAATCTTTTTTTTTCGATTTCCATATATGAACGTTTAACATGCGTATGTTATATTAAAATTTGATGTATATGTACGTCGTCTGTACGAACCTGATGCGAAATCAGGGAGCTGTTAGGATAGTTAGTAAGCCTCGTAACTAGTATAATTTAGTGATACAATCCGAGCGGTAAGATTGTATCGTGTGGGGACGTTCAATTACTCGATTAGGATATTGGACGATAATTATGGGTTTAATGAATTTGCGTTAATTATCAAAGAACACAGATATATTCTGATTATAAGAATTAGTGTTACAATTGTGTAATTGTCGCGAATGAATTGAGTTTGGAATAGAAAGAATTGAAAGTAGAAGTGTATTACCTAAACTAGATGCACGGTGTTGACGCACTGGCAATGCGGGGGTCTCGGAGCAACCTTATCACTGCCTAATAGATTTTACACCGAACTCGCGGAATCTATACGGTTAACTTTTGATTCGAAGGGGAACTTTAGCCCGATCTCACTGGTAGTTGACTTCCGAGATGCAGCACGACGCGACACGATTCGTGATTACGACAGTACTAGCCCCCGAGAGTAGAAATGCAAGGCCTTATATACCCCTGCAATGACAGGTGGTACTTGTCAGTACCCTTTGAGTGAACATTCGTATTTTGTCAACGACCAGTTGGTGGTGCGTATGTTTGGGCCCTAAACTAAACTAAACAGCTATGTAGATTTATCTAGGGTGGCTCTGTTCGTTTATCTAGGACGGTTCCTGCCAGAGATGATATTGAACACCTGTTCGTCATCCGTAACAAAGCTATGCGGGGCGACCAAGGTACCCCAATTTGTACTTCAGTGTCGCTAGAATCGTCGCGCATGCGCGACGTTTCCCGTAAAAGC